>CM065671.1:11213544-11531044 GCA_033220385.1 Triplophysa yarkandensis | reverse complement strand
GGGGCTCGATCAGTTCACCTGAGATACACATAACATCAGATAAGCATAATGATCGTACCAGTTTAGATAACTTTGTGATTGGAATTGATTTGAATTATGTAGCTTAAATTCTGTCAAAACAGTCTATACAGGCCTTGGTGAAAAACTGGCTGTCAACTTTCCATTGAGGTCAAATCTAAGTAATTTCCATAACTTTTAATCCTGCAATCCTGTTAGACAAACTCATGGCGTTTAAGGAACTGAGTGTGTCTATCGTATGGTTGTTTGTTGAAAGTGAGTCATGGGATTCTCTGACAGCAACAGATCACTCGATTTCTGACCGGCAGATCTCAGATCTCAGATCTAATATATCACTGCTGATATCCTTCTGAAACCCGGGATATTCATGATTTTCATCACATATATTTAATATTTGCCACTCTATAGATTTTCTCAACAGGTTTTGCTAAATCTAAGTAATAAAAGTATTAAAAATCGGTAGTCAACTTGTGCAACAAAGTATTTTTTCTTTAAAAAGGCATTCTGTTTTGATCATTTCCTGAAGAACAGGAAACACAAGAGTTCAGATGGGCAGAATAGATATGCAAGTGTGATGGTGTAAAGCTTTATGGAGGTTAACTATGCCTGACTTTGTCTTTGCACAAAGGCATGTCTACACTGTGAAAATATTTTTTAACAGTTTACGACAAGGAATATTACAGTGTTATCAGTTCTTTTAAATAACAGAATATATGTTGTGAATTACAACAAAATACTTTTTATTGAAATGTGTAACATTATGTAACCAAGAACATCTGTTTTCCCGAATACAGTAAATATCTGTATTTTAAAAGACAATTAAAAAATAACTTTTTTAATCAGTTGGTCAATTTCAAAATGAAAAAAAATGTATAGTACATTTTTGATCTGTTTTCGTTTCTCATTAACCTCATACAGCTTTGTCTACCATACCTTTTTTACATAGTTTCATTATAGCTTACCATACAAAGTCTTTAACCTAGTTATGAACCCATCAGTAGACAGGATATGCTTTAGTATAGTATATAGACCATAATTATGATTCCAGGGTCACCAAAGTCTTATAATAGTTACAGTCCTAGCAACAGGCTCTATAAGCATTTTACTGTCTTTAAACAACAGACCTTAGCAGCATATAAACATTCCTTGCGTAGAAACCAGTTCTTCAGACAGTTCTTTAAGTCCATTGTGTCTGTACTATGTAGTCATGGACAACAACGTTGTTAAATGTCTTGAAGTCTGATCGGTAGATTATCCTAAAAATGCTAGGATGATTTAACTAGGTGGTAAAAAATGGTCACATCTCATATTGAACCGTGACAAAATAATAAAATACATTCTTCAAAATATCTACTTGTGTTAAAAGACAGGGGAAAAACATGACACAAATTTCATTTTAGGTTTAACTCTAAGACTACTTTAAGTGTTTAGGTTATTATTTGTGCTTATTCTTTAAAGCATTTATTTTGATGTTCAGTATTTCAAGTATTGTGTTGGAACACCACATAGAAACAAAATTTGAACAAGTATTAAGACTGCAACATACCTTTCAGCTCAAATTCCAGCCTGCCAGGTAGAGCAGACTTCTCCACAGCCTTGATGCTTTTTAGTGGTAACCGACCCTTCAGTGCAAAACCAAAATATAACTTGGTTACATAAATAATAAAACATAAATAAGCAGTTAAAACTGTGGAAACTTTTCTTTCAAGAAATGAACAGGATTCATTTTATGTCTTTTAATTTTTTTTGCTTTACATTTTGCTAATGAGTGGTTTTAACTATTCATTTCCAGTTGTAAGCTACCATATTTTCAAAAGAATTACAACTTAACCGTTCAGCATTTGTGTAGTACACTACCAGTCCTTACGTATGCATTCGTCTTTTTTTCACATTTTAAAACAAAAAATAATATTTTTAGTATGAAACCAAATTTAAAGTACTATTGTAATAAGGTTCTAACTTAAAAAATAAAACATTTAAAAACAATATACATTTGATCATCTTCCGTTTAGTAACCTCTTAAATAGAACAGTTTTTTCAGCTGATGCTTTTTAAAAATCCGTGTCTATTCTGTGCTCTAATCTAATGTAAATATGGTCATGAAAAATCTTGTACATTTTCTAAATTATATTTTTATCCATCAAAGTAATTCCAGACATTTAAGCACATACCTTCAGATTAAAATTTTACTCAATTGTCTTTTGACGGGTAGTGTACATTGTGCTTAAATGTTCATGTAAACAAGAGTTCCAGCTTGTGGCTACACTAGTGACCAGTGGGAAAATGCAGAGAAAGATCATCAAACCTCATATTTCACACGTACACGGTGACAGTCAACAGACAGAATGAGCAGGTCAAATGGAAACAGCACCAGGAGACGTTCCTGTGGCCCGTGCAGGATCCGTCCCTGTTGTATGAATCATCAGTTTAATACAGTTCCGAATCTACACAATAATACAACTCAACTATATTCCAACCCAGCAGTATCTCACCTTCGAGTATATACTGCTGATGTAAACCAGTGAAATATATTTTGGGTAACCCATGTGTTGAATGGGCGCACCTTCCCATTGCATAATGGGAGACCGCAGTAAATATCTTTTAAGCTCCTCCTTTTTCCAGCTTTCATCACAGGGCATCTGGAAAAGTGGGACAGATATGTATTAGTCAGTACTGTACCTTTCATTTGGACATACAAATTAGGATAAAATATACCAGGTATGAAAGAGCACTGTGGGATGGGCTCAGCTGCTGCCTTAGGCTTTTGTGTCTCCGGTCCTCAATGTTCTGCATCCAACTTTTTGTTTCGGCAGCAGTAGCGCAAATAAAGATCTTCGAGTCCACCATAGGTCCTATAGGATATATTGTAAATAAAAGTCATAAATAAAGTGCGCTGAGATAAGTGGACTCCTGAAAAGCCTAAAATATGGCCTTTTACCGCTAATCTGAAACATATGTGGAGAGCTGGGGTCCTTCTGGGGGATCAGATGCACCTCAATGGCAGAAAGAGGAAGAATGCCCTGTAAGGAGACACACTGATATGTCAGCATGGGGAAATGAAAGCTTGGGGTGAAGTACATGGCATAAGTTTTTACTCCTGAGTATACATATTTTCCACTACATATACAAGTTCTTTACACGCAGAGAAGCTCTTACCTCATAAATAAAATCACGATTGGGGTTGTCCAAAGCCAGAATTAACAAATGGAAGGAAAATAAAACCAGATATCTTTCACTCATAGCCTGTATATAAAAACCATAAAGCTTCCTTTAGAGATTGGGATTGAAGAGCAACTATGCCTGACAATGTTTGTGAATTTTGACCTTTGTGTATCCGCTGTGCAAATACACAGAAGTTGAATAGATAATGTCTCCATAAGTGTGTGGTGCCCGCCCTTCCCATTCTCTGATCGGCTGAGTGTACAGTCTATGATGGAGCTCGTCTTTGGTCCATCCCCAAAGCACTGACTAAGAAACAACCAATGAAATGACAATGAAATGTTTTTGCAATGTGACAGATGTAATTCTGACAAATGCACAGTGGGATTAACAGACATACTTGTGAATTGGAGCTCCGTGTCAGCTCTCGTGCAGGGACAGGATCTGACGTCTTGCAAAAGACAAAGATGCAGTGATGCAATCAAATCGAAGTTACTTTTTTACATAACGTGTTAAACAACAGCACTTTTGCGTCATGGAATTCTAACACCAAATGTGTTTTATCATGAGTTGCTTTGTGTTGATAAAAGGAACAACGTAAATATGAAAAAATATATGTTTTAAGCTAGTATGGTTTCATGCAGTGTTTTAGTCTAGTTGTTCAACCTTCTTCCATTTCTTCTCACAAATCCTTAATACCCACTTCCTGTGAACTCTCTTACCTCCTGTGTCAGGTGCTTCACAGAAGGACATCGGTGATGACCTTCATCTGTGTTATTTCTCGTGGAAACCTGTAGTTTGCGGTGTTGGCCTTCATCTGTGCCATTCATTGTGGAAATCTGTAGCCTGCTTTCACCCAGACTCCAGAGCCTAAAACAGCAGGTAGCAAATCGATGACAAATCACTTCATTAGGGAAATCAGAAATAAAGCAACTGCAATACAGAAGCGTGTGCTTTGATCAAGTTTGTGGAATTTCAGTCTTTGTTAAACATTCATAGACTGTCTGGTCTACATGATAAAAGCTTGTTATGCATAAGGTATAGTTCAACCAAAATGAAGATTCTGTAATGAATTCCTTACCATCTGAATGTTTCAAACCTGAATATATTTCCTTGTTTGATTGAACAAAGAGAAAGATAATTGGACAAATGCTTGTAACCACACAGTTTTTGAATTCTTTTGACCACCATTGTAGGGAAAAGGAAAAGGGTAGTCAAATGTCCCCCAGAACTTTTTCAGAGATTCTTAAAATATCTAATTTAGTTTTTAAAAGAACAAAAGGGAAGTCATTTTTTTCTACTGTGGTTGTCAGTTGGGTCCAAGAATGGTTGGGTTATACGCATTCATCCAAATATATTTCTCTTTATTTATCAGAACAAAATGATGTATACAGATTTGAAACGACTCAAAGGTGAGTTTATCCCGTCATGAGGTCATGTTAAAATATTTGCAACAATGCACAACCAACCCATCAAATTTTTCAAATTTCCTCCCCAGACCCCCACGGCCTCTCGTCCTCCTTCTAGCCCTCAGGCCTGCTGGTGGAGCGTCCAGACATAAGCAGCTTACTGTGGGCACTGGATTGCAGACACTCACCATCTGACCCTCTATAAGTCCACTTCCAGACTCACAGGATTGATATAAACATCAATAATTATATTTCCCAATAATCATCGTGTTACACATCTGACTTACATCACATGTGTGTATTTGTCTATTTATACTTTTACAATCTACAGGTTGGGTCGTCGTCTGATCCGGCTCCTTTGTTAGTTCAGGCACATAAAGCCCATGAGCTCTGATTAACTCCCAATGTAATCCCTCCAGTCTCTTAATGAGAGGATTGAAGCTTCCAGCCTGGAATAAGACAGCAGTCTGTCCAAACGCACTTCACTCCTTTAATAAGCTATACAAGTTGCATTAGTTCCGCCTCATTTACTGTAGGAGAGGCTTTAATGAGATCTGTAGCAGGAGCGCAGCCCATCCGTGGTAAACGCTATCATTAAGAAGAGGATAGACCTAAACGTGTGCAGGAAGCGTCGTTCAAATTGCATCAGACCAATTTGCATTTTTATACATCTTGAGACTGACGTATTAACTGCATTAACTGACACTGAGAAATGTATCCAAATATAAAAATAAAGTACTGCACTCATTAGCTGAAATTAAAAGTATTTGAAACCTCAAATGCAAAAACTGACATCATAAAAACATCCAACGTTATTAATACCACACATAGTCTCTTTGAATTTAAATACATTATTTAACATTCAGAAAGTAGGAAGTACCAATTCTGTTTCCACACAGTCATCCCACGAGTCTGAATTTAAACTTCAGCTCAAAGAAACACAGCTCAGTCCAACTCTTACCCAGCATTGCTGACTTCCATCAGTTCAATCTCATCGGGCCCAACTTCATCAGTTCCCATGTTCCTCTGGGTCACGCTGCAGCATCCCATAGTTCTGGTGGCTTCACCGTACCTCCGTTTGCCAGTGCTTGTCCTGTCTCCCACATGCACAACCCTAATGGATACTCACCCGACTACCAACTGAGGGCCATCTGCCCTGATCTTCATTGACCCCCACACACACCCCACAAACCTCACCAGCCACTCTGATATAAGTAGGGTTAACAAAAGTCTGGAGATGTTTGGTTTATCCTTTCATAGAAAACTAAAAAGAGTACACGGACAAGAGCGAACGGAGTGTGAGAAATAAAGTTCAGCAGTTAAACTGACACAAATGCTCCAGTATTTCTTCCTGTTGCTGCATAGTGGTGAGGTGATGACGCAGAAGCAGCCAACGCAACTTCCTCACCTCGCTCTATGACGGTTTCACCTAAACTTGGACAGAAATGGAACGGTTTGGTTTTTTTATGCACCGGTTATTCAGAAAAGGACTGATAAAGCAAATCCTTGTGAGCTTGTGAAGTTGCCGTACTAAAGTACACATGGTCACAACAACCAAACGCATCTGAGCACGAGACAATGTTGCACAGTGTGTTTGTTGATGGAGATGAGCGTGTCAGCATGTGACGGTGCAGCCATCACATGCTGTTGGTTGTTTTGTCACATTTGCCGCAGATGCAGGAAGGAGGAAAGCTTTGTGGTCACATTGACTATGCCACATGCTTTGAACTTAGTGATAGTCAAAAGGAACAAAATGTATTAATCTAAGAACATTAAGGCCTATAATAGGTACTTGACATTGCTCTGACAAAAAATAACTTAGTGTTGGCCAGTAGGAAAGATACTTTACATGTTCAAGAATGACATCTAAAGGGAAGGTTGACCTAAAAAAATCACAGAGAAAGATATTTGGACAAACAGTGACAGTTCTGTAAAACACAAAATAAGATTGTGTAGAATATAGGAAGCAAAAATATATTACAAAACAATCAGATAGGGTTGTCACAATACAAAAGTCATAGTCAATAACTGACATTGAAACCACCACATTATGCTTTCCAATAAACTACTATTATAAACCATTGGAGTCATTCTATTAAACATTCTATGTATTAAATTTGATGAGATGCATAAGGCACACAAGTGTTCTAAAGAGTGTTTCAAAACTGTACATTCAAGTGTGCTTGTTTAAAAGATGTATGATTAAACACTTTTCTTAGAGATAAATATTATATTAAACATTTTTTAAATAGCCAAGTTTTCAAGGTAACAAGCATTACATTTACATCTGCAAAAAATCCACAAATTTATATTTTTAGAATTATGTGCGTGTCCCTGTTAATGCAAGATATGCATTTATTAGGAAAAAACTTTTTGTAATTATTTGATGATTTGTGTGTGACCCTCAGTTTGACTTAACACCCTGTAACACTAACTTGTATTATCTATAAATAGCTTGCAAGTACTGACTTTTTATTTTAGGCAGAGTTCTCAAGCTTGAAGCCCCGCTCCGTTACACAAAAAGTATAGAAATGGTTTTGAAATCTTGCAAAAAATAAACAAAAAACATATTTCAGATTAATTGCATTTATGCTAACTGAAAAACTTGACCATATGGTAGATCTGCAGCCAATTTGACATGAAATTTGCCACCCCATCCCTTCTTTTTGACGTGGCAATGATCATGATGCTTTGTTGAATTTAATTTTGTTCAAAATCTCGTAAGGTTGTTCAGTTAAAAACATTACAAAATTCATCGTTGTAGATTTTTTGATAGCATAATCTGTTACCTGCCAGTAGACACCATTAGTTTACATCAAAACCAATTTTCCATGATAACAATTAAATCCACTGAATTTTCTTTTGTGTTTTAGACAGGACTTGTTGTGATTTTTTTTTAAAAACTTTTTTACTTCCTTGAAAAACAAATAGAATTTCATGTTGATTCAATTCGATTTCCCTTAAAGCAAAATGCATTACAAATTTTGAGAATATTCACTTTTTCAACATTGTGCTATAAACCCCTCTGATATTATAGTTATTTTGTCTTGTTTGTTTATATATTTTTGTTTTGATATTTGTTTTTTTTTCTATTCATTTATTTCTATTTATTTATTTAAATGTATTATTTATTTGTTGATTTATTTACATTTCCTTTTGTGGTTACAGGATCTTTGTCTTTATTTTGTATCTGGAAAATATTCAACATGTTATTGTTAAATTACTTAACAGATGGTCTAGCAAGGCCACTGCACGTGGAAGCAGCCGTGTATGTGAAATATCTCCACATAACATCATTTACTTTTCCCTGCATTATATCTATAAAATTAAGAACAAAGTACATATCGCAGAACAATTAATTAACATAGATCACCATAGATAATTGGGACACTGCACTGGAAGCAGTGGGGACGCCATCTTCTGCCGAGACGCGGGAATCCATTCAGAGCCTCTCGAGGGAGTGACGTAAAAAGGTCACAAACGTGGCATATGAACATTTTTAATGCTACAATTTACGCTCAAAAATGGGTACATTTATTCTTTAAACTAACTTGTTCAACTTCAAACTAACTTCATTCATCATCCTTATCTTTGGACTCCCTCTTTTCCATCTGAGCTAAATGAATTTTGGATGTCCTTAGGTTGCAGCTCACATGACCCTTGTTGTCCATTTGCCGGCTTTGAGCTCCGAGTCTTTGTATAGAGCTTGAAGATTTGCCTAAGGTTGGTGTAGAAGAAGACTTGATAGCACTTCTCAAAGGCCGCACTCGCAGAGGATCGCTGAGGTTGGAAGTCGCTGGTTCCTGCCAGGTGCACTTGCTGAGATGCAGCTCCACACGAGCACGAACAGGTCTGGCCCGGTGAGGTCGTGCTTGATTCGTCTCATGAGTTCTGGAGATCTGGGTCTTCTGTGTTTCAGCCGCTGAAGGTTTATGTGGTATCTCTAAAGGTTTTTGTGAATGGGGGCTGGTATTGGACCAAACAGAGACAGTAGAAGTTGCAGGACGTTTGGCTGGAGGTTCTGTCATGGCACCGCTGATGCTCCTGTTGGTTGATTTCCACTTTGGTGTTGCTAGAAGAGCAGATTTGTGGGTTTTGTTGGTGTTGCTCTTGGGGTTGAGGTTTGACCCTGATCCTGACGTTTTGTCTATTTGCTTTCTCATGGCCATCGCCTCGCCATTATACAGCAAGACAAAGTCCCTTTGATTGTTAAGTGGCAGCAGCTTTTGTCCACAGCAACACTTCTTGAAGATTTCCAAGACCAGGTCTAAAAATGGAAGAAAGCCACTGTCACATCTGCAGATAAGTGCTGTCACACCTCAGTTCATTATCACATTATTTATTAATGTGTGGGAAGCCACACTTTTTCTCCAAGTTCATCGTGAATTACTTATACAACATATTTATTGTATTTAGAGCAATATTATATTGAATCAACCAGCTCACCAAGTGTCTCTGTCACCGTGCTGGGAATTACTTCTTTCAATACTTCACAGTTAGTATGGAGGGCAGGGTTACAGTTCATCTCTAACAACCAGACCTGATAAAACAAGTATCCATCATAGTTATATCTGAAATCACATAAATTGTGTTCTGTATATTTGCTTTGTATAACAAAATCTTAAACAATTTCAAAGCATTTACATTACATTTTGCATATGCAAGCAATCTTCAACCAGGAGATGGCAGCCTTACCCTATTGTAAGTGTCTGTCCCAGCTGAACATTACATATTACATCAATTTGATGTAAAAATATGATAAAAATACATTTTTAATATGACAGTATTAGGATAAAAGTACTTAATCCACTCATGCAGCATTAAATGATAAGCATGTTTGTATTAATATTTTACTCATGAAAGAAAATAATAACAACATGACTTCTGCTGAAAACAAAAGAAAATATTTTGAAGAATGCTGGTAACCAAAAAGCAGCAGCATCTATTCACTGCTATTCTATGGATACAAAACCAATGATGGTGAATGGGCTTCAAAATATCTTCTTTTGTGTTCATTCTGTGGAAAACTAAAAGTCAAACAGGTTTTATATAACAAGATTGTAAATAATGTATGACATATTTATTTTCATATTTAGGGGAACTATCACTTTAAATACATACTGTGTAATATCCAGTATAAATGTTATGGTTACATGTACATCCATACTGATCCAGTAACCTGGAGACAAGAATCCGACTGGCCGGGGAGCGCGTGTTTACGCTAACAGTACACGTGTTGCCTGGCAACTGCTTGGCAAGAATTAAGTTAAGGATGCTCCATAGGGGGACAACAGGCGTCTGAACATCATGTTTCCACAGAAGCGTGACAGCATAAGAAAATTGTATCATAATTGTCTTGAAGAAACTAAGGAGATTACAGAACAGATAAATTAAGCCTTTATTTTGTAATGCTTCTTCCCAAATTCATGAATAATTCTAAAAACTAATCTCCTCTGTTAAGCCGTTCAGGCATTAGTGAGGAAAGCGCACACAGCCACGCTTGTTAAGTGTATTACTTTCAATATTTCTATATCTGATGGTTAAATTTAGATTTTTGGAGCCTCTTTTTATCTGTAAGGATCACCTGAAATGACTTTGGTTTAAACATGCTTTGCATTCGTTATTACTTTTGTGTCTCACCTTGAAATTCTCATCGATCAAGAAGTCGCAACCAATTAAGTCAAAGTAGCCAAGCTTGCAATCCATCTTTGCTTTAACAGACTGAAAACTGTGCATGATAATTTGTTGCATCCTTTTCTGCAAAAGACAACATCGTTTACAATTAGAAACAACTAAAAGAAAAAATCTAAAATTCATTTAACTATACGTTTAAAATAAAAGAAAGGTGTGACTTTAGGATTAATTTTCATTATTCTCAGTGTATTTCATGAGCTATTATCACAATTGTGGGGACAGCTGTTACTATGACGACAGTGCATCTTCATCCTTTTAATATGAATGTACATTGTGGTGATATTCCCACCACCCCAGTAACTTTTCTAGAATTAAGATATATGACAAAACTTACAGTGAAAGGACCCAGGGCCCAATCTTGGGGTAAACCCTTGAGCTCCATGTATGTGTCATTAATGTAGTTATTAAAGTGCTCCATTGACCAAACTGTCTCTTCCTTTAGTAGACTGTAGAGAGGATTCTTCTTCTGCATGTACTGAAACAGACAAAACTGATTTTACAGCCGTCGACAAGCTACACACATGATAATTTAGGATATGAAAGACTGCACGGTAACCTACTTGATTGGTCAGGTGGGCTGTGATGTTGTCTGAGTTAGGGTCATAATGGCTACATGTCAATCGGATGTAACCATGATGAAAAAACACCATGTATGGTGAAGTACATGCAATGAGGAAATATGACCGCACATCGAATTTCCTGCCCTGAAGTAGCAAGGGCTTCTGGATGTACCTTTTAAACCAGAAGAACAAATAACATTGATCTGTGATGGTTTAAGGGATAGTTCAGCAAATTTTCTAGTTATTGTTCCAAACCTGTATACATTCTTTGTTTAGTTGAACATAGATAAAGATATTTGGATCAATGCTTATAGCCAAACAATTTTTCACCCACCATAGTAGGAAAGATGGTAGTTAAAAGTGTCCCAGATTGTTTTGCTGTCCTTCATTCTACAAAATATCTTATTTTGTGTTTAATAGACAAAACAAATTATTTAGTCATTTTCCATCATGTGAAAGTCAAATTGGTCCAAAAACTGTTTGGTCATATTCATTCTTCTAATTATGTTTCTCTGTGTTCATTAGAACAAAGAACTTTACAGATTTGGACTAAATCATGAAAGAATTTAGGTTTTTGGGTGAAGTATTGCTTTTAAGATGGTTGTATTAAAAATATATTCTAGTAAAGTCTAGTAAATTCATAACTCATAAAAACACAAAAAGTCAGTTAGTTAGCGTTCTTTTTAAAATTTTCACGCTGAACCAATAAAAATACTATAAACGTAAAACAATTTGCATTTTTGTAAAATACGAAATTATTATAAATTCTTGTAAAATGTTTGCTGTGTTTCGTGTACCAAAACGGTATGTTTTTAAGGATAGTACACAACAATAATAAAGTTAAAATGTTTGCAGTCTCCTTCATGACAGAAACCATGACCTGATCATATGACGCACAAAAAGATGCAAAGAAGGAACATTTCTAATGTTTTTTTGCTAATGTTGGATGATTTTCAATGATAAAAATGTTGACATTTTTAAATGGTCAACTTTACCCACTGTTGAACAACCCGAGCTTTTGTTGAACTGAAAGGCGACCTCTTGTTTGATTGTTCCATTGTACTCTGTAGTCTTTCTCTAAATGCAGCTAAATCTTCTGATGATCTCATTAAAAAAATACCACGGCCCTGGTTAAGTCCTGTTGGCTTACAAATCCACATGCTGGTTTCGTCATTGCATACACCTGATAAAACACAAATGTGTCTATTATTAATATGTGGGATGTTTAAAAAAAAAACTTTAAACGACGCTGTAACGCCTGCAGACCTGTTGTCATACTGTACCATTAAAGAAAGCCTCTCTCTCATCTTTCACGTCCATACGGTAAGTGACGGGAAAAAAATCCTCCATCTTCATCCTCCTGCTATGTGTAATCAAAATTCAAAAGTACTTCAGGAAATGTACAACTGAGTGGCTAAGTCACAATAAACCCTACAGCATAAATGAAAAAATTGCTTGAATAGTTTTTGTTGTGTTGAACACAAAATAAGATATTTTGAAGAATGTTTCATCTTTCCTAATATGGTAGTCAAGGGGTCCAAAACTGTTTGGTTATAAGCATTTATCCAAATATCTTTCTGTGTTCAACCATATTTGGAACTGGAGAGGGAGTACTCAATGACTGAATTTTCTTTTCTGGGGGAACTGCCTCTTTAATATCAAACTGAAATTTTACCTGTTTCCACGGCCATAGTTGACTTTGCTGCTGACTCTCTCATACTCGCGTAGGCTGTTGAGCAGGCCGATCTTAGTGGTCAGGACTTTATTGTTGGGGATCTGGTAAAGCAACTGGCCACCTGTATGAACATAGACTAATCTTGAGTATTTGCTTTTTGCTGTTGTGGACACAGAGTAAGAAAATATGGATCACCTGCTTTGAAGTTGTAGTAGTTGGCGGGTGATTTGGTTTCACACCACTTCAGTTTGTAGTCCAGTCTGTTCTTGTCATAAATGCGCTGCCATCCACGACTTTCACAATAAGAAACAACTCTAAACATCAAAGCAGGATAGATGACATGCTTCATAAATGTGGCCCAGTCTTTTTCTGTAATTTACAGCTTTCAACTCTGAATCAAAATCAGGTGATATAAAGAAATCTTTGTGGAAATTTAACTTCAACACCTTTAAAGGGACATGGATACCTACCGACCTTTAATTTGTTTTAAATATGTATATTTTCTGATGAACATAACTAACCTAATTGACTATCATAGTAGAAACACACTGTTGAACACAAAATGAGATATTTTGAAGAATGTATGACAACAAAAAGTTCTGGAGCTTTTGACTACTGTTAAAATTTTTAACTTTGCTAGTTAATGGGGTCCAAAAACTGTTTGGCAACAAGCGTTTCTCCAAATATTCTTCTCTGTGTTCAACGAAACAAAGAAATGTATACAGGTTTGGAACAACTAGGATTTATTACAGAATTAAAATTTTTGGGTTACTATTCCTTTAATATTGACTTATATTAAATGTCAAACATGGAATGGTGAAATATGCAAGTTCACATTTGCCGTCTTTTTGACAAGTTCAAAAAGTCAGTTTTAGTTGAAAAAAACTGAAAGTGAAAATTAAACTTTAATTTACACAAAACAAAAAAGGCAACTTTATTTTTTCGAGGTCAATATTTTTAAACTGTACGTTGAAAAATCACTCACATGGAAGCCCCATTGTTCCCTCCAAAAAAGAAGAAGGGTCCAGGGCCTCGGGGATCCTCAAGACGCCTGTCTCTGTCTCTCTCAACAAATGAGACACTCACTGGATTTATACACACAAAGAAACAAATTACCATAAAAACCAGATACAAAATAAAACAGGTTCAACATATACATTAAAATATAATGTACTATGTACAAACATGACATATATAATTTAATGCGTTCTGTTTATATTATATGCAGTACAGTGTAAAATGATGATTAACTTCTTAAATGTAGAATCAATAAGGATGTGCTGTGTTTGTTGGGAGTAGGTCAGATGCGCGGAAGTGGGAGACATCCGATCCCACAAGGGTTTAATTAGTCTCACCTCCTCTTCCTGACCTGTGACTACAACCAAACCACACTTCACCACATATCATGTTGTCTAGTTTGTTTGCTGGCAGTGAGCCATTTACAGGATACTTAATAATACACGATACACTTTAAAGGTGCAATGGGAAACAATTTGTAGGATCTATTGACAAAAATGCAGTGTTATATACATGTTTTGAGATGTGTATAAAGATGTTACGTAATGAAGCGTTATGTCCAAATGAGTTATTTCTATCTACTGCGGTTTCTCTATAGCTTGGGTTCTCTTCGACAAAGGAGCAAAAACGTGTGACCTGTGACCCCCGATCCTTCGGAGTGAGCCGTTGGTGGGAATATGCAACTTCGCCACTGTATATCACTAGATTTCCCAAACTGAACCTTCCTAGAGTGAATCCTCAATAAAATATAATACAAATTCATACACACCGGCCAAGGATCCATCGGCCTGTTTCACACGACGCCCGTACATCTTCTGAGTAGCTCCTTTTCTCAACATCTCCTTGTCGTCCTTCAGCCCTTCCTCTTTATTCACCATTGCACTTCCAAGATTCAACACATCGTCCATTTCCTTCTCATTTATCTGCGTCTGATCCGTCATCGTGGGCTGTGTGTCTCCAAGGACATGTGGTTGGTCCGGTTTCTGTCCAGCATCTGGCTCTTCTGCGGGCTGATGGGGCTCCGCACAGCTCACCGATGACATCACCGTCTGTTCCAGCACCTGGTTTCTGCGGAGACGGAACTGAACTTTTATGATGCTCTGCATATTATGTAATCCATAAAAAGCAACATTGGTTCGTATGGCTACTTTTTAACTTGGTGTCCGTTGTGGTGACTGCAATAACGTAGGGCAAATGCTAGAGAAACAACCTTGAAACTTGGTTTTATTTCTACAATACACAATTTAAAGCCATTTTAACCAAAGGACCAAATTAATAATTAACTAAGAAAAAATTTGTATGTATTACATTTCATTCATTGAATGCACTTTCTAGTACACTTACACTGTGGATTTGTAGATCACAAACTGCTTTTTATTCACTGCCTCTATAACAGACCCGTCTCCCTTGGGAACATCCAAACGGACCGTGCTTGTAAGCGTCCAACATTGTTACGTCCGTCCATGTACACGGGAGACTCTTGGAGCATGTCAAATCGATGATGACCAAACTACCCAGGCCAATGTAAACAACTGCTTGTTGCTTGGGAAACGGGCGTCTTGGAAACAGCTTCTAGCGTTGGGTTGAACAAAACAATAACTCCAGGAAATGATTCCCAGTGTTTCCAACCGACCCCGTGGGCTTAACGTCATTTATTATTAATTGTCCTTCAGATTAGCGCTTTGGCATTATAGTAATATGAGAATGGATTTTTAACCACAATGAATCGTGCTTTTTTCTATCTCTCTCTTAGGCCATTGTGTGCAATTAGGTGTAAAACGATATAAGCCGTGGGGAAATCTGATCTGACATTGGGTGAAACAAAACATAGCCGACTCTATTGATTCTCCCCCTTTATATTACTGTAAACCCTGAATAATCCTAATTTCAAAACAGATGAAGGTCCTACAAAGAGATCAATGGGTTTATTTGTAATGACCTGTGTAGAGGGACTCTAAAGTGGAGGGATCTGTAATTTTTTTTACTGGTATGGGCTGGTGCACAAACAGTTGTGTCGTCATGATAAAACATCAAACAAACCCTCAATAAAGGTACACAAATATCTAACCCAAACACACCTGTCTCTATGCAATTACCCTTTTTATCAAAAGACTCTTTGACGGGACAAGCTCTTGTTTACGTTCGACCTGAAATCTATTGTGTCGCACATATTCAAAAAAGAGTCAACCTCTTGTCATTTCAAACCTGTATGACTTCCTTTCTTTTTCATACCACAAAATATATTTTGAAGAATGTTGGTAATGGAACAACAGTGATATCCATTCTCTTCTACGGTTTGGGGACAAAACCAAGTCAATATGTAACATCGTTGCTCGTATAAAAGCATTCTTCAAAATATCTTCTTTCGTGTTGTGCAGAAACATAAAGTCATCCAAGTTTGGTGAATAAAAAGATTAGAAAGAATTTTAGATTATTTCATATTACAAGAAACTGAGCTTTATTAACTTATCATATATATTGACATTTACAGCATTAAAGTAGGCTTTATATGTAAGGATTTTTCCATGCTCCAGAGGTACACCAGGGTGTTTCCCAGAAATTGTGAAATTGCTCCTCATAAGACACACCCAGAGACTTATGGCAGTTAACTGTAACTCGGCTACTTTTTTTAACTGCAATAGTCACCCACACTTTCTGAAAAGTTACATATAATTAAAAAGTAATACACATAAAAGGATAATGCTAATTATGATAACTATGATAACATCGTGGTATTATGAATTGCAAAACTTATACATAATAATAAGATGAAAACACCCATGTGGCTTAGTTAATATTTCCGTAACTTTTAACTAAAAATGGAAAATATTAAAATAATTGATTGAATTTTCTTTCAAATTTACAGAGACATAAGTTTATGTAATCAAATAAGTGTATAAGGAATATATATATATATATATATATATATATATATATATATATATATATATATATATATGTAGTATAAACCAATATATTTAGTTAATTCTAATAGAAATATTTGAGTTAATGAGACTAACTTTATTTTTTACCTTCATAATCATAAATGTAAACAGTATATGAACTTGATTTGAAAGTAACATTTTCTTAAAGTAAAATTCTCTTTAAATTAAAGTTTTAAAAGCACCCTTTTTGTGTAAATTCTTTCATTTAAAAACAGAGCAAAATATTTGGATTGTAGGGGCGAATGTAGTGCTCAGTATAGCCTTCCTGGCACAGAAAGTCATGCCTTCCTGTAAAAAGATTAAATCGTCACTCTTTCTCTGGGATGGGTCCTTGTGAGATGCTTGCCAGAATATAGCTAAAGTGAAACTGAAAATAAGGTTTTAGTGAAAATTAAGCTTAGAAAATTAAAGGTATGGGATAGAAATATGCAAATTCATAAATTTTTGGCGGTTATTTTCAAAACACTTGCCTTCCACTACTCAAGGACATAGGACAGTGGACTTTCTAAGAGGTCCTGACCATAGGCGTTGCAAACATGACCACTAAGTGGCACAAAGAATTTTCATCATATTTTCTACCAGTCCAAGTCAAATTATTTAAAGGGAAAAAAATTAAATTCTCTCATGAGTACCTCACTCTCCAGTTGTTTTTGTTTAAATTGATTGTAATCAAACAGTTATTGGACCCCATTGACTACCATAGTGGGAATAATCAAATAATAGTCAGAGGTACCCCAGGACTGTGTCCAACATTCTTCAAAATATCTTAATTTGTTTTCAACAAGACAAAAATGTGTATAGTCTTTTAGTATTCATCAGAAGAATAAAATGCATACAGATTTGGAACAATTTAAAGATAAGCGATCACCACATTTTTTGGGGGGGGGGGTGAGCTATCCCTTTGAGGTATATATCCAGGTAAAGATATTTAAATAAAGATCACTAACTGTAACTTGAAGCATTCGCAATAGTGATGCTACCAAATATTTTATATCACATGTACACATTCTGAGTTGATTGGATCAAGGCCTTAGGCTCACGCTTTGGTGGCTTCATGTTTTCAAATATGGCTTGTTGTACATAAGCTGTTTCAGCCACACCTTGCCAACAGGCTGCAATCTGATAGACGTTGTGTACAGAGTATGTGTAATGTGGACAAAGAAAGCAGGTTTGTTTTACAGCCATGTAACTCCCCTGGCTCACCATCTGCTTACGGGGAAGTGTGTATACTTTATGTCTGTATCTATCAGAGACATCCCAGGGCTGAGAATTTTATGGTGGCTGTCTCCATCACAAAATCTGAACATGTGCATAAAATTCACATTTTTCAAAAAAAGAAAATCTCTCTCAGACATCTTTATAAATACCAGCATTCATCCAAATTGACATATTTAGGAAAATGCTGACAAAAAAACAAAGGGGGGGGGGGGTTGAGCATCCCTAACTATCATACAGGGCTAGTTTCTCTAAAAATATTCTAAAATAACCAGGGAGCTCCTTACACGTGAGTACGACTCATCACCTTTAAGGTATGTCATTACCGTTTAAACACGTGTTTTTCTGACAACCTGGTTCAACCTTCTGTATGGTCTGGAATCTAGTTTGACTACATCTGAGCATGCACAGACCAGTGTAAAAATTCTCCACAATGATTACATTGGAATTCTCGTGATGTCACATGATGACAAGAGCTCCTGCTATTTACCTTTATGTACTTTGACATGCGTGTTTAACATATGTCAATTAAAAAGAGGTTGCCATTAATTCTATCATCGTTTACACACCATCGTGTAATGTCAAACAAGTATAACTTTCTTTATTCTCTTGAACACACAATAAGATATTTTGAAGAATGTTGGTAACCCATCAACAGTGATTTCCTGATTTACATTGATTTTATGTCTATGAATCAGAAGTGAATGAGTCCCACCATTGTTCATTTACCTGCATCTAAATATCTTATTGTGTGTTTTATTTTGGATGACCAATACTTGAAATTCAGCTGACATGATTAAGTATCAGTGCACCTTTTGTATAAGTTTATATATATATCAAATATTCATTTAATGTTATTGAGGGTCATATATCTAGGGAGATGATATTTGGTCTCTTGTTTAAATCCGAAAATGGACAACAAAAGCTTTTTGTAATCCTGCATGTTTTAATTTGAAGTCTTGAAAATATGTAATATAAAAGAACAAATTTAGAGATCTATCTGTCATAGTTTAAACAGCAAAACAAAACAACATTGTCTGAGTTGTGTGCCAACTGCTGCTTCTTAGTAGGGAAAAAATTACCAGCAGACAAATATTTCATAGATAAAAAGGGCTTTTTTTATTAGAATTTTAACGCATCATACAGATCATTACAAATAAGACATTTATTATTGTTTACTCACCCTATTTTTATTTCAAACTTATGTGACTTTCTTTATAATGCACAAAAGAAGATATTTTGAAGATTGTTGGCAACCAAACAACGACGATTTCAATAGCTTTGCATTGAATTTGTGTCTACACATTAAAGATGGGTACCAACATTGTTCATTTACCAACATTTTTTAAAAATATTTTGTTTTTTATTTTTGGGTGACCCATTCCTTAATCAAACAACACTGCAAATAAGACGTTCATTTAACAGTTCATATTTATTTACAGTTTAAGTTTATTTGATTTACCTAAAATAAAAAATAGAAAAGATTCATAATCATAAAGGGAAATGTTCTTGTCACTGTAGTATGCAAGGACACCGTGACAGAGTCCTAACTGGCAGTCAGTGTGCTTTCCAGAGCAACACAATGAGCTTCTGGCAGAACAGGGCAAATCGAGGTACTTAAAAAGAAGCTCTGTTCACATGTAACTGGATCTGCTTCGCTCTGAGGCCAGGCATTTCGGTCGACCCACCGAGGAGTCGCATGAACACAATGAGCAGGCCAGCAGTCGCGGAGCCAGGCCCAGATTTACTGACAGCCATTAACATAAACCTTATCTGACCACTGAAAACATGCCCGACTCACTCGATATCATCTAAAGAAACGTCTCAGACACACTCAATTTAAGTCTAAAGTGTTTCTCTTTATTAACATGCTTTTCAAAACGCTAAGATTAATACTTTATTGCAAAAATAGAAAGTTTATCATGACCAGGTTAAAGACATTGCAGGATAGAAGACACCAGGAAACATACCGCTACACAGTGAATACTGAACGCAGTAACATGTGGAATATAGTTACTATGGTAACCTAAAATAAATCATTCTTTTGAGTAATCCAGGGGTAAGCCACCCAATTAATTAATTTTCTGTCGTGGATTATTTATCCTCATGATTGAAAGATATGTTCGAGAACATTAGAAGCTGAGTTTCAGGGACATCACTGACTATCATAGAAAAAAATATTCTATGTATGTTATTTGTTCTGTTTAACACAAAAGAAGGGATTTTAAAGAATGAAAAAACAAAACAAAATGTATACAGGTTTAAAACAAGCGCGAGTAATTCATGTGAGAAATTTAGTTTTTGGTAAACTATCCCTTTAATACAAATATTCCTACAGCATTGCATATATTAGTTTAATGTAGTTTATTATATAATATCAGCATACACAGAGCAAAGACACAAAATATATACACACATAAAATACTAGTATGCCTTAAATTTCTTGTCTTTCAAGCTAAATAGTTGTTTGGCAGGTTGAGTGCAGAAACTTTGACTCATAACACATGGAAAAAGTTTGTGATTCACATCTTCCAGTGTAGGGTTCACAGTTCCTTATGAAACTATTTTTATAAAGATATGAATATTTGGCCCTTTGGTTACATTCAGTGCTGTCCAAAAGCCTAAGGCGTCTAGGACTAATGTTTTTTTTAAAGATTATAATGAAAAAAACTATGTAGAAATATTAAGTATCAGCATTGTTAATATGTCACTAACTCTGCGACACAGATTTTGTACAGAAATTTATATTATTAGAAGATGCAAATTATCTCAATTCTAAAGAACATTAGACTTGTGGACTTATCTGTGTGTTAATATGTCCTATTTGTGAATACAGCCCAAGGCCCTAACTAAATTCTAGATAATTCTTGATAAAAGGCATAAGCCCTGTTTGCATATGTAAATATTAAAACAACATCAATACAAATTCTCCCTTAGAGTAATCCATCCTCTAACAAGACAGACAGTGAGGTTCATGCTATCAGAAGGAAGGCTGGATCAGCAAACGATGAAATTGCCACTTGATGGACGGCATTACCAGACAGTATTAGACACATGTTATAAGATCTAACCATGTCTGGTAAGACGGCCATCAGCAGGCTTGAATCTGTGACTACACACCTGTTCAATGATAATGAGAAATTGATATTAACTGACAAAAAGGCAAAGCGCATAGAAACATTCAGATAAAGTGCTCTGTTACAAAACGGTTTTGTTCAGAACAAATATTAGCAGAGGTTTAAATCCACAGTTAAGTGATTCGAAAGAAACTGAAAGGGTAAACCTGTTTGGATTTCAAAGGGCCTAAGAGACCTCCTCTAAAATGACGTGATTTTCTAAAGACGGGTAATAAAAACAAAAAAGGGGACTGGTGAAGGACAAATACAAAGCCATTTTATACTTATGCGAGGAACATAAAAGTACCCCAGACGAGCAAATATGGGTGTGGTGCAATATTTGCGTGTCAATTCAACCACCCTGAACAAATATTCAGTGCATTATTGGTCTACGATGGTCCTGTCCTTACATTCTGTTGTACGGTTTTTAAAGCACTTCAATTTTCCTTGTAATGTACTGTAAATGTAATCTGTATTTTAAAAGATAAAGTTATGAGAATGTCTATGTTGAACTGACCCCAGACTGATATTCAGAGGGAACATTTGGGATAAAGCGTGACGAATGAAAGCGGAAGAGGAAGAGTCGCGGATGTCAGGATGTCTATTATTATCGAAGTGTTACGCTCATGTGTCAGTTGCAGGATGTGCCACGCAGGTAAAACCAACCCGTCCAATCATGGGTTGCTCTTTAACAAAAGACACCTTGAGCTTAAAAGGGGGATGGGGAGGAGGAAACTTTTGGCCTGTCTGGTTTAACAGTCAACTGACTGGTATTCTTTAACTAAAGTTGGGTGGGGTTGCGACGTCTGAAACAAAAAAACGTGACGACGTGTAACAAAGCTGGGAGGATAATCTCGATTTATCTTTCACCCCCTTAAGTAGATTTTCTGATGTTATTTAAAGCATTTTGGACTAAGGGTTCTTAAACACAAGTTTGAACACTTACACTATTAACAATTTAGTTTTTTTAATTGAAAAAAATTTATAAAAGGCATTTTTGAAGATGATGAAGATTAATTAAAAGTTCTGTAGACCAAAAAATGACTTGTGAAAAAGGTGGAAACAAGGATGTACCATCAAACAAAAATTCGTCTGTGGCGTACGGCTGAAATAAAGACAATGAATGTACTATCAAACACTTCATGGCGTAAGAATGGTTATCATGACAGCAACATATCTTTACATTCTGAGCTATTCCCTCTCATCTACGCTCAAACAAATGTCCTAAACATTTTATTTAAAAAAATTTCATTTCAGAAACTAAACATTCCAGAAAACTAACTGTTGTAGTTTTATTATATCTTTTTATATTATGCACTAAAAAGATTTTATTGAAATAATTCATAATTCATTGTATAATTTAGTTTTTTGTGATATATCCTAAGCCAAATGAATGATTTTTTACAGGGCACAGCTGGACCTTACCACAACTATAATAGTTATATAATGTTGTGAGCTGTATTTATTGTTGTTTGAACAAATGGAGAGTTCCCCTTGCAGCAAGTGGGTCATCCAACAAACATCGTTACCAGACAGTGTTAGAAAATAGATACACAGTCCAGCACTGCCAGGTAAGATGGGTGTTAGATGCCAAAAATGAGTCTCTTCATAGGGGTTAAAAACTCAAGCACCTCCAATTTTATTTCGGAATTAAAAAGTTCCTCTGACGTGTCACTTCCTGTAGTTCGCGGGCAGCCATCATCATCATTACCAGGCAGTATTAGAAAAAGTAATGAAATCCAATGCTGCCTCGTAAGATGGAGAAGACTACCCAGATGACACCTTAAAAGCAAGTCTTTCACAATATAAAACATCTCTTGCAATAGGACGTTGAACACCCACGCCGTTATATTAAAATCAAACAAGTAGAGTACGTTTTCAAATGCAATCTTAAATAAAGAGAACATACTATCCCGATTATCGTACACTACCCATCCCTTAAAGCATGATGGCCTGGTGTAATGTACAAACCACAGAAACTACTGCTTGAATCAACTGGATATGATAATAGCTCTGACTCATTTAACTGTCCCAGAGAAATGCTTAAACAAAGGGTATGCCAACAAAATAACCTGCTCCAAAAACAGGAAAAGCTAGTACGGCCCAGGAAATAGATGGCTTTGGAGCTTAGCAAAGGAACCAAGGCAGTGAGTGGGCAACTAAGGCAGTTAATAATTGCCCAAACCTGTTCTGACTGGTCTGATATGACATCACGGCCAGGCTGGGAGGGCTGCTCAGTCTAACAACATTCAGTTTTGAAAAAAATACGGATTAACGGCGCCCCCAACCCTACCTTTTGCAACGATGGCGTTTGTAGGGTTGTGTTAGTCTATATGTTCCTAAAGAAGACTCAAGTTCACAGAACACAATACTAGCTCCTGTAAATCATGTGAAAAACGGCAATATGGAAGGCGTGGGAAGAGCTGACTGATGCTAATGATAGTCGACACTCTCTGTTGTGCTGTGTGTAGTGATAACAGCCGGTTGGAATGTGATTCCGGGCTGATCGGAGACGGGACTCTGCGTTTGGAAGGTCATGCTAACAACTCTGGTTTACTGAGCTGCCTTTGTACCACACACAGATTAAAACTCCATTTTTACCATATTGATAGTTGCATGCTTAACTTAAGATATTCAGTTATACTGTGTTATCTTGTAAAATTGGATTATTAATACAAATTCAACTATAGGAAAAACTTAATTTTCAACAAGTTGTTAAAAGTCTAAATGAACTTAAAATCGCAAATATTTAAAAAGTTAAGCTGTGAGTGAATGTGAAGTGAATAAGAGAGAGGAAAGGAAAGAGAGAGTGATCATGAGAGAGAGACTGGCTGTAACCTTACCGTCATGAAAGGAACCCTGGTAAAGTAACAAAAAAAGCAAGTAAGGAGGTAAAAGAGAGAATAAAATCTCAAATTTCCACCAGTGCTTGTAAAGCTTCTCGCTCAGTCAGGACCCGTGCAATGAAGAGCAAAAGCAGACCAGCGCTCCCAGACTGCAGTCTCTACTTGGTTAATCATCAGCATTATAAACCAGTGCAGCCGGGCCTTCTGAGAATGAAAAAGCGGTAGAGAAGAGAGAGAGAGGGGGAAGAGAATAACTATTAAAGAGCAGTCAGAAAAAGAAACACATACTTCATTTAAGAGTGTATCCGATATTTTGCCATTTCTCATTTCCGCTCCAGTCAGGTGCGAGTTTAACCTTTCCTATAGCTGCCTGCATGGGATTTTAGGCTGTGATCGAGGTGTGATCAGGTAACCCTGCCCTCCTTGTTGGAATGTGACTCCACGCTGAAATGGACAACCTGAGGGGTAAACTAGGCTTGGCCTTAATCAATAGTTTGTGAAGAACAAAGATGAGGTAACCTTAAACCTTACTTAAAGGCGGGCCTTGCTCTGATGGCTCGAACCGAGTCTCAGGTTTAAATGGATTTGTTGTTTTCTCTTTAGGTTATGCAAAACTAGTATGTTTCATTTGGAAAGTCATTTCGCCCTTTCAATTTGAATGAAGCTGGAAATGGAGGGTGATTTGCATATGTGATGTTATTCTTTTTCAATTCAGAATTTCAAAAGAACTCAATGTCAAGTTAATCATAAAGTTGTTATAGTGTATTTTATAACTAATGTAAATATATACTAATAAACAAGTTCTAGAAATGATTAAACCATAGGTAAATAGACTCTTAAATAAGTTTATTTAATAAACTAGTAATGTTTACAAATTGATCCTAAAACAAATAAATATGCACCTTTTCTAATAGACATTAGCACACTATATGTGCACTGAGGCGGGAAGCGGAATAAAACGTCTGTACTTAAGTACACAAGTTCAATGTGCTGCACTTCCGTGACCCCTCACCCATGCAGGGTAATTAATACGCCATTTTCCTCTCCGCGCTCACGCAGAGGAACAAACACTACAGCACAAACCGCTGGCCATTTCCAGTATCTCCTTCACACTAAAGGGATCTCTGTGATAAAGGCTTCATCGCCTTCCAATTGTGGAGATCTGTTACCTTTCCACATTGTCCTGCCGAGAGCTTTACTCTAATAATGTTTTGGCTGGGCTGTAAGACTCTGACAAATGACTCATTCAGATGAGGGAATGAAACAGACTCATTTACCTTCACCCACCAATCAAAACCCTCCACCTCACTGTGCATCCATTGTACTGACTAGCCGACATTTTCTTTTTGCTGTGGCCAAGCACGTTCAAAACGCGTGAAATGACCAACAAATGTAACGATTCTTTGTTAGCAGAATAAGGACGGCAGAGCATTGCTCACCTTCAAACAGAAGAATAGAAAAGCAATGAATCTATATGAGCTGAATGACAGTGGTTTGGTTTTATGCCTTAAAACCTGCCAAACACATTGAGTCCTCAAGAGCACAGCAATAATAGATGGAAAAAAATCTTGACAAAACAATCTGTTGTTAAAAAGTATAAAAATATGAAAAAATACTTGACCCACTATCAATGGTAAATACCCAAGCTTTTATTTCTAAACAATACCTTGCTTAAGGCCTATTGTCAAGACGTCAGTTACTAGCAAAAATGTATTTTCAGCAGAAACCGAACCCAAGCCCCTCTCTTTATACCCTCTGACAAGTCTGGCGGTTTGCCTCTACCTGCCCAAACTGGTCTATCCAGTCAAGGAATGACGGTTTGTTTCTATTGTGTAGTCTTTTTCTTTCGGTATAAATAGATAGTAACTTGATACACATTATTATGGCGCTCATTCCAACGTTACCAACTTTCCCCCACTTTGTATTCTGTCCGACGCACAAGCAAAACATCCAAACTGTAAAAAACCACTACCCGTCTACACTGACAACAGCTTCGTGGTCTGTTAGCAAACAGGAACCGAGGGTGGAGACGACAACACCAAGCCATTATAAAAGTCAACCAAACCAGACTGCAGAGAAAAACCAATAACTAATTTCAGGTTAAAAAGTTACCCTTCAATCCTTAAAATGGTCCAATGGTCAGAAACGGCAGGCGAGAGGCATTGCACGTTCGTTCAGCTGCTTCACAAGCACGTCCCATCTTTTCCTTTCGGTAAAGCGACGCCCTTAAAATGTTTCTCACCGAAAGCCTTGTTTGGAGACGGACGAAGACCATCTTGGACCGGATTCCGGACGCAGCAAAGGGCGAACAAGAGCACGACAGGTGAGCCTTTGTCTGAAAACGCACTTTGCCGGGAGCTCGAGGTGATGCTACCTGTTTAACCTCTTCGAGACGAGAGACGGAATTTGTAAAGAGCTTGGTTTACATGTAGCAGGCCCCCCCTCCACGCCCACAGGTGTAATTTTCATGCGCCAGCCAATCTCCTTAGCCTCCAGCACTTGCAGGTGTGGTCCAAACTCCATGATAGGTCAGTCCCGCCCAGGAGAGCCTTCTTCGAGCACCTGCCCCCACCCAAGTGCTTTGTGTATGTTTATGATGTCATCCCTTGCTTTGTTAGATTGCACCTTCCTTTCCTATTTCAACAAAACTTCATTCAAATTGACACGCCAGTATCGGAAAAAGGGGGCACGAGATGAAATGACACGAAAGAAACGTGGCCTGTAGAACCAGATGGGTGAAGACGAAGTGCACTTTGCCCGTTTTATTTCCACACCCGTTTGAACTGTAACCTCAGTCACATGAAACACAAGACTCAAAGCGACTAAAGTGTAATAGCCAAGGGAACGCAGGTAGATTTGACAGGAGAAGGGGTATTGTGGTTGTTTCACCTGGCAGGAGTAGCCAGGCCTTGAGGCATCTGGTCTAATCCCTGTCTGCAGCAGTCTGTCGGGCAAAGCTACACGTTGAGGCCCAGTGTAATTGTTGGATTAGTCTAAACAAAGAAGATTGACTTGATACTGATCCTGTGTCTGATGTAAGTCAAGGAAAAGCAGGAGAAGAAATAGTTAAAGGGTTTGCCAAGTGATGAGAATGTCAGAATTAAAACACAGTATTCACGATTTTCTGTTGACCCGATGTTTGAAGTCAGGATGTTTGATTTTAAATAATCAATTACACTGAATGTAGAATGCTTGAAGCATGATTTAAATCCATCGGTGATTATCATGTAACAATATTCAATAGATTAACAGAAAACAAAAGTGATTTTACAAAACAAATGTACAGTATTGTATACGGTCATATAACTATTGACTACGAAATAAAACCAGTTGAAAATTTCAAATCATAATACACAAATGTGTATATACACTACAGTTCAAATGTTTAGTTTACTAAATTGTTTCTTATCCTATTGATTTTTATTTTACAAAATATATTTTAATCCAAAGGTAGATGCTTACATTTTTTAAATCAATTTTGCAGAAATAAACTAATGTGCTAGATAAAAACAAAAAGTTTATTTAAAAAAAATGCTTTTTTTAAAGTCAAATTTTGATATGGGTTACTAATTCTTTATCTTTTAAAAATAATCACAAGCTTTTTATAAATTCTACAGACAATGTTGAGCAAGAAATGATCTAAAAGCACATAAAATGAATTTGTGTTAAACAAATCTTTGTGTTATTTCTTTCTTCTTCAGAACAAAAAAGAAGATATTTTAAAAATAACAGCTATATGGAAGGGAATAGCTGTCAGGGCTGTTTGGTAACATCTTTAAAAATACTTGCAGAAGATTGAAAGTTATACTGTTTTGAAATGACAAGTGGGCGATTAAACAATGGTAGAATTTTTATTTTTTATTTTTCATTTCTGAATAAATCAGTATGAAACTAAAAAGAAAACTTAAATAAGGATTCAATCTGAAATTTAACAATAAAATTTCTAGAAAGAAGAAGATAAAACTTCTTTAAGACTCTGAAGAGGATAAATATAAAACTGGTGGTTAAAAAGGCCCTATGCTAAGAATGCTAAAATACAACAGTTTGATTTACTGTTTATTTAGATATATTATTTTTCCTGTTTTAGTTTCTTTTAAATAATTTATAAGTTATAATCATTATTAAAAAAATGCAAAAAAATATTCTGAAATGTTGAAACACTGACACATCAATCTCAGCTGTAAAACACCAGACCAGTGTTATAGACCTTTTTGCAATAATCAGTGATATAGATTAAATAATAAAATGTATATTATGTGTCTGTAAGCACAGTTATCTTTTAAGTATAAGCATAATGAGAGCATTACCACTATAGGAAATGTCGAGGGCATAAAGCATCACTTTTAATGATGTTGTTAAAGAGCTTAATGGACAGGTGACTCCTCAGCCATCACTGATTGTGTGTGAGTATCATGTCAGAACAAAAGACTGAGGTTTTTCCCATGATAACCCGACACTCAGAGGTGTGGACCCCAATGACCTCCTTACCCCTGCCATCAAGAGCACATTCATCTTTTCAGACCGTTTTGAGCTTTTGAAAGTTTTTTGTAAAGATCGTCGAGATTTTTTTTATTGGTCTGTGATCGAAAATGAACTTCCCTCGGGGAGATTTTAACTGAGGGCAAAATAGCCCAAATTTCTTTAATTGAAAATCAGTGTAAGTTATACTAAAAATGTAATTAATGTAAGTATAACTGAAATAAACAGAAATAGTGATGCTACAATATCAGATGTTCTCTTCACGTTTTTCATTGTCATGATGTTATCCCAGTTTTACTTATTTTTTTACGTAATATTATTTATTTACATATCCTTTTGCCAGAGTTAAGCATTTAAAGTTATAGTTAACCCAAAAATAAAACTCTTTTCCTTTAAAACATATATGATCCCTTCTTCCAGACAACACAAAATAAGTCATTTTGAAGAATGTTGTCTATTCACTAGCATTGGTTCTGTGTCCATACAACAGAATTTAATTTGCACCACTGTTTTTGGATTACCAACAGTCTTTAAAATATCTTTTAATATCTTTTTGTGACAATAAAGTACACATATGCACAGCTACTTGTAATTTATTATAAAAAGAGATACCCCTTAATGTAACAATTCCAAAGTGTGCGATGAGGGCTGAGGCATAGCATTTCTTGATCATCAGACCAGAGAAGTGCTGCACTTAGGTAAAAGGGGACAAAGAGACGTATCCATAAAGCCCAACTGCTTAGGGTTTCTCTCCCCTGGCTGTCCAGTGGCAGAGCCCCCCGTGTGACTGGAAGGAAATTGTTCTGTCTAAAAGGTTTGCTTTGTTTAGGATTCTTTCATTTGCATTCCAAATGAGGTTTGAGAGTGAACCGGCCAGGCACAACCAAAACTCATTTGGGTAGAGATAGATATCAGCCAGGGCTGTCACGCAAGGCTAGCGGAGGGGACCGGCTTCTTTTGCAAAGGTATACGACGTGTAAGAGAATGCAGGACCAATCACAGCACAGACTTTACAGTGACAAACATAAACCTACATGTGCTTATTTACATACACATGTTAAGCAACGATTGGAAGAGCATAAACAATGTAAATGTATGGTGACATGCTGCTTTTCATACTGGTTTGCATTTAGGAGCCATTCAGGAGTCACTGAAGATGAGTCACTTTTCAGAGTCAAACAAATGATTCCACAAAGTCCATGTACTCAATAAGCTTGACTAAATCTTTTAAGGCAGCTTGTATAAGTTATGTTATGATAACTAATACTGAAAGTGGGACATGCACACTAAATATTTAAATTAAGCATTAAAGTTTGATGTTACCCATTTATTTTACTATGATTTCAATCTTTTGACCTGGTCTTACGCAGTAAATGTTAAAGATATCAATGTTATATTTTCACTTAACTTACATTGTGGATTTTTGTTTAAGTAAGCAAATCACAGAAAATGACTTTAGCTGGGTTTTCACAGGCAGGGTGGCATTGTTCATTGTTAGGTAATGCATTCACAAATTGCACCTTTTATATAAAGTGTCACCAAGGTTTTTTCACCTATAATATACTAACATATACTAATAATGTAAAGAAATTCTGACAATATACAATATAACAACATTATACAGTGGTGTTTCTTTTCATAGCTATGAATTTTCACTGATTGGGCGATGCTGTTCTTATGTTGCTTTCTCTAATAAAAAAATCTAGAAAATGTTCTATATTTAAAAAAGGTAAATTGTTGTATATTCAAATTTGTATAGTTTCTGTCTACACCAACACCTGTTGCATGTTTTTTATTTCTTTTGTGTCTCTTATCCTACTTGCTTTCCTTTTGTTTTGTGGGCCCGGGTGACTCCTGGGTAATTACAGACTTGTGTGTTGTCGTAGCAGGAAATAAGGGCTCAGTACAGATGGGTTAATGCAAAGGCTCTCGTTAACTAGACATCTAATTTCGTTCTTACATACAAAATACAACAAAGTGGTTTATACACCTGCCACAAAAATAAAACAATGTCTAAGCGCATTACATTACTTCCCATTTGTCTGCTTTATAAATCTAAGATTTCAAAGAAATTTACTATAAATAACAAGGATCTAAAATTATGGCGTACAAACGTCATACTTTTATATATGGCTGTGAAAACGTTATACATGCATCTTGAAGGTAACAGTACACTAGGGAATGGAGGTTTGAGGGGAGATATGAGCGAATACATAACCACAGCCTTGCTCTGACTTGCCATGCATTATCTTCATTAGGTAATTGGCCTCCAGGGATTGTTGGTGTGAGTGTGTGTCACAAAGTCTTTCTACATGTCCCCAAGGAGGAGTTGCCATAGGTGAAGGTACAAGAGTAAGACCTACCCAATTAATGATGCACCGCTTCCTCTCAACGCACTAACATATCATATCGTACACTGCCCGACCAATAATTCTCACCAACAAGATCCTGATATTTAAGCTTAAACATCATTACAATAATTCTACATTTTATAAGTTTGTGTCCTTGGGAATCAAACCCACGACCTTGCTAGTGCTCTACCAGTTAAGCTATTAGACTGACCTTCATCTTTAAAGGTCTTGAGACAGATTATGCTAGCTATTTATTACAACCCAAAAAAGTTGTTCCAAACTTGACTACAAAGAAAGATATTTGAAAGAATGTCGGCAACTGAAATTTCTGGGGTTAAGGAAAGCATACCGTTGTGGCACACTCTTGACTACCATGCAATGCATGATGCTAACATTCCTCCAAATTTCTTTCTTTGTGTTGACCTGAACAAAGAATTTGATATGTTGGGAATAGCTTGAAGGTGGGTGCACTTTGAAAAAATAATAAATTAAAAAATCTTTCTAATTAAAAAAAAAAATTCTTGTAATGTATCAGATTTTTTTGTCAGTAAACTCAACTCAAATGATTACTTATTTTTGAATTATTTTATACATTAAACATCCTGTAACTTTATGAAGACAGAACAAAACATTAGTTCAAATTTGCTCAAGCAGTTTGTGTTTGAATCCAGTTTCAGAAGTAGGAGTGCTTGATCTTGCACATAGACCTTAAATTAAGAGACACAAACATTAATCTTGGTGACAATCATGAAACATCATTTACAAAAAACTACTGAAAATGCAACAAGCAACAAAGCACATTCGACAAATGCTTGAATGAAGTAAGCAAACACTAAAACAAAAATCCATTCCTTAAATGTTCTTTAAAACTGTGCTAAAATGGCAATGCATGCTGGGAACATCTATTTGTTGCGATTACACAAAGTTTTGGACAAAGTATATGCCCAGTCAACAAAATGGTGTTTGTTATCAAACATTGTGGACAAAACTGTCTATTGGCTCTTTCTACATTGATATTTGTTAAAATACGAAAACTAATTAAATAAATCTAACAAAGTTATCAGATGAAAATATTCAAGATTTTTACTAAGGATGCTCCGATCGATCGAATGTTCACTCTATACTGAATACTTTTTTCTAACCATTTAGTACTCATTTAGTGTAGTTAAAAGTATAATTACAGTATTTACATTCTGTAAAATTTAACAAAAATATAAGAAAGTCAACATCCAACATCCATAGTATCACTTTATCTGGCAAATGTGAACAATTATCATATAACTATCATATAACATATAACATAGAAGTAAAATAAACTTGAAGCATCAGAATTGATATTAGTATCGACCAATTACCATGACAAAAACGGAACCGATGGTAAAAATCCCAAATTTTTCCTTTTGTATTGAGTCTCACTTCGTAAAATTTAAAATATGTAACAGGCTGCTAAGCTTCAATTTAGCATGCATATCTGAATGTTTATATGGATATATGATTGATCAAGCCGTAATTACCCTAAAAATACTACTTAACTCTCACACACAGTTTGACTTTACAAGACATTTATTGGTTGGTGTTATTTGGATCGTTTTAATGATGAATGCGTGATTGCTGAACTTGAACATTTTGCATTCCGCTTTGGATGATATCATTATAATGATCTGCAAAACTTCTAATAAAATAAAAGAGCTAGGAACAAGGGGGGCAAATTATGAGATCACTTTCACATTTGGGTGAAGTACCCTTTTATCTTTTGGATTTCTATAAGCACTAAGACTGCTATTGAAAGAGGGTTTTTGTGCTTTGCGTTCTGTCATGATAAGAATGACTCCATTTGGAATTAAAAACAACCCTATTCCATATATTGCTGTATTGACTCTGTGCACACAGTCGACAAAAAGCTCGGGTATGACCCTCAACAGACCATCAAACACACCTGTGCTGGGTCTGTTTTATGTCAACTAACATAATGAGGGAAGGAGTTTGTTTGGAAAACGAGCCTGTCTGTTGTCTCATAGATCTCCTCTCTCATTGTTTCTGGTAAAAGCCCGCTCAGCTTTTAGGCACACAGTATATTGTTGAGCTATGTATGTTTGCTATGAGCAGCCATTACACCATCTCCTACTGTTACACACCTGCCGGCACAATTTCAGGAGATTGTTTGTTTATTACATTAAGAACTTTATAGAGGCCACCAAAGCCCACTTTGCCCTAAAAGTGTCAGGATAATAGCCAGGGATCAATCGAGGATTCACGCTTTTATTTATTTCCAGTTTATCTCTCCGTGAATCTTTTGTGTTATGATTGAGAATGAAAACGGTTAGTGTGGGCACAGATGGAAAAGCAACAGAAGGGCTGGTAATGATGCAAGATTTGTTTGTGAGACTGTCCGCCCACAGGGAGCTCTGATCATGTAGACACAGACTCATCCGCGGACTCCTCCCTGTGGAACAGTTACCATGGCTGACGTGCACAGCATAGTTTCATAGTGTCATCTATTCTAGCTGAATGCATTTATTCTTTCAGAGCATTTAAAATTATGAGAAGATGAAGTGATGTCATGGAGCTTATAAGATCATTGCAGGTTTTGTCCTTCTCTATCAAATCAAACTAACAAGCGTATTTGCCTACTTCCATGGAAGTCTCTATGAAGTGTCTAAAACAAAAACACTGTTGAAATTATATTGGTTGTGTATGTGAGAATTTTTCCCTACAATTAAACTAAATTTCACCCCGTGCACAGAAGTAGCATGACTTCACAAGAAGATTTTTAATCAGGATTTGGTTCTCAGAGTGGTAGGAAATCCCAGGAGGTGATGCTCCTGTCCTCTGGGAGATATCAACATTCACAGCAGTGAGAAACATCTCCTGACACATGGATTCTCATTATAGACGGACAGTATGGCAAGATTTGACATGATTTCCTGATGTGATTCACTATTTCTGTTTTTTAATTTCACAGTAAAGAGCCAGTATAATCATGTGGGAATGTATGTGATGCAATTATAGCCAATGAAAAAAGAGTTTTAGTGTTCTGCAGGAAAAAGTAAGAAGGTAAGTAATTGGTTAAAAGTAAATTATTTCTTTTCTGGGAGAATGATACCTTTTGGAACTTTGGTTATCCAATGAACATTAAAGATACATTGACAAAAATGCTAAGGGATGCTTTGAAGGGATAGTTCATCTATAATAAAAATGTTGTAATTTTTTTACGCATCTTATCATTTTAAACATGTATGACTTTCTTTCTTCTGCCGAACACAAACAAATATATTTTGAAGAAAGTTGGTAACTGAAAAGAAGTGGGACCTGTTTACTTATTTTGTATGGAAACAAAACCAGGCAAGTAAATGGGTGCCAGTTACCAACATTCTTCAAAATATCGTCTTTTGAATTAGTGAATTGACATGTGGCCAGGATACTTGTGTTCTGTATCCAACCCATTCAAGTGCACACACACAGTAATCACACCATGAACACACACTTTGAGCAGTTGTCGGCCATGCTGCGGCGCTCAGGGATTTCCCAATTGACAAAAAAAGTTTGGAATCAAAGTAACAAATAACAAAAATGACGTAACTAAAAACATGAACACAAAATACGAGCAACGCTTTTAAGCATTGTCATTGTATCTTGATAAGGGACCCTGTCCGAAGTTGGAAATCCTACTCTGAGAAAAAAGCATTATATATTTTTAACAATTAATTTTACCATCATTTAAATCCTTGAGGTTTTTTATTCATTCAATACTAAATATGTCAATGTTATATAGTCACGGAATGTTCTTCACATTTGTAGGATGATTTTATCTTTAAAAAACGAAATACCAAAAAATTTAGTTGGGTTTTCACAGGCAGGGTCACATTTTCAAAAAAGGCAGACTACATCGGTCTACTTTACATTATGTAAATAACTTTTTATGAATGGTAAGGAATCAAAGTCCAAAGCTTTAAGCGCCACCTGACTCTGTTCTATAAATACAGTCTCTACTGCAGCACATTTGATGTTAATATAACACAGTACTATCAGAAAGCTCGCTGGTTTTACTGCTGCACAAATACAGCCCAGCAGGCCATTCCCACTATAAAAACCATTGCAACAAAACTAATGCTAGAACTTTCTTGAGAATAAAGATAACCCAATTCTTAACACATGCAGTTCAATCCAAACACGCAACTATAGTTATTGGTTCAGTTAATGTTTAGCATGTCAATGTATTACCTGTCATGAAATGTTGACTGTGGGTTTTTAAGGCATGATCTACACATATATTACATTTGTGTTGGAAAATTCTCCAACTTTTCAAGTGTGCATACTCTGTTCTTTCAATGTCTTTACATGGATGAGAAGACAAATGCATAAATTACAAAGACAGCTTTCATATTTTTAAATTTAAATTTACATTGATTTATTTGCGTTCACCCAAAGTGATTTACAAGCAGTGTGCAGTGGACAACTATCATTGCAGAGCAAACAGGGGTAAGGTATCTTGCTCAAGGGCACTTCAGTCATTGTCTGCTGGCTCTGGGATTCAAACCCACAACACCTGCTACCAAGTTCAACTATCTAACCATCAGACCATAACTGACAGCAAAGCACAAGCCTCAATTTCAACATTGACATTCTGGTAAACACAACTGGAGATACTTCTATAAGACAACAAGAGGAAACATGTTCGAATAGTTTTAACAGACCACTTAATGCAAATAATGCAATCACTGGTCTTATAGATTCAATGTTGTCATGATTCTGCCTCCTTCAATTTTGTTTTTCCTAGTCCAGGCAGGATCATGATGAATCCTCATGTATGGTGAGGAGAGAGACATGGCATTGTTTGCATGAAATGTGCTCTCTAGCCTCGCCCCCTCGTTGTTCTGTCTAGATAGCTATTAGGGTCTCATTCCACTCACCAGTCAAATTCGATAAAGTTTATTAGCCTTTCTCAAGTTGATTGTGTTCGGCTCTGACACATAGCTGTTTAACCCTAGTGCGTTAAATAGATGTTGTATATATATTTTATATATATATCCGGGGCTGGCAATACCATGGCTTAGGTGTCCTTGAGCAAGGCACTGAACCCCCAACTGCTCCCGGCACTGCAGCATAAATGGCTGCCTTCTTCCCCGGGTGTGTGTTGCTTTGTATCTTTAGAATAACACACACTGTTGGTGTTTGTGTTCACTAATGTGTGTTTGTGTGTTTGTACACTTTGGATGGGTTAAATGCAGAGCACGATCTCTGAGTATTGGTCCCCATACTTGGCTGTATGTCACGTCACTTCACTTCACTTAAATGCTACCTACGCAACATCAAAATACATTATTTTTAGAATAATTAATAAAAAATAACTCACATTGTTCCCCGAAATATTGAATACACTTGAAAAACTGTCAAATCAATGTATTACAAGTTCAACCTACTTAATACTGATCTCCAAATTCACCCAAAAATTTAATTTACTTCATATTTATACTTATTCATTTTATACTTATTTTCATTATATAAACTTTAAATAACAAAGTATGGTTTAAAGACATTTTAAGACATTTAATGGTTTTGAAAGACTTCATTATGTTAAAATAGCTTTATTTTGAAATATTTTATAAGCCACTGAATTGTTTTGGAGGATATGACTGGAAGATATACAGTGTGCCACAGTGTATAATTTAAATGTAAACATTACAGATTTATGAGAGTTTACAGTTTATTTGTACAGTTTACATTACCAGCAAATCAAAACAAGTAAAACCAACACAAAAGCAGCACACAAAGTTAGATGGCAAGAGACAACACAAGGCCAGTCATACAGACAGCAATGAGGAAGCATTGGCTTATCAAATTAAGCAGCTCTTGAGAACTTCCTTAATCTTAACCCCAGGTGACCTACCTCAGTAGCTGTCTCCAAACACACAGTCTGTCACATTTCCACATCTTTAGCCGTGGGACAAAAATAAATAAATAAACAATCCACGCACAGAAATCCAAATGCCACTTGCAGAATTTTCCTAATAAGCGTCTTATTATCCATTCAGGACGAGCAGACGTGTGAATGGCGGAAAGATTTGGGGCGTCTAGGGCGACTGCTTTAAGAATTCACTAGTGTTATCACCAGAAGTTATGCAAGAATAGTTTGGTGGAAACCTTTGCCTGGTACTGCACGCTGCACGCGCCCAAGGAATCCTCCAAGAACGAATCCTAATTGCCCTTTCGGAGCGGGAATCTGTCAGGCTCACCCAGGTCAGATCACTTAGGTTATCACACACTGTAGACAGCTTGCTTGTTTCGACAAACTATTTTTAGTTTTGAACTAATTCCTTTCCTTGATCTAGAGGTCATTGCTTGAAAGAGGCGATGTTGATGGATTTAAAACAATGATGTAAACAAATATTATGGTATATATAAAGCTTTTGTGGCCCAAACTTAACATCCACTGCAAAAGGAATAACAAGTGAATTAGATTAGCAAGCAAGTTAAAAGAAATCTGTTTTATTGGTTACAGAAGAACTGTTACTTGGCTACTGCGAGGAAATTCAAATAGATTATTTAATACAATTATTATACATATAAAATCATATAAATTAAACACAATATATCGCCACAAGCCACAGTTTAACAAGCACAGGCCGAAAGTTAACTTTGGCACGCTTGTCCGATAAAGCTATCTGGGAACACCCCAAAAAAATGCAAATCTAATGAAGTAGAGATTTCAGTGCCATGTTCACACCAAACATGAACAATGGCGTTCCGCACTCTTCATTACGCTACAGGGAGTGCTTTCGCATATCAGTACCCTTCAAACAGTAGGTCTCAATGACCTCTGTGTTTAAATTTCTCTATTTTCATTTTCAAAATGTACTATTTCGAATTGAACAGAGAACTCAGATGACATGGTATTCAGCAATCCGTTCTGAATCGCGTTCTATTTGAGTCTTCGCATGGTGTGAACTGGTTTGAACACAGCAAAAGACTTCTTGGCCAATTTTTCGTTTCAATTTTCGGAAAAACAAAGATAAACATTTTAAACCACACACATCCACACACACCGGAAGACCCGAATAAACCCAAATTAAAGAACGAAAAACACAATGACTTTGAACACCTCGTGTCAAAGGGTGTTACGCTCAATGGCGGTGAGGTGAAGAAGACGGGTATCAAATACTCAGATGAAAGAGGCAGCACAGATTTAGAGCCTTGTTCAAAGGAAGCAGCTGCTGACTGCACAAGGCTCAGGTCCTATTCATCTGTGGGGCGAGACAGACGCAGTATCCTGAGGCACACACAACAAAAATACACACTTCAAAGTATACAGAGACACCGACTGCTGCTTTGTGCCAGACTTCAGGCTTTACAACTCTGTCATTACCATAGCAGCATGCACACGGCTCAGAGAATCCTCAAGCGTGCCTTAAGTCTGTGTAAAGTAATATCAAGCAGGGAGTGCTTATTAGTCTGAAGAAATGTATAATACTATTTTACAAAACCACTTTTGGTTATTAATAAAACCAAAGGATAAGAATAAATCCCCAACCAAGTAAACACTGAGGTCATATGTCAACAGGTGACATGCTTCGCCCAGCCACCCATCCACCCCCAACATCACATGACCGAGTGTATTTTCACAGTCGCTTGTTAACATTCAAATATTCCCTTGGACGTATGGACGCATGTGTGTGTTTGAATCCCCAACCTCTGCAAAGCTTCAGTTAATATTTGCATCACAAGCAAATCACTATTGTGCGACCCATTTAGTATAGAAAGAAAAGTCCATTCCATTAGCGTTGACATATGACAAATGTACACATCAGGGGGTTTTAAATGCTTAGTTCACTTATCTTTGGAGTTGTATAAAATGCAGTTCCTTTCAAAAGCACAAACTAGCATTGTAGACAGGAAATGAGGTCAGAAAGTGAAAGGCAAGCTCAAGCAAGCAATGAAAGCGCATTCTTCTATTTCCATATTCAAAAATATTTGCATGTGTTGTCTGAGTGATGCTCTTCTATGATCTCCCATGTGCAACCAAACCAATATGCAAAGCGATCTTCAACAGAACAGAGCACCAAGCCCCCAGACATCAATACACTAGAACTACTAACCAACTGCTGACTGCGGCTCAACTCCAAAGCCACCAAACCTTCCCAAAATGGCATAAAACATACCATTTTAATGTGGAACTAATCTAAATCTACTGTGCTCAATTGGGGTGTTACGAGTACGATTTTTGCCACCGATATTGAGTACCAATTTTTCTTTCTCGTCATGGTGATTGGCCGATACAAATGCCGCCAGTGATGCTTTTTACAAGTTTTTAAAACTGATATGTAAGCTCGCCAATCACATTAACCTTTTTTCATATGAAGCAATAATATAGATGTTGACTTTATATTTTTTGTGTTATATTTTTTTCAATATTTTAAGAGCAAATACATAATGAATGTAATGCAACTATTGTTTTCCAAAAGGCCAAAACATTTAAACCCTTTCTCATCATGTACGTCCTCACGGTTTTACTTCATCATTTGAGATTGGTTGATAAGATCGGCCAAGTTTAGCGATTGCTGTTCAAGTCATAGAATGTGATCATTGTCCGATATCGATCTCCGGCCGATCGATGGGAGACTCCCTAGTGCTCTGTGACTTTTTTACGGACAACAATGGAAGGCAAACCAAACCCCAGATTGCACCGAGCCGCTCAAGTCCCGAATGGCTCCTACACAAGCTTATTTCAAGAGTGATTATTAGTGGACCGAGTTAATGAGTCCCATCTGCATCAGTACAACAGGACAGATGGTCCATAGGACGACATCCCAATTATACCATACACAAAGGTAAAGAATACACCTTATCCCAGATTTACCACAAAACCCATATGATGTTGAACAGGTGTTTGTTTAGTCCAAGCTTTTGAACTTATGTGAATGGTTTTAAGCTCTGGTCCCACATCACTCCGGGGAATGTCTGCATGACTGGCGTTATTCCTTTACAACAAAGAATTTCATATACATTTTTTTTTCACATTCAACACCTTTACAGTCCTTGCACCGTGTTCAACATGAATACATCAGGATGGCGTATCAGAGGAACCAGAGCAAGGTAAAAGAAGAGCCTGCCTTAGGAGTCAAAGCCATAAGGGCTTTCAAAGAGCTAGAGTCGGTTGCATCAGTCTGTTTTGTGCCATGGAAACAAGGCCTCTATGGTCTGCTCTATGGAGCGATGCACACACAAAAACACAAGTGCTCTCACGAACAGAGTCCTCCTCAACCTCCCTCTCTATTCTACAATTTTAAACCATTAAACGTTATGCTTATATCATAGGTATACTACCGATCAAACGTTTTGGGACACTTGAGTGAAACGTTTCTCATTGTTTTCGGAAACATTTGATCCGATGTCTAAATGTCTGAAATGAGTTTAATAGACAGAAAAAATATGTAGCAAACATACATTTTATTTAATCATTTATTTATAAATCTATGATTTTTATTATTTATGATATTATCGAATACAGAGCAGCCAATGAGAGTGCAGAATAGACAGGGACTCCTATAAAATTCTTAAAAAGCATGTCAGAGCACTTAAGAAGCTACTTGATAAAACGACAAGAAAACATTTCCAAAAGGTGACTACAATGAAGAGGATCAAAGAGAACATGTTTTATTTAATTTTTCCATCATTTTCAACTTAGTTTTCTTTGTTTTCTTTCATTATTTTGATGGGTTAATTATTAATCTAAATGCAAAAATATATGAATGCATAAGTGAGTAAATGAATGAATGATATTGTGCAATGTATAGTAGTTGAGTATTTCAAAAGATACTACATTTATAGTCTACATTTTTTTAAATTCTATAATAACTATGCATGGTATTTCATGACCTTTATAATAGGAGTGTACGTAGACAACTAATAAAAAAAACTTTTGTTATTGGGTACTTTTGACTGCACCTTTATTTTCCCTACAATGATAATCAATGGGGACAAGAACTGTTTGGTTACAGGCATTTCTCCAAATATCTTTCTTTGTGTTAAATGATAATTATGATATACTTAAGTGTTTGTTAAGAACCAAAACAAACTATTTATTTCAAACTTTATGACAGATATGTTTTTCACATCACAATGAGCCCAGTTAACCTATCATTTCTTTAGGGTTAGCATTGTTCTGAAGCTAAATAAGATTTTATTTGTTAATATCAAACATTTTAATTCTGGCCCTATATACTTATACTTAAAAACTCACATAACTGATGGCTGAAACTGATGACATCTTGATTTCCAGCACCTGTGAGGTTCCAGGTGAGAGGGACTACAGCCATCAGCTTTCTATTGAACACTTTATTTAACAACAGCGCCTCCTGCTGGAGACTCTTAACATGACAACAATGATAAAATCACTGACTTTATGTAAAGCTCTAGTTTGATATGCATTTTAAGATGTAATAAATATCCCTGATAGCACACATAAATCTGTCACACATCTCTATTATGTCTGTATTTTTATCTTCAAGACATTGTTTGCTTTCAGATGTCATCTTAAAGTTGTTTTAAAGATGATTGATTTAGAATTGATGTACAACTGCATGTGTTTGTAGAGGATTTTACAAAGTAGATCTTCAGATATTAAGCAGACATCTTCCAGATGTACCTGTGCTATCTGGTGATGTATGAATGTAAGAATGTAAAGAGATATTTTCTACAAACATCATCTCAATTTCATTGCAATAAACATCATTTAAATTATACTTTAAAATTTAACACAAATGTAATGCACAAATGCATTAATATACAGAATTACACTGGTTATTTTTTCTGGTTTTGGATATTTTAAAACATAACTGGTTATAATGTATAATAAAATCTTTTTTAAAATGTTACATAGAATTTTTTAAGTGGAAATATATTAAACAATTGATTGCTTTAAAGTGAAACAAATTAAGTTATGTGATGAAAAAATATATAATGGATATGTGTAATACACAGCTAATGTTTTTGGTGAATTCTAATAGAAACATTTGAGTTGATCAGATTTATTCATTATAAGTAATAAAGCTTTTAAATTTCAAGTTTTAAAATCATATCATTTAAGTTTAGTCGTGTAAAATCACAGTAAAAACTTTTTTTCAGTGGGTTTAACCAATTATACTTTTAATTATTTGTAATTTTTTTAATATTTCACTTTTACTTAAAACATTGTACACTTCAAAAAATCTAAATATTAAAAAATTGATAAAAATATATACATATATATATAAACTTTTCTTGCAAATGGTTGAAGACACAAAAAATTATATTAATTTTTCTATTACTCTTCTAAAAAAAAAAATCTAAACCCCTCAAATTTTTATTTTATTAGTTGAACAAAATGTATTAATTGTCTGTCATGTGCTTGACAACCGACAGAGGGCGCCAGTCTATTCAGTGATGAAAACACCAGAAACATTTGTGTTAATGAGGATGCATTTCGGATAGATTTGTTTCTCATTTACATATTGTGATACTGTCATTTGATTACATGTAAAATATTGACATGGCAGCAGGTGTGTGGATGAAAGTTTGTGTATAGTGTACTCACAGAACACTGGATCGTCAAGGCACCTGTGCTTAAACCGGATGGGCCGGTTTTCTTAGGCCTGGTTTGAATGTGGCCAAACACTGAGCTTTAATATGAGCTTTAATATAAAAGAAAGAAAGCGTTGGTCTTTAAATAGTGCATCAATGATGTCGAATGAGCCACAGATGGAATAGATGAACAATAGATATACTCATACTCTTAAAACTCTTAAAATCTGTACAAACGTTTTCTCAAGTTTACTTTATAGTAAAATATAAAATGTCATCCCAAACCTGTATTCATCAGAACACAAATTAAGATATTTTGATAAATGTTTCTTCTGCAGAACTCAGAAAATATATTTTTAAGAGTGTTCTTAGAGCAGAACGCAAAATAAGATATTTTAAAGATTTTATCTTCTGCGGAACACAAATAAGATGTTTTGAAGAATGTTTCATCTGCAGAACACAAAATCTGATATGTTGATAAATTTTTCTTCTGCAGAACACCAAAAATATATTTTAAGAGTGTTTAAGTGCAGAACACAAAATAAAATATTATACAGAATATCTTATTTTGATATTTTAAAGAATGTTTATTCTGCAGAACACCAAAAAGGTATTTCTAAGATTGTTTCTTCTGCAAAACACTGATAAGATATTTTATAAGAATGTTCAATCTTTGGAACATTAAAAACATCTTATTTGTGCTCCGCAGAAGATAAAATGTTTAAGATGTTTCCACAAATGTTTCTTTTGCAGAACACAAAACAAGATGTCTTAAAGAATGTTTCTAATGCAGAATGGCAGTATTTATACAACACTGTATGACCTCCATTTTAAGGACACGAAGAGACATTTCTCTAAATATCTTCACTTGGGATACACTGAGAAATGTTAAGAATGACATGAGGATGAATAAATGTTATCTTTTTTCAATTTTTCTTTGGTGTTTGTTTTTACAAGTTTTAATTAATAAAAACAAAAAGCTTGAAGATCAATAAACAGAAGCAAGTTTATGGTCTAATTGGCACAAACACGGGCCGAAGTTCATATTTTAAACATGACTTCCCGTTAAATAGGCCATAAATATGCATACAGACTTTGCCCTATGTAAGGTGTTTAGATGACATTCAACATTTTGTAAACACTCTTAAACTTGATTTTTCCTGTACAAGACATTGTATTCAAATCCTTAAACAAATCAAACCAGCCTAAATAAGTCAAACCAGTCATTCCAAACTGCAAGTTCCTCACATGCTCAGAAGTTTTAAATGCAACGAGGAATCATGTTCGTTTACAGTTGATGGAAAGGCAGTTTTACCTGTCCTCTTCTGTCGGGATATCAAGGGCATCTAAACAGTCATCTTGACTGACAGTCATAATTATATAGCGTTTCCTATTGGGGGTTGGGTAACAGTTGTTGGCTTCATTGCTCAAGGCAAAAGATATTCCAACAGTCGTACCCCACATCCCAATGGGTGGGAACAATCCCAGTATAAATTCTCTTTGCAGAGATTTAGCCTTACACACTTCCTTGATACTACTTGAGGTATAGTCGAGCACATGTATTTTTATAAAAATCCAGCACTTTTCAAAAACACAACCTGTGTTTATAGTGCAGCTCACACAACTAAACACAAGAACATTTTGTGAAATCATCATGTTCAATTGATGGTGTCGAGGAATAAAGCACATTTAGAAAATTTAACGAGACATAAATTAAAATCTCTCATCGATTGCTCAGCCTCATTTACTATCTTCTGTTCAAAACAAAATAGATATTTTGAAAAATGTCTCAGTTTTTGTGTCAAGGTCAAAGAGGTCAGGTCAACATTCTTTGCATAAGTTCTACATTCGTGTTCTGCAGAAGAAAGAAAGCCATACAGATTAAGAATATCATTAGGATGAGTAAGAAATTAAGTTTAAACTTTCCTTTTAATATCTTTCCTCTTAAGAAAACAAAGTTTATTGAAGGAAATTAGTATACTTATTTACTTCTAATAAAATAGAACGGTATACTTTTATATTCTAGAAAGTAGGTCAATTTAGTCCCAAGCGGTATTAGTACACTAACAAGTACACTACTAACTGATTGATATTAGTACACTTAGTATTAAGAAGTTTACTTTTACATATACTTGACCCTAAGTATACTTAAAAAATGAACTAAGTACGCTTATTTTTTAAGGTTCCCATTAACCTTAATTTCATTCAGATTTATCCTTACAAAATTAAAATGACATGAATTCTGAGAAGCCTTTTTGTTGTATATAAAAAGGTTTCGCTGACTGATTTCTGATGTTGTGTGTTTGCCAGGGTTAAAAATGCCTTTATTTAGTCTCATTAGTATGTCACAGGTTATTGGGCAGGCATTGCTGTGTGATCATGCAGGACCATCAGAGAAGTATCGGTCAAACATTCTTCAGATTCCTTGGGAATGAGATGCAGAGGAATGACATGTGTTTTAAGGAGATTTGATATTGGCCATTTCTGGAGGTTATATCAGATAAAAAAAAAATACTAATAGAAAAAATACTTGCTATTGTCAGTTAACATCTTGAACATGTCACTTCTTTGTTGAAGGATCAATAGCTTAAGAGCAACCGCTTGCTTCTCATGCTTTTTATTATTTTATTCATCTCACATTAGCTACCTTTATATATATAGATAAGTCAAAGAGAAGCAAAAATCTTGACCATACAACATGTGAACCATTGAATGCAATTGTATGCACACATGTCATTTTTCAAAATATCTTCTTTGTTTTGCACATGGGGTGACAAATGCATGCTGAATTTAGATTTTGTGTGATATGTTCCTTGCCCTGGCAGATGTAAAAGAGCAACATTTATTCTCGATCTATAACTGGAGTCAAGCTATTCCTATAAAATCTCGATTTATGATATCACACAAAGTCAGATAAAAAACAAGCTCTATTTAACAACGCTTTATCACGTCTCCATCTCTTCCTTATAATAACATTGACTAAACTAGGGTTTACAGTTACCTGCGAAATGACAGTTGAGTCATTCTTTGTTTGTCAATATCAAATATGAAACATAAAAGTTCTTTTGTATGGAGGAACATCTTAACCATTCGTGATTATGTTCACTTGACCACCTTTGCAAATGCCAAATCACTTTAACAAGGTTATAACAAAAAACTTCCCATGCACTTCATGAAATCCATCACAAAGCAACAGAAAACGAACAGAGATGAAACCAACAGGAATATTATACTCTGAATATATTCTCCTTTACCCCCCCACCCCGGCACTCCCTCAAGGCCATGTTATTGTTCCTGCCTATCAGTGTCATTTCCATAGCGCGTGCTGAAAGAGAGAAGATAAATTGAGGCAGGTGAGTCTGGACGTGAGACTTGAAGGAGCGACCCACAGCCCACCTGCGATCAGCTCCTTTCGGACCCACTCCTAAGAGAACATTACAGTATCAAGAGGACTGCTGACAGCCCTGAGCCCATAATGCATTTGAGTCCCTAGGGAGACAAAGTGATGAGAAGATAAAAGTGGAATCATTGCAGGAGGGATACACTTCATTGAAGCTCATATTATCACAACAGGTAAGAACATGCATGTGACGGCAACTTCAGCTTCAACAGGAAAAACCCAGCATGGGTTACTCAACACCTAGAGAGAAGTTAACTGCATATTGTTTGTGTTATTGTCAGGAATGATACACGGGGAAAAGCATGTTTAACATCTGCAATTCAAGTTGAAATTTGAGATATTTCAATGTAAAAGTTTAAAGGGAAGTGATATTTGAAGTTATTTGTTGCATGGATATGCAGTTGCTCTTAAAACTTTGACAGTATAAACTTGGAAAAAAATCAAAATGCTGCAATCCTTTCAAACCTGTGTGATTCGTTCTTATTTACAGACACTAAATATATTTTGAAGAATGTTGGTAAACGAACAATAGCGGTATTTATACTTTGATTTGGTGTCAAACAGTGACCGCAGTTGTTCCTTTACTGACGTTCTTCGAAATATCTTCTTTTGTTCTCTGTATGAAACAAAGTTAAAAATGTTCCAAATGACTTGGGAGCGAGTCCACAATGACAGAATTGTCACTTTTGGGGTTAACTATCACTTTAACCAAATGCAGTTTTGTCCTTAGGCTCAACTTGGGCAGGGAATTAGGTTAGTGGAGCATCCATAAGTTATCCTATCTCATAAACATATGTCAACAAACAACGTCCGTAAACAATGTAACCAGTTTAAACGAATCATATTTTGTCAATTGCAAGTTTACCCAATTGTAGATATAGCATCAATGCCCGCTGTCAGGACCTTTCAAACCTTTAGCAATTTTTGCAGGGGAATAACAGAGATGGTGGAGTTAATGAATAACAAACAACTCGTGCACTTATGATGGTCAAAGAGTTCGCTGAGGCATAGCTCGAGAAGGAAGATAGAGGACTCGCTCGCAGGTGCTCTCAGGGCCACGTCTGTCATGGGTCCCGGTGTTTTACACAGTGCTGAGAGACTGGCTACCTGGGCACCTGCCCGTTCTTTAGGAATGCCAAAGCGAGATCAATATTATAGAGAACAAACAGGAGCATTGTGCGCATGCAGGGATGGAAAAAAAACACACACAGGTCTGCCCGGGGCTGTGTGAACAGGCCATCTGCTCCCGGCCAAACCCTTTGCCTGGATGTGTGGAAGCACAAAACCACCTGAAAGAAAGCAAACAGCATATGGTGGATTAAATGAACATATTTTTTTTTACCTAAGTAGAGGTTCTGAAAATCATGATGTACACTGAAGTTAGTCGTAAAGTCACCTTGTTGATGACATGCTTCACGTCTCTGAATATCAGGATCACTGGAGCGATGACTTCGAGAGAGCTGTAGTGCAGTGAAAGGGCTTCTGAAGGACAGTAAAGCTGACGCTGACATAAAAAAACATGGACAACAAAGCAGTCTGTGTCTTAGCGGGACTGTAAGAGCATGTGTTCCACTTGTTCTTGACCTTTCCTCGAAATTTGACGAAAAGAAAAACATTGCAACCTAAAAATAGCTTTGCCACATACTGTAGCCTGATTCAGTAAAAAAACATTTGTTTTCTTTAGATAGAAAACTAGGCCACTGGACCAAATGACCCAAGTGCATTATTTAAAGGGATAATCCACCAAATAATGAAACCCTACATGTCAGAATTACTCAACCTTGTTGTTCCAAACATGGATTACTCGCCCTCAAGTTCCAAACCTGCATAAATATCACTGTTTGGTTAAACACAAAGGGAGGTATTTAGAAGAATGGTGGCAACTGAGAACTCAGGGGCATCATTTACTATCATAGTAATAGTTGAACTAAACACCAAAACACGATACCTTGATGAATTTAGTAAAACAAACACTAACTTATTAACATTCTTCTTTATATCTTCTCTTTGTGTTTAACCAAACAAAGACATTTATACAGCCGGGTTGAAACCTGAGGGTAATTCATGACGGATCGTTTTTTTGGTGGGCCGTCTCTATAAAGTTCGGTTAAGATCAGTTACAAAGGTCAGAAGTCAGATAAAAGCATGATGTTGACTAGTCTTGCTCAGACTTGTTTTGTGTACTGTGTCTGTATGCACACCCATGTCCATGCAAAGTGTGCCCTCTGTCCACATCTAAATCACCTGGCAGGATGCTTATTTCATACACAAAGATCTGTATCAAACCTACATCTATAGACGACTTTTGTTATGTAACATTTTCTAAATGTTTTTACTCTAGTGAGTCTACGAGGGTAAACCACATTACTGGAAGATGGAGCCCGGCCCTGTGGTGTGGCACACCCATGTCGTCCAACTAGACGCTGACTTCGAAAGGGCGAGTTCGCAGCCTGAGTGCTCCATCTGCTTCAACACGTATGACAACGTCTTCAAAACCCCAAAACAGCTGGACTGCAGACACACTTTTTGCCTCGAGTGCATTTCCCGCATCATGGCCACCTCCATGGACCCCCAAAACTTGCAAATCTCCTGCCCGTTCTGCAGGTATCACACTACCATTCCCAAAAAAGGGCCGCCGGCGTTGACCACAAGCCAGGAGGTGCTTTGCCGTCTACCCGTCCATCAGCAACACGAGGAGCCGGTGTGGCTGGATGGAGAGAGGCTGTGTTACCAGCAGCCCATAGACAAACCTGGCACGCAGGCGTTCTGTATCTGCATCGATATTGGGGCAAACGGACAAGCTGGCGTTTCTTCTCCCCAGACTCGGCCGAGGCTCGGCTTTTTTGAGCGGTTGATGGACTGGAAGAGACTGTTGCTGTTTATTGTTCTTATGGTATTACTCGTGGTCATCATTCTGTGGCCTCTGCAGTGCATTGTCACGACCGGCTCTTTGCGTTGTGCTCCCCAGCACCATCGGTTATCCACTACCACGACAATAGTCACTACTACAACAATAACCACCGTGACTACACCCAATCACACATAAGCATTGCTTGTGGACTTGCATCAGGATTTGCATTGATGTTTACATCCATATTTCAGCCTGTTGGGTGCTAAGAGAGGTTTCATTTCATTAAAGTGTTGCCGTGATGCCTCCCAGCATTTGAAACCTGAAAGTTGTTAGTATTAGGAAGGAATTAAAAAAAGTCTGATGACTATTTGTCTACATTGATCAAAACTGCTATTTTCTAAAAATACATTCATTAAAAGTAGACAAGAATTTAAATGGGATCCCATAAACCTACATTTGTAAGTATCTTATTTAATCTGTTTATTGACAAACAGAACATTTTCGTTACTTTTTTGCAATTGTGTATATTATATTACTTGTGACTGTATTTCATTCCTCTACTTTTTTTGTAAAATAAATGCACACATAACTTGTTTTAGGGAAATGTGTCATTCAATGTTTTTAGTGGTACAATAATAATAAACTCGAGCTGACTGGCAAAAGACGGGAAAGCAAACAGATTGACGTGGCCCTTTTATCTCACTTCCTTCTCTGGGACGGTTAAAGGAACACACCTCAAAGAATAACCGCCTGAAACCTTAAACCCCAACCCCCCGCGACGGTTGCCATGAACCTGCTCACACCCACGTAAGCTGATCCACACAACTGTCTGTAGTGGGCGTATGGAGAAAAATGCTATTATACTGGTTCATCTTTAAACCCTTAAATGATAGTTCTGTCATCATTACTCTTGTCATTTTAAATCTGTATGACTTTCATTTTGCAGAACAAAAAAGAAGACACTTTAAAGAAATTTTGGAAACAGAGTGGCACCCATTTACTTCTATTGTATGAACACAAAAACAATGCACATGGGTGTGTGCCATTTAACAACATTCTTCAAAATATCTATTTTTGTGTTCTGCAAAAGAATGCAACTAAAGTTACAAAGGTTTGTCTGGAGTATAAGAAATAATAACATAATTATTATATAGCTTGAATTCATCAAGGTCATGGCTTGAATGGACCTTGAAAATCGTCTGCATCAAGATGAAATGAAACCAAAAAACATTTGTTAAATACGCAAATGTGCACATTTTATTATTTAACATGTAGTTCTTAATCATAATTTGAGATGTAAGTTAAAACCTTAGCTATATTTTCAGGGCAAAAGGCATTTTAGGCTGAACCAGTGCAAGAAGGAACACAATCTTAGCAGACAAATACAGTCAACACAATACTATTCAGAGCAAACGTACTGAAATTAAAAACCCATCAACAGAGAATTCAAGTAAAAGTATTGAAAATAATTTACAAATGTTATAGCGTGAGCAAACAGGTTCAAAACTGCGAATGTTTCACGTGATAATAATAATAATAATGGTGGTATAATAACACAATTTGGTAAATTTAAACAACAAGTTCAATTACACCAAAAAAAATCTAAAAGCCAATTACAACATTGGTGAAAAACAAGAAAAAATACATCTGATCAGACATTCCAACAGTTATCTTTACACTACTCTAGTATGGATATTGCAGTTTTAAGTACTTGACATTTCAGCACTTTCAGAAATGACCAACATCATATTTTTCTCCTCAAGGTTAATACATGAAAAAGCACATTAATCACAGATAGAAATGTATTTATTGGTTTTATTCCTTTAAAGGATAAAACAACAGGTTCTTTCCAACACCAACCGAAAGAGAAGGGATCCAGAACAAATTTCAAATTATGTTACAAAAATATATATAAGATAATGAAATAAACTCCTAATGTGACCAACCATCACACATAATGAACTCGAAATCATGATCTATTCGTCTTAGACAAAAAGTTATGTTAATTCCAATGGACAATGTGGCTTGAGTTTTTTCTTAAGGCTAAACATTTATATTGGGCCATAGAGAGATTGTTAAGCTGCAGGTGTTCTAAAAAAGACTATATGAAAATAAAAAAATGAAATAATTTTAAGTGACTAAAATCAATAAATAATATTTTTTGAGTCCACAAATGAAGTTTATCCTATAATAATACGTCTTGCTCTTTTGGATTAATAATTTTTCATTGCCGTCCACCACACATTAGAAACCTCCAGATTCCCATTTTTAAGCAGTTGAGTTTACAAAAGACTTCTATACATAAGTATAAGAAGGACCCAGTGTTTGAAGATGTTCATATGTTAATAGACAAAAGAAACTTAAAGAAATGTAATGGAAATAATTTAAACTGGTTGTTTTTCCTCCCACACATATTAAGTACCAAGCAATAATAACAATAATACTACTGACTTTTTTGGATTATTAACCATTACCAATAGCTAATCTAAATAAGATTCATGTAGACTGTAAATAATGTGAAATAAACCAAAAAGACATTTGGATGAAATGACCAGTGCACACTTTATTATTCAATATCTGAATCTTTATCATCATATTTGCCAGGGCTAAAGGCATTTTAGGCTGAACCAGTGCCATCGGGTCATGGGGTTAAATACAGCAAGAATGGGAGATGAACTGTGGGTGGGTTCAGTGAAAGACCACTAATACTTGTTACCTATTCCAAATAATAAATAGGGAGTATATAGACAGATGAGTATTTCACCTGTGAAGTTCTCATCTTTAAAGCCGGCTCTGTGTTTGAAGAGAGATCTTGAAAATGCTCATATTGAGCTGTTGTACATTGCTAAATCTTATTGCAAACACTTCCAGCTTATAAACAAGTGAAATTAATGACAACAAAATAAAATTCTCACATTTATGGCAAAAGACAAAGGAGAAAAAAGTCTTCTAAACAATTCTGTTACCTTGCAGTAGATATTGATGTTCGTTTCAATTTCAAGTATTTAAAATGATAGTGTACCCAAAAATGAAAATTTTGCCATCTTTTACTTACATTTGACCTTTCAAACCTGTATGACCTTTGTTCTTCTGAACTACACAAAAGAAGATATTTTAAAGAATGTTTGTGGAACAATAGCAGTATCTATTAACTTCTATTGTATAGAGCAATGTAAGTTAATGGATGTTGCCGTTGTTTGGTTACAAACATTCTTTTGTTAAGACAAAATACAGCGCAAGTTAATAAATGCATTGTTCTGTTACCAACATTCCTCAAAATACCTGTGATTTTAATAAGCAAGATCCGATTATATAGACACAAAATCTATGCAATTGTATGAGTGCCATCATTGATCGGTTACTCATTCTTTAAAATATATTATCCTCGTTTTTAGAAGAGAGATACTGTTATAGACATAAACCAATGTAAGTGAATGAGCGCTACCACGGTTCGGTAACCAAACATTGTTCAAAATATCTTCTTTGAGAAAAAGTCAAGTGAGTAAATAATCACAGAACTTTAATTTTTGGATGACTTATAACTTTGAACACATCAATTAAAATGTTGACCCCTTATCCATTTCACAGAAGCATATTTAAACATCCAGAACAAAGAGTTGCAAAGCTTGAAGTTATACCAGTAGCACATGACCATATAACTTTCTCCAATTGGTTTATATATAAATCACAATTAAATTAATTTCGGTCATATATGCATGACCACCAGCAGAATGTGTCAAAATATATTACATGTATTATTAAAAGTGATTATCAAATGCACATTCATTTTCCAGTACACATCGTGCCCTATTTTATTTAGGCCACCACACATATAGCATCTTCTGACGTAATCAGAAACGTTAACCTCAGCTAACAATAGTAACATCTGGATTAGAGCCATCCTTTCAATTACTTCGAATTTATTCCCAACACAAATCTATTCTTTAATCTTAGCCGAAGACCATCTGCCCTGCTCGTATTTCCTAAGTCTCCACTGAAGGCTGTTCACGTCAATGGCCCGGCCCGCATCCTGACGTGCCCCCCCCCTGCAGATGTTTGGCAAAACCCTGCTCTTCATTTATATCTGCGGTGGAAGACGTTCCCGTAGCAATCACGACCTGCGATTGACGTCGAGCTCTACAGCTTATCTAATGTCATTACACGTCATTTAGATCAGACAACGCGCACACAACCTGTTTACAGAGCTTTAAGAGTTTCTCCTCGAAACATATTACACTGACAACAATGCACCGGTTTTTGCAGACAAACCCACATACAATATGTGGTAAATTTCATAATCAAATGTACAAACATGACAACAGATAAAACATTTGTAAAGGAATCATAGTAAAAAATAAAATTGTCTAATAACAAGCTAATAAAAATGACTTTTTTAAAGGAACCTGTTGAAGAGCCATTCGGATTTGTGGACAAGCCTATGATTGACAGTATGTCTAAAGGTAGTGCTCGGTAAAACAGCATAAAAGCGAAAGCTTTCACAAACATGTACAGACTGCTCATTGGCACATACTGTATAAACCCGGAAACACGGTACCGAAATCAAGACATCATTTATAACACGGTTTGATAGTCATCAATTCATCCACCAAGTCCCATCACCTCGAATACCTTCAGAAAAGAAAGCGTCTTGACATACAGTTCTCCTCTTCTGACATCACTCAGCAGAGAGCTAATGACCCCCTGCCTGCAAGATACTGAACAATAAATCAAAGGTCTTTGGTTACACTAAACGACATCCAGCACACAAAGTAAGGTCTGGAAACAGCCGTATAGCACGGAAAGAGTGCATCTTCATCCGAGAGAAAGTTCCATTCAATATAAATATGAAATGATTGTAAATATTTAGATTTCATTTCATTGATACTTATACAAACAATCGTGTAGCCTAGTGCAAAGTAAAGGCTTATTAGTCTAGAAGGAGAGGGAAAAGCACCGAGTCCTCTTTGTGCAAACAGTTTGTGCCGCACCTCAGGCACTTTGTTTCGGAGTGCGAATTTCTCAGACGCAGTCGGTCAGGCGGAGAGGGGATGCAGGAAATGAAGAGAGAAACTGAGCTGGAATCTCCAGCTGAGCCACGGTTTGGGAGCCGCCGGTCTCCTGCGGATCAAGGTTGCTCCAAAGACAGGTGCGTCTAAGGCACCTCTGCTGGCACCTGAGGTGAGAAGAAAGATGGTAAAATCTGTCATTATTTATTCACCCTCCAAACCTGCATAACTGTTCCACTGTGGAACACAAAAGGAGATATTTTGAGAAATATCCCATTAGCTTTTATCTCAGTCAAAGGGGGCCAGTGTATTTTGTTTCTAACGTTCTTCAAAATATCAACTTTTGTCTATGGGTTCGGAATGACATAAGGGTCGGTGATGATGTATCTATCAGGAGAACTGTGCCTTTAAGCTTCATTCATTTTGTAGATGCTCAGATGCATCAATTCAGACAGTGGAGTGAATTCTGCAGTTGCTATAGTAATGATGTAGGTGTCAGAAAGGTGCCAAGTGAGGTTTTCTACAAAAGCTGAGATTGAAAAGCTATCAGTATGAATATACATATACATATACATATACATGTTCCAACACATGATTGAACAGTACAGCACTGCATATTATACATGTCTATATATTTCCAAACAGTGTCTCAATACCAATCTGACAAATATAAACATTATGTTTATTCTAAGCAACATGAAATTACTCATCATGCTAAATAACAAATGTGGAACTCATTATGTAAAAAGCTTAAATTACCATATTGTCCCAAATATAAGATGATCTTTTCTTGGTAACGTCTTTTAATGATGTTTCAAGCTTTGACGTTTCAACAATTGGTGGTGCCAAAGTTGTATAAATCTGCCTACATTTCTTTGTCTGGTTGAGTACAAAGGAAGATATTTGGACTAATGCTACAACCTAAAGTTATAAGAACACATAATTGTAAAAAAATAAAAATGGTAGTCAAAATTAGCCCCAGCACTCTTTGTTATCCAACATTTTTCCAAAAATCTTATTGTGTGTTCAACAGAAGGATCAAAGTATGTTGTCCTACTGTGGTAGTACATATGGTTCAATAAAGGTTTGGTATAAGAATTCTTCCAAATATCTTTCTTTGAGTTCATCAGAACTGAGAAATATATACAGATATGAAAGAACTCTAACACGTATTAAATGATTTTTTGAACGTTTCGGCAGTTTTTTATATTGCGAATAATAGTTCAAATATTATTAAACTGTTAACTTTATGAAATACTTTTAAAAGATGATGCATACTTTGTATATAATATATAATTTACAATACCATAAACCATATTACCATATAATTTTTAGTAAAAACATTTTCTTTTTTTTAGGAAAAGATTTGTTTCCAAAAGCTATATCTTAAATAAGGGAGTTGTCTTAAAACCAGGACTGTCTTATATTTTAGGCAATTCCGTATGATCTGACAGTCTCAAATAATAAAGAATCCTAAATCTGAACCTAAATCTAAATCTGAAATCGGTTAAAATTGCATATCCTTTAAAGCACTATGTAATTTTCAAGCAGTTTATTCCAAACCCATCATTCAGTCAGATTACACTGCTTGGCGTAAAGTCTGATCAAGAGCTTTAACAAAGACACGATTCCCACCCACCCATCTGCTCTATAACGTCTTTTTCTAACCCGCTTTCATTTCTATCTCTCCGCTGTACTGTAGCTGCGTGCATATAAATGTGTGATTTGTATGCATGGCTGCAATATATGTGTGTCAAACAAAGCTGAAAGAAACCTACTTCCAGAGATACAGAGACAGCAACCCATGAGTCTTATCTTCTAGTGTTAGCGCTGGCCGAGCCCTTTGGAGTTTTGATGTTTAAATTCTCATACACTCCAGAGTCGTCGTTCATTCTGCCAAAGAGTTAAGAAGATTTCAGTTTTTCGGTAATAAAATAAAAAGAGAATGATGTTTTAGAGCACAGATATGTAAATTTAAATGTATTGTTTTGTTTTTATTGAAAGAGAAACTGACTCATGACGGAGTCAGGAACCCTTTGCCGGAAAATGATTCACTTTAGCAGTAAATAAATTGAGAATTGAGGAAGTGTGGGAGCCGGTTCCATTTACTCAAGCTAACTGCTGTAATGATTAACTGTTTTCCAGTAACAACAGTGGTGGGTCATATATTTAACATGTTTGTGTGCGTGTGTGCGCACGTGTGGAAGTACACTTACACAGATGAAGAGCGAGATGAGCTCATGTTTGGCTTTGCTCTAGCATTTGTCATCTGTGGATACCTGATATTCGAATACTCTCTCTCCTTTGTTTTATTTCTCTATAAAGATATAAAACATTATTCATTCTCATTCAGAATTGTCAATGCTCTTTATGAACAAATCCAGTCCAGCTTGTTGTGTGAACCGGATCAACTTGTTCTTTGAGAAGAATCTGCTTAAAAGAGTTATTCATTTAAACTTAACAGACTCAACTGACATGAACAAAAACAGCAACACATTTTCAACATCATCTGAATTAAAGTCAAGTATCCTGGTACCTGTTCTTCCTCCAGTCTCTTCTGAGCCGTATCAATGTACTGCTGCACAGCCATGTAGATGAACTTATATTGAGCTTCAGTCTGAACCATCCCAGACCTCTGCTGGCGAACTCTCTGAATGGTCTTTGGGATGTCAATGTCACAATCCAACCCTTCAGACAAACGGGAATATGTTCAACAAACCATCTAAAGGTGCTTGTCACAGTTCATTAAGATAATATCTGAAATAATAATGTTAGGCGAATACCTTGCCTGTTTATGATGTCGATAAGGATGTCGATCACAATAATCGTCCCAGTTCTTCCGATCCCTGCACTGAAATGAGAGAGGCAAATGCAGGTTAAGATGAAAAAAAAGGCAATTGCTTGGTTTCAAGTCAAAACGTTGAGCAACTCGACAACCAAATTAAGCAAATTGTCGTTGTGACACTCTCAATAGTCAAGGATGAAGCGAGATATTATGTTCAACAGAAATCAGATGTCTTGGTCTACAGCAAACATCAGGATTGTAGTCATGGAGATCCTTCTGTGACGTGTCGTCAGACATCCGCTACGGACGTAACTGGATTCACCGTCCGCATAATTACCGGTGGTGATGCAGTAACTGAAAGCCGATTTGGACAATAAAAGTAGACTAAACTGATTGACCAATCAGGGTACAAATAGAAAGGAACTAAATGTGAGTGTTTTTAGACATGAGGAAAAGACGCAAACAACAATACAAATAATAAAACTAATAAAGCATTCTTTAATATTTTGAGGCGTTCATGTATAGTTGAGGACTTTAAAAATACATGTATTAATAGTTTTATTACCAAATTACTTAAAGACTTAAGGAGGTTAGCTTTTAGGATTTGAATGATACTTTGAAATAGTGCATCTATAAGCAGCAGACTAGGTTTTTTCACAGAATAAATGAAAGAATTGAATTGGTGGATTCAAAGATTGCAGTACCTGCAGTGAACCACAATAGGTCCGCTCTCTGGATTCACAATCTGAGTTCTGTTAACCTGCTCTAGGAAGCTCAGGACACCTCCGGGTTCATTCGGAACTCCATGATCAGGCCAACTCAAGTACTGATAGTGCCAGATACACCTGGGAGGCTCTCTCTTAAATGACACATGACAAAATAAATCAGACTACATTGATACAAAAAATAAATTTTGCACACTCATTTGCTCATACTCTGTCTAGACGGGTGACTTCCAGTTCTCGCCGTATGTAGTCTTGAGCTGTGTGTTCCTCAATGTTCTTCACACAGATCTTTCCAAACTCCTTTGTTGAATTCAAGTCTGGCCAGTAACGAACACACTTATTCTGTGAACAGATGTTAATTTAGTTTTTAGATTTGTGACATAGGTGAAAATGTATCAAACTAAAACTTATTTTGAACATGGAAATCTAGGAGAATGGTGTTGTGAGCAGAACAGATACAAATTAACAATTGAAAAGTAATTTCTCACTCTCTTTTTGTTTCATAACTGTTCAAATATATATTTTCTGATGAACACGATTTAGACAAATTTGTACTAGTGCTTGTAACCAAACAACTCTTAGACCCCATTGACTCTTACGGTAGGCAAAATAAAATGGTAGACAAAAATAACCCTGAAGTTTTGTTGTTTAATTTTTCATATCTCATTTAAAATATATTTTTAATATCTCATTTTGTGATCACCATAACAAAATTTACAAAGTCATTTTCCTATTGTGGAACTATTCTATTGTACATACTTTAACAAATAATATGTTTAAAAAGAGAGTCCACCCAAATATAACAGTTCTGAATTACTCATCCTGTATTCATTTCTTTGTTCAGTTAAACACAAAGAGAGAGATATGGAAGAATTTCAGCAACTAACATTTAGGGGGCACCACTGACTATTATAGTTAAAAAAAAATGGTAGTCAAAGATGCTTCATCTCCAAATTATCATCTTTAGGGTAAGTAAATGGTGCCAGAATTTTGATTTCCGTGTAGCGATCCCTTAAATGATCTTCAATAGTTAAACGTTATTAACCCATGTACTTGATTTGACATTATAACATTGACATTTCATTCCATAATATATGATTACTAAAACGTTCTGAGCAAACACACAAACGCAAACACACACACAAACCAACACAAATGCAAAAACACACACACACACACACACACACACACACACTCAAACAGACGCATACACACACAGAAATGTCACTGCGATCTCGAGTGGAGATCTGCAGACCCTCAGCTAAAATATCTTAATGTCAAATTACATCCATAAAACGTTGGGGATGATTTATTATTGAGTTATTGCACATTAGCATCGAGTTCTACATTAGAATTTCCCGTACGCCGTAATGCACTTTGAGAATCTGGTCCTTTTTCGAGGCAGAAACATTAAATCAACGTCCGTCCAGCCTTATATATCGATTCATATTCTACCTTAACATCATTTTGTTGTCAGTCCTTAAAATGTGAAACTAAATGTATATGACTTTGAGATGTTTTCAGCATACAGCTTCTCACACATGAAATTTTGCCACCTTATGGTGCTGAACCTTACCCGTCCTCTCTCCATCTCCTTGGTCGTCATGACAATAACATGACTGTTCTCCTGGTACACCATTTTCCAGAAGTCTAGGACGGTGTTCTGAAGGCAACCCTGAGTGGCAATGTACACTTTACCTTCATCAGTATGACGGCCTTCTTCGTTCATGCTCTAAATCACAAACACAAAGAATTATAAAGAAAAACCAATAACAGAATATTGATTATGTTTCCTTAACAGGACAAAGCTATACATAATGGGAGGGGCTTACTCGTATGTAATTAGCATTGATGTAATCAGAGCCAGACAAGTCAGGATCCGCCTCCCTGATTTGTACTCGCGTTGTGTCAACTGAAACAGATAAAATCACAATTTAAGTGGGAAGACATAAGATCTCTTTAACCTCGCTAAGTCTTTCCCTTTATTATATGTAACTCACATGGCAGAATGTTTTTGTATCGGTTCTTGTTTTTATTTTCCACTCTCTGGCCTTCTTTCCTGGGATAAAGGAGTTTACATTCCTGCTGCTGTAAAACCTAAACAAATCAAAAGAATGTGACAAGCCATATAAAAAAAACCATTCCACCTTTACTGTGTAATGAGATGTTAAGTGAGCACCCCCTGCAGGAATATGACTAATTTATCTTGGCCATTTACCACCAAAAGGAAGTGAAGTGTAAGAGGTCACAAAGCAGAGATAAACAGCTCTCCTATCAACCAGTCCTAAGAGATTTAATGCGTATATTACAGCGGAAATGACAGAACTTTCTATTCATTCGCCAAAACAACATGTAGACTGATTCATCATTTCCCATGATGAACAGAGAACATGAGTAGTCCAGTGAATGAAAACTGAAATACCTCAAATTCTTCCCAGAAGCCTTGCTTGGGTTTTTCAGAGTTGTCGGCCACTTTATTTAACTCTCTCACTCTGTTTTCGATGTTTGCTGCATTTATCCTTGTGGCATTGAATGGCTTAAAGATTTGAAAAGAGGAATACAAAAACAAAATGCAGAAAGAAAAACTGAAGTACATACTTGATTGATTTATTTATTTGTGTAATTATTATTTGTGTGTATTCAAATAATGATTACATTCTTAGTACAATTACTAGTAAATACTACAGAATTATGTTATTATAAGTACGTTTTATATACAGTTCAATTATTATTTATTTGAATGTGTTACTGTTCAGTTTGTTCCCAACATGCTCACCTGTTTAAGGTGAACGACAATTCCGCTCTTCTCCACCATCGGGTTTTTTTTGTAATGCTCCACTAAATCTGCTAAAGTGTCAAATCTTTCCCCCCCTCCGACATCATATTTCCCATCCTGGCAAAAGATATAAGACAGAAAGACTCCTTTCACAAACTCCTCTTTGATTTCATATTGAAACTGCGGGGCTTCTTTACACCTTTTACCTGATAGCGAATCATGACATGGGTAACTTTAGTCTTGCGGTCCACATTTTCATGCTTTTCTTCGTTGGTGAGAACGGAAAGCACAAAATCCCCTGGTTTACTTTGACTCTCCCTCACCAGGAAGCTGCCAGACTTGCCCTTTTCTGTAAGGAGCTTCTCGGCATCTCTACCTGAGAGGTGCCCATGATACCACCTGAGATGAGAACAAACAAAGGTGTCATTTTTAATTAAAAAACACAATGTCATCATTTTTGAATGTAAATATTGTATTACCTGCTGTGTTTCGTGTGCAGCAAAACACATGTAAAAAATATGTGACTAATAAAACCCAATGCATGTTGACCCACAGAAAAAAAACACTTTCACTACAGAAACTACACATTTGTGGTTGGAAAATGTATAGGGGTGTTTGTACTCGGCTATAAACAGTTCCAAGAATGATATGAGGATATGTGTGGGAGTTGCTCGCTCGTGAGCTGCTTTTACATAATGGAAAAACTGCAAAACCAACCAATAACAATCTTCAAATGTAAACATTTGCTTTTCACCTGCCATGTTTCTATTTTTCTCTGCATGTATATAAATATTTTACTGTGACAATGTTTCACTATCTAAACAGCAAACATAAACATATTCAGGTGTAGGAAGTTACAAAGTAAACCGGAGATTCTTAATTGACACACATAAACACCAAACATAAACAAGACCGACTCCATGGCTTCAAACATACTGTTACTCGTAAAAACAAGAAAGCACAACCTAGTTTCCCTTAAAGCCACCTAACTTTCCAATAATGAACCCTCTCTTGAGTTTGACCACCAGAGGGCAGGTCTCCAGAGTCAAGCTCTGGGTGATGGAGATGGATGTGTGTCTGCCATACCTCTCAGATGTAGGGTCCTTGCAGTTTAGTGGGTATTTCAGCTCGATGACGTCTCCGTTTCTCTCCCGCAGGGAGTCGTGCTGTTCAGTGTAGTACTGCACCAGCTCAGCCAGTGTGGCGAACTTCTCCCCGCCGTACAGGTCGTAATAGTCCCCCGAGTTCTGGATTTTAATGTGGGTGACCTCATCGTTCCTCCTGTCCAGAAAAAACAGATGGGACACGATGGGGAAAATGGGCGGAGGGAGAAAAAGACAGATTATGAGCATTACGAGCATGCATAAAAATAGACTGTTTTGATCAAATATTTTTTATTATTTCATTTTTATGTTTAACGTTTCATGGCAAGTTTTTATTTTATTTAGGAAGTGTGTACGTCAGGTTCACCCATCCAAAAATGAATATGTCAAAACTCTAGTCATTGAAAACTTATTTGACTTATATGTTTGTGCAGAACACAAAAGTTTTTTGAAGAATTTAATAAAATCTTTTACTGTGTGGAAACCAGTGCAAGTTGTGTTCTTGCAAACAACATTTATCAAAGTATATTTTTTTCAGTTTTGAAGGGAAAACAGGATAAATGTATGTGTATGAGTAAATGATGACAGAATTTAATTTTAATTTAAAATTTAAAATAGATTTTTCGTAAACTATCAATTTAATGTGTGTTTATGTATACATAGTGCAAAAACATTGTGTACTGTAGATTTTATATACTAGTACTGTAAAATTAAAACAACACAAAAGACTTTCTGTTGGTTACCTGTCCAAACCTGTAAAACTTTAGATATTTCGAAGAATGTTGTAACCTAACAGCACTGGCACTTATTCACCTCTACTATTTGGAAACAAAACCAGTGTAAGTGAGTAAATGCCAGTAAACAAAATTCTTCAAAATATCTTCTTTTGTGTTATGTTAAAGAGAAAAGCTCATATGGGTTTGAAATGAACAGAGGGGGAGTAAAAGATTTCCCTTTTAATGTTTATTTATGTAAACACACTGCATAAACATTATGTACAACACATAATACAACAACAACAACAACAACAACACAAAAGCCTTGGTAGACACTGTTTGAAAGTCAACTTTTAGGATATTCTTATCCTAAAAAATCAGTTGCACTGATTAGGCAAACAAATGTACTTGTTTCAGAAAGAATGTCAAAATGTCACTGCGTCTTTAAATGGCAGTGTATGGAAAAAGCAGACAGACACACCTGCATAGATAACATCAGCTGAGCTCAGGCACAAAACCACAACCTCACACTTTGTGAGCAGATTGTAATTACTGCAATTCAGCTAAAACACACACACACACACACACACACACACACACACACACACACACACACACACACACACACACACACACACACACACACACACACACACACACACACACACACACACACACACACACACACACACACACACACAAAAAACTACAAAACAACCAAAGTGAAGCTAATGACACAACAGCAATGGAGCTCACAAGAGGTTTCCATTCTTTCCTTTCTACTTTTCCCTGGCCTTCTCTAGGCATCCATAGCTCTATCCATCATTGGCCTGGCTCATGAAATTGCACTCTTCTCTGTGTAATTGCATTATGGAGGTAACAGAAGAGCCAGAGCAGCACGGCATCATGGTCTCAGCAGTGAGGGGCTAATAGCTGCTGACTGCTGCAGATGAGCTGCTCTGTGCTACGGGTCTGTATGAGCCTCTAATGCAATCTAACAACAAGCAAACACACACACACACACACACACACACACACACACACACACACACACACACACACACACACACACACACACACACACACACACACACACACACACACACACACACACACACACACACACACACACACACACACACACACACACACGCACGCACGCACGCACGCACGCACGCACGCACGCACGCACGCACGCACGCACGCACGCACACACACACACACACAGCTGGTTATCTAAGTAAAGACATGTAAGGTTTAATATAAGTTTATACCAATAAAGTTAATTGCTACAATTAAAGAATGTTGTTTTCAGTTTTATTCTGAGATATTCCATTAAAGTGACAGTTTAACCAAAAATAAACATTCCTTCATTATTTAATTAGCATTGTTTCATTCCAAACCTTTAAGACTTTCTCTTTTCTTAAGATCAAAAAAGAAGATATTTGGAAAAATGTTGACCACCAAATTATATCATCTGCCAATAACTTCTATTGTATGAATACAAAACCGAGATTATTCTTTCAAAAACACTTGAATTAATGATGACAGGCATTTTTATTTGTTATTTTTGGTTAACTATCCCTTTTACTAAGCCACACATATGTATGCCCTTCAAAAATGATTAGTTCACCCCAAAACTGTGTTTTAATGTACAAGGTATTACTTAAAACCTGTATGTCTTTTTGAAGACTGTTGATTACCAAACAATTAACTTATGTTGAGACATTGAGACACTTTTCTTAAATCGAACAAAGACCAATATATGATGATTTTTTAATTAGGGTGACCAATCCCTTTAACTAAGATATTTGGTATCCCCTTCTATTTTTAAACCACAATGTCTTTTGACAAATTGACAAAAAGATATTTTATAGAATGTTTGCAACTGGCACCCATTCCCCTTTGTTTGTTTTGTTTCCAGACAATAAAAGTAAACAGAATATCAATAATATCATCTTTCGTGTCAAAAGACGAGAGGGTGACCAAATGTTTAATTTTCAAATAATTGTTCACTTTTATAAGCATACTTCTTAAGGCGTTTTAGTCACAAGGACATCTGGGGTCCTTACACAATGTAGCAAATGTCAAGTTTTCTTATACGATGTATGTCAAACCAGAAACTGGCACACACCCACACACCATATCACAGACAACCTGTTTTCCTATCTTGATCAATGTCAAGGTTGCAAAAGAGGGAGCACAGTGAACAGTTTTCATTAGTCCAAATCGCGAATTCCTCTGTATTCACAAACATCTTCCAACAGTGATATCACTCTCATATGTTTCCACACAAATCGTATGCAATTCATTCCATTGAAAGTCTGGGTAAAGAACAAATGCGCTCTGGCTACTGATTCAAGGACGCCTGCTGACTAATTTTATCTTGAAGCATTGATTTTCCTGCTCAAGCCAGCCTCTGCAGAAACCCGCTGAGAAACACAATCCAGCTATTGAGACTCTCTGTACTATCCCTTCATGTTTTAAGCTGCAGGCTACAACTGTTAACTTGCTGTCGCTGGAGCAACAAATACTCACAAATGACCATTTGCACCGAGCCATGCTATGTTTCTATGGTGATTCGGACACTTTGGGCTGCACAGCTCAGCTTGAGAAAGCCAATGCTGAGTTCTGATTCAACAGTGGTTGTTTTAGCACATCTATACTATATTTAATTCTAAAATACAATTACGTTTTGTGCACACATGAAAATATATTGTATTCATCGCTTTACCAATGATGTCATTGGGTTGGATAGCTTTGTCAATTCTTGTTGACAATAACGAAACTTGCTCTGAAATTTCACAGAATTGTTATAAAAGTCTTGCCAAGAACATATATCCTCTAAAAAGGACAAATCCGTCTGAAATGTAAACTATTAATCTAAAGCCTTTTGATTATATAGTCTGTATTCATACAGGATTTTCTTTTTGTATTTAAAATTGTTTATGAACACTTTACAACATGAACATTTCATATTACTAATTGAATATTTTGAAAACAAATATCCTGATATGCTATAAAACTATATAATTCACTGTTAGTTCATGCTAGTTAATGTATTTAAGCAAATATATAAGAGAATATACAGTAAAATATAAAGTTACATGTTAAAGGGATAGTCCAAGATCTTTAGAAGAATTTCGATTTTTCCATTAACTACCACAGTAGATACAAATTATTGTACATTTGTGTTCTGTTAAACACAAAATAATTTTTACTTTAAGAGATATTTTGAAGTATTTAGAAAAACCAACAGTTCTGAGACACATTTAACTACCATTTAACATTACATGCCTGATAAATCAATTTTGACTACATCATTTCAAATATATTTCTTTATGTTTAAAAGACCTATGAAATATATAGGTTAGGAACAACTTGAGGTTAGGTAAGACTTTTACTTTTTGGGTTGAGTATCACTTTAAGTAGTACATTTCCATATATAGAACCAAAATTATTAATTTTCTGTATATGAAAAGAGACTGTTTCCAATTTATTATTCAATATATCATATAATTGTAATATATAACCTACATACAATTCTAAATATTATCAAACATATGACATGATTTTACATAATACAGTTAATGCAACAAAATATATTTTCTTTCCATATAAAAAGTACTGAACTGGTTCAAAACAGTACCTGCGGGAACAATAATGGTAACCATACCAGACAAGGTTCCTCCACGGTTATTATTTTTATTTAATTTTCACTTTCCTAAGCATGTCTGGATTAAAGGTTATGAGAGCTAGAGTCATAGTGAAAGTTTTACTCAAACTGATACATCCAACTATGGTGTGTGACTACAAAAACAGGTCCAGAAGGTCACTTCCTGTAGCCTGCTTCTGATAGCCATAACACGCAGACAGGAAACATCTCCTGACACATTTCACCTGGCCCTGAAACATATGCAATGTAACGCTTCTGGCGTTTGCAACTCAATAGTTAACAATAGAACAGATGCTGAGCTGTAGTCTCCACCCAGGAAAAGTGTTGAGAGACAGATAAGGGAAACATAATGTGATGGAGTCCCAGTGTGTCCATTTAGCCAGATAACTCCTCTTCTTACCTAATAATGTTTTTAAAAGAACATTAACTCCAAACTTTCTAATCTGGATACATTAGCCCTGTCGAAGGCAATAAGGCAGGGAGATTTTATATTTCCATGAGCGGATTGCATGTCTTTTGTAGGGCGTGACTAATTGAATTCTTTTTCTTTTATTCTTTGTACCACAATCACTGAAATATTTTTGAAATCCTGTTGTGAGTTATTATATCTGCATAGATAAATGATATTTTCGAAAGACACTACGATGGTAAAAGGCACAGTGTTTCAGAGATTTTTTACTGTATTACCACTGAGTGTGAATTGTGCAAAACAAGTTGCTTTATCTTCTCTTACAACTTGTGACAAGCGACCTGCATATACAGCTGATCTTAAGCTCAACATCCTAAGTCTTCCATACATCAATAGTGGTTCCCTGATGCCCGGGATTTGGCCAAAATGTCCCGGAATTTAGATCAAGCGAGAAAGAGCCTGCACAAGAGACGTAATGCATTGCGAATCATATAATATGCATATAAGACGGTGTGACAGAGTGAACGAGAGAGAGAGTGAAAGAGACCATGAGTACATGTCGTACAAACTCTTATTCTACCGAATACAAGAATTTCCCGGCTGAGATAACTTATGCAGGACCAATGCAGGGAACAACAATACTCCAAATTATACAAAATGTTACACACAATGTTAAACACTTCTCAATTGTCATTAGTCACTATTGATTAAAGACAAAATGCTCAACTCAAAATCCCTTATATTCCACCATAAAACAGGATTCCATGTTAGAATAGTAGGTTTTGTGAATATAATGCTCTTATTTGGTTTATTAAAAAACACAGGACTGTGAAAACACTCAATGATATAAAAGAATTTGCATTCTCTTATATGAGTCATTCACAATAAGTAAAGAAAGTAGCACATGTAGTTGTCTTTAAAAGGTCATGTTAGACCACCTAAAGAAAATATAGTTTAGGCGACATGAAAGAATTGTTAAAAAGCAACATCCCTCCAACCCCACCCATCTTCTGTTCAGCCTTTAAATTGTTTAAAGTTTGGTGATTGCTTATATATTTACCTCTTGTATAAATACATTAAATACAAGAATACTTTTGCGATTACTTCTCCTTCTTTTATTGCAACAATCCATGGTTTTAGAGGACTTTCGATGGATCTTTGTAAGTAAACAACAGCAGCAGCGTTTATTGATTTTGGCTTGGTTATCGACAGGACAAAAACAGAAATGTTACTCACGTGGGCAAAAGTCAATCGATTATCATTGTGGAGCAATCATGGACCCAGCGACTAACAAAAAAATGGTATACATCCATACTTTTGTACTTGTTTATCTGTTTGTGTATGTAGAAAGATAGTTGTTGGTGTCTTCTGCCTCGATGGCAGGCAAATATTTAAGTTTAGAACAATGTGCTTCTCTTCATTACATAAGAATCCATTCCAACATATGTGCATGATTTTCTATTTATACCTTTGAATAGAATTAGTGCGTCAATATATGTATTCTGCTACATTTCCATTTTGTTTCTTTACTTCCTGTGCTTCACCAGGTTTTAACGCATCATCTGAATTACCTGATTGTAAAAAACCTATTCAAACAAAATTTAGCTTTAATATGCTCAATTAAACAATGTTACAACCATGTGCTCATTCTCCATTATGAACAAGCTGACCAGCTAGGCTGATACATCAGTCCATAGGCATCTGGGTTCGGGTTCAGAAGGCTTGTGGTGGATCTGATCCACTTGGCCTGAGTTCTGGAGAACATTAGATACAGTGAGAGTCCCACCACCATTACCACAAACAGCAGGACTAGGTCTTCACATCTTAAAGCTCTCTCTATGTCTCTTCCCCAACAATCACTCATCAGACAAGCAGCTGCGAGGGCTCACCCACTTGCCCACAAGCTGACACCGTAATCCTTAAGCACAAGCCCAGGGGCATCTTAAATGCTCTGAGGTCGTGGAGAGAGAGGGAAAGTGCTGTCCATTAATGTGATCTATGTTCAGACATATAATACTAAGGGCCATCAATCAATCTGTTTTGATCCTAAATATGTAACAAAACAATGCAAGGATGCAAGAATTTGAAAGATTCTTAATATAATATTTAGAATCTAAATATTATATATGCAAATGTTTATTGGATATAAGAATTAGCTTGTTATAAAATAAAAGTATGCAAAGTGACAATTAAAACATCATTATCTACCGTCCAAATAATATTTGAATAAAAGTGTTGGGACACTAAAATAAAGTGTAAACAAATCTCCTTTAAAATAAAATGTACTTTCTGGGGTAAAAAAATCGAATTCACCACAAAACAAAACCTGTATTAATATTTCTATGTGAAAAAGTAAAAAAAAGTAAATCAGATTTACTCTATTATACTCTGATAATACTTCTATTAGAATTTAACTACAAATATATTTTTCTTTAAAAATGTCTACTTTTTACTTTTTTTTAACAAACCTAAAAACTATTTGTAAATTTTACAGAAATTACATGTTGGATTGTTACTTAATTATATAAATATATTCCACTGAAAAAAAAATATTTAATTTTTTTAACATTTAATTAAGTTAAAATAAGCCGCATTTTTTTTTACAATGTGAGATTTCTAGGGCACCATGCCATTTACATCCATATTAGAAAAAATGTAATTGGAAGTCAATTGTGCCCAAAAACTGTTTTCTTCAAAATACTCTATTTTGTGTTAAACAGAACCAAGAGACGTATACCATATTTTTCTACTTTGGTAGTCAATGGAGCTACGAAATTTAAGTTGCTAACATTCTTCCAAATAGGTTTCTTATTTTTAAACTAAAGAAAGTAATGTATACATTATAACTTGAAGGTGAGCAATTCATAACATATTTCTTGGTGAAGACATTGGTCACGTATACCTTGAACTGAGATTGAAATTTGCTCTCACTGGATGTACAAAATGTTCAGCATGGAAACAGTTGGTGTGGCGACCAAGTTTACTTCTAAGTAATCAATAACACAGAGATAAACATTCAACAGGGGAAACGTGATTCAAACAGGCCACTTCTCTAATGTGATAAATGACCAACATAAGTGTCTTGATCTTTGAATCAGGGTATTGGATCAGATACATTCACATGCAGAACCACGGCGGGATAGGTTGGGAGAAGCATCAATAAGAGAACAATGAGGTAAAGAGCCAGACCTGACAGAGAGAGTGAAATCTCCTGGATTGCTCTTGCTGGGTCTCGCTAGAAAGCTGCCGTGGACGCCCCGTGTCAGGAGGAGTTGTTCTGCCTCGATCCCGGTGATGTTGGGATGAAACCACCTGGAGAGAAAACAAAACAAAAAGCTCAGCATAAACATCAGCTAAACTTTTAAACTTTTCCTTCCGAAAATATATTGTATAATTTAGATTTTTATCTAAATAAATATTAAATAAGATCACTTGAACCATTCGTCATTATTTCTCCATTTATTCTTCATATAAACTGCTCTCCTGGCCCATCATTCGAGCATAAGCAAGATTATCCATTTGTATTGTTGTGTCTTAATTTCACAGGGAATGCCAGTTCTGATCATTTACGATTCACTGTGTATTAGAAGTTATTTTCTAATCCTATGAGGTTGATGGGGGTTAAAGGGGATGAGAGGTCAAGTGTAATCTGGGTTAGTATTGGGTACAGCTGTCTGACTGCCTGCAGCCTGTCTGGGCTTAAACAGGGTCCCTCACGTGCGAATGTTTTGCAAACTGCTGTTCACGGGTTAGTTGTAGTTTAATCATACGCCAATCACAAGTGATTTTTCACAAGAAAAGTCAAATTCTTACATCCCAATATCTATCTCTGTGTTTAACCAAACAAAGCAATGTATACAGATTTGAACAAGAGAGTGAGTAATTCATGACCGAATAAAAAAATAGTAATTAGTGTTTAAAATCATCCTTTTCAATGTAGAAATACTTTCTTATTCAAGCTTAGAATGCCAATTTCTTTACCATATAAGGTATGCTATAGGGCCTCTAATGTTGTGATGTTAACCTTGACAATCTGGCAAACATTAGTAATAATTGTTGATCAGATCTGAACTCTTTGACTTTTTGTTGTAACCCATGCCATGAAATATTTAAATGTTTGTCAATAAATAACAACTTTTTTATAATTCAGTAATTGTTTAGACATTCGCACACCACACACACTTTTTATATACATAATTGATGTACTGTCAAATTTCAGTAACATTATAATACATCGTATATTCTTATGTTCTTAATGTCATGGACAAACTGCAAAGAAAGATATGCCATTAAATGTGCACTGGGCTGCGAAGATAAACATGCCTTCATACATCAGCTGATAATGCATAGGGTATACTGTATCATTCAAAAAAGTGACCTTGCCTTTAAAAAAAGTCTAAAGTTGAATGTCTAATTCTGAGAAAACAAGCATCAAAGTTTATGTTACATATTAAATTCACCATTATTTCAATTTTTCTTACTCAGTCAATATTAAAGATGTAAATGTTATATACTCACAGAATTTTCTTTACACTATTTCGAATAATTATATGAACAAAAAAGTTAATCACAAAAAATTACTTTAAATGAGTTTAAAGTAAATGATATTCTCATTTGTCATGAAACATCAGGTGACACTAAACCCTAGTGCTATGTGTTTTCAAAAAACAATAACAGCAGACCGAGCCAGACCCATTAACGTTTCCCAAAGAGTTCTCAAAACAAAACCACCGTCGCCACAACAGTAGCTCTCCACAATCCAATCGATTAAAACCAAAAACAACATTCCAACATTACACATACAACGATCCAAACATTGCAGGTTTAGTTCTCGAGATGAATGACCCCCGTCTTCGTCGGCCGTTCCTTTACTCTACAGGCCTGTGCTGATGCACTCAGGCACAGATCAGTCGGATCAACCTGCCAGTCCACATCTCGGGGTCAGATCTAAGCCCCACCAGCCTCCAAAAGAAGCTCTTCTTCAGCATAACACAAACAGCCAAATAACAATCCACGAGAGCAAAAGATATAAAAGTGTAATGCAATGGCAAAAGTGTGGCTTGGACACGAAATGATAACAGAAGCGATTGCCTAATGTTCCTACCTCACCATTCTGGTCGGAGCTTGTCAGAGCCCCCCGCTTTGCCTAAGAGCTTAGTAATCCACGCTCAGTACAGTTACACAAGGTAGGAGAGCGAGGGGGCAGGGACTTGTAGGAGTGTTGCTGGTTAGAAAGCGAGGTGGGGGTGTTTAATCTGGGATTTGGATGCGTGTGAGCTGGCCTGATAGGAAAGCAAGCCCGTACAGTCGGCTTCTTAGCCACTGTCCATTCCTCCCGCCCCCTAATTCTTTTTCTCTCATCCTCTCTTTCTTTCTCTCTCACTGAATGTGACGCAGCGTTGCCATGCTGCCCGGAACACTCCTACAGCTCTCTTCTTTATCTTTGCTGTCATTAGGTTTAAATGGAGAGAGGCGGATTTTGAAAACCAGGACTGTACATTCTGCAAATGAGAAGAAAAGAACAACATAGAAAGGCAAAAAAAAGCAATATGGAATTTAATAATAGTAATAGTTTTAATTAAATAATTGAACTGTTGACTGAAATAACTGAATTGAAATGTATTCAATCAGACGTTTTTCAATACTGGTAAGTGACTTTCATGTGCAGGTTTCTTAAGATGTGTTGCTATGTTCAATAAATCCAAAAAACTTTTACTTTAATATACATCTTAATTGAAACATGACTACGTTTTAAAAGAGACTGTATAGGGGATACAATTTACATCTCAGTTTTTTTCCAATTACACAGGCACTCTGGCATGAGCTCTGTGTCACTATGGGACAGCGAGAAGTAGGCCAGACCATCAGAGACAGGAAAGCACCGAATTTTCCCAGAATAGAAGCGGACATACAATCATGACTCTACTAACATATCAAGAGGATTCACACTAAGCATTAGTTAAAGGCAAAGCCTGTCATTTATGATCCAGCATCACATATTACTAAAAAGAAACACTGTCAGACCCTTCCCAATCTCACACCATTGGTGGAATAAAAAAAAAGCTTACTTATAGTTCATTCTGTGTGTAGTTAGATTGAAAAAAATATTTAAAATGTTTAAATGTTAATTGACATGATAATTTAACCTTAATCATTATTTGTTTATTGACCAAGAATGTATTTTGAGATAAATTTACACTAAATTAATTCTATCAAACATCATAAATGCTATCAAGATTGGCCGATTTCATTGCAATAAAAAGGAAGGGAATGAAAAGCCAATTAAGGCCGCTCTAGTGACAGAAGTCCCAAATGTAAATTTTTTTGGCGTAGGGCTCTCGTGTTTGTCAGCCTGTGTGCATGTGCATGTGCAGGAGCAAAAGCAACCTTAAAAATATAATTTAAGTAAATACCAATTTTATTGTAGGGTTCATGTCAAGTTTAATTATCAATTAAAAAATGTGCTATTTAATTGTGATTTTGCCAGCGATTATTGAAGAAATTGCCTTCAAGTAGATTCATAGTCTTACTATGGTATGGTTGATATAGCTGGCTGGAGGTATTGTAAACACAAGAATGTGAAAGAATGTTGATTAAACTTAAAAAGTTAACATAAAGCATGCTACCCCACCACATAAATAATAACAAATTATTTATTAGTACATAAAAAATAAATTAAAGTGAATAACATAATAAATAAACAATTAAGAAACAATCTTTAGAAAACGGAATACCTTGATTATTAGAAAAGATCGATTATGATGAATTGCATAGATCTAATAATGTGTTCACACCAAACACGAACAGTCGATCTTTACTACTTGATGGAAAAGTTCTTAATTGAAGCGTAAAACATTACACGATGTGTTGTGGCGTATTCACATCTTTTAAACATTAGGTGCAAATGAACTCTTCTCGCTCAAGCTGAAGGGTATCTATTGCATTGACTTTTTCGCATGGTCGCATTGGCCTTGTCTGTAAATTACTCATGCAGTTCGCTTATTTTGTGCCAGGTATAAACACAGCATAAGTGTCCTATCACTTTAATGCTGTATCACCTGCTCTTTCTTGATGGAAACAAATTCCAGTAACTTCTCTAAACCTTATAAAAAGTCATAAGGATACAATATGTGGAATCTGAGACCATAAGTGATTTAATGGTTGGAATAATGAAGGCAGAGGAAGAGAGCTTTTGTATTTCAGCTTCCCCTGCCATAAAATAAATGCTCTCCTGGTTTAATAATTAACATTGTCCAGCATGTGGCCTGCCAAAAATAAACCTGTAAAAAAACAACAAGTCTGCACTATGAGCAGACATGGCTGATACTGAATTGCAGCTAAACAAGAAGACTGAAATGAAAGTTTGTCATTTGAATAGAAAGTCCACTTTCTAAGTCTGAGTGTCAACTGCATTTTTCCATATAGGACTGGCTGCCTGTTTATCGAACTGTAAATTTAGCTTATGTCACCTTTCTATTGGCATACAGCATCAAGTAACACCAGAGACAGGAATCATTTCTTGCCTGTGATAACCCTGGGGCACAAACGAGTGTGGAGCATGTATGGGCCAGGGGGAAAGCGAGAGAGAGATATCACGGGGGAAAGTGTTCTGACAGGAGAACACAGGGAGCCACGTGCACGCAGTGATCCGCATCTTACATAATGTCTCAAGTTCACCACAGTTGGCTATTTAAAGAGGCAGGCTTGGTGACAAAAAGTGATATACTTAGCACCCCCAACTCAGCTTCAAAGACTTGTACCTATATCGGGAGCAGACGAGTCCCGCTGGCTGGATTTTGGGAGCGTTCTGGATATTTTTAGAAAGTGCTGAATATGCTCCCACATGTCAGAAGACCCACAGGGCATGCAACGCTGCAGCTCATCTATGCCTTTATAAACCTTTAAAAAAATAAAGCATGAGCAGAAAATGATTGACGTTGCTAAACTGTGGACATAATTCAGTGTTAAATCATTGATTTAAGCCTTGGTTACAAAAGACCCCCAGCACGTAGATGTGAGGTCAGATCAATTCCCACACATACATACTGTAACAGGAAAGGCATCAGCCCCTCTCTCCCCTTACTCAGAAATATGTTACCTTTTTTGAACTTGGCCCGACACAGACGGCCCAAGGACACGTGAAACAAAATCGTCAACGATCATATTCGACTTCTCGACAGCTGATAACAGCCCTTCCAATAGAAACAGATCCCAGGAATGGAATCAAGCGCTGGTTTTAAGGGCTTAAGTTTAGGGGAATCACAACAGCGAATCTCTACATAATCATTTTGGAGATTAATTACTGTACATCCATATCATTGATATCGGGATAATCCAAATTATTCCTCATGTGACCTAATGAGTAACATAATTCTTGGTATTATCAGTTAAAGGTTCATTCGAGTAAGTGAGCATGTTGGACTGATTTGATTTAAAAACACAGATGGTTTAATTTAATGATAAAACAGTAAAGCAAAAAAATTATTAAGTCTCATGCTAAAATTTAGTTTTTTCGCCAACTAACAATAAAATTATCAATCTATTATTCTAATGGTAGGTTTATTTCAACAGTAAAGGAAAAGAATAACAACTACAAAAATCAAGAAAAATGCATGTTAAAAAAGTTATGAACTGATTTTCATTCGAATGAGTTACAAAACGTTTTATCGCCTGTCAATCAGCAGGATTTCTGGCTACCAGTTATCTTTTATATGGATAACAGACTGATATTGAAAGCAGTCTTTTAAAGGAAGTGCTGCTTGTTTCTTGTAGAAAAGAAATATGTCCACAGATTCCAAACTCTCAGCTATGACCAAGACCAAAGAGCTGTCAAAGGATGTCAGGATGTAGACCTACACAGGGATGGAATGGGCTACAGGACTATCACCAAGAAGCTTGATGTAAAGGTGACAACAGTTGGGGTAATTATTCATTAATGAAAGAAAAACAAAACAACTGTGAATCACTCTCGGTCTGGAGCTCTATGCAGAATCTCAGCTCGTGGAGTTTGGATCATCATGAGAACGATGAGGAATCACCCCAGAACCACACTGGAGGATCTTGTCAATGATCTCAAGGCAGCTAGGACCACAGTCACCAAGAAAACAATCAGTAAAAGCTGTCAAGGACTGAAATTCTGGAGTGAACACAAGTTCACTCAGTTCAAGAAAGCAGATGTAGAGAGCCATCTGAAGTTTGCCACTGAACATTTGAATTATTCAGAGGAGGACAGGTTGAAAGTGGTGTGGTCTGATGGGACCAAAATCGAGCTTTTTGGCATGAACTCAATTTGCTGTGTTTGGAGGAGGAACAATGCTGAGAGATCCGTGGAGGGAGCTGAAAGGTTGAGTTGCCAAACACCAACCTCTAAACCTCAATGACTGAGTGGGAGACAATCTCTCCAGAGATATCTGCAAACCTGGTGGCCATCTACAAGAAACGTCTGAACCCTGTGATTGCCAACAAGTACTACTTTTTTCCTTCACTGTATTGCATTCTCTGAAATATATTTTTCTAAAAATGTCACATCCATAACAGATTTTCCATTATTCTCACGAATATTTAATTAATTTAGTTATGGTCACACATGAAAGATTTACTCCATTTGTTCAATTTGAACAGAAAGGCAGATTGCAGAAAGCAAAAAGTTGCTAAATCTGTGTGAAGTAAACGTTGGTTTGAGAACACTGAGATGACAGATTGCAAATTGATGACTGCGATGCAAAGAAAAATACATAACAAGCAGAATTCTTGGAAATTTCGTGCAATCTCTTTACCATCTCATTTCACCAGAACAGAGGCAGCTTTCCTGTCTGTCAATGTAAAGTATGAAGCTCCTGTCCCATATATGAGTCAAACACATTTACATACCATACACACACAGATAACATGTACAAGTTACGCAGAAACCACATGTGAGTCAATCACAGAATTGCAGAAGTGTGGAACTTTTGAGAACAGATGACTAGAATTTATGATCCTTATATTAACACGACCCAACACAAATTAGAATACAAAAAGCCATTTCTTTTCCTCTTTCCTACACACTTTCTCTCACACATGCACACAGAACTAAACAGATGTAAAGATTTAAAGGCAAAAAAGATTATCTTCCACACTCACCATGAAAAATAACCTTTCTGGCATTCTTAAAAACTTGGATCCATTTTGACACATGAAACTGACGGCTATATTTTTTTACTAAATGTACAGTAATACTGTGAACAGTGTCCACGTGTTTGCAAAGACATGTGTGTTATGTAAGCTAGTAAGTTAAGATGACACCTATTCAAAAACTTGTTTCTATAACAATATAAAGGATAATTTAATAATTTGTTTATTAAATGCAAAAAATACAAATGTTTGATGTTAATTTATGATATAAATTGTTATATTACTTGCCCTTTTCCCGGACCAGCAAGCAAACACACGAATATTCTGTTGTGAATATCTCTCTTGTCGTTCCAAATCTGTTTTCATTTCTATGTTTGGTTGAACACAGAGACAAATAAGTATTTGGATGAATGCTTGTAACATAACAGTTCTTGGACCTCATTGACCCCCATAGTGGGAGAGGTGACGATGGCAACTAACGGGGCACCAGAACTTTTTGTTGACATTTATTCTTCAAAATATCTAACTTTGTGTTAAACAGAAACAATGATAATGTCATTTTTCCTACTATGGTTATAGATGGGGTCTAAGAACTGTTTGCTTACAAGCATTCTTCCAAATATCTTTCTCTGTTTTCGTCAGAACAAAGAATGTATGAGTCATTCTACAAAACGGAAGCCTTTTGAGTCATCAAAGAAGATTTTTTATTTTTATTTTGTCTGTGGTTACAAACATCACATTTGCATCCAACATATCCACAACTTATTCGCCTTTTTTATTTTTCAGATTATGTGTGTTTCCCTTTTACATAAGATATATATTCAAATATACTTTTTAGATAAATATTTGATGATATGTATCAGTGATTGACTTACCAACCCATCAAACTAACTTAAATCATCTATAAAAATCAGACCCTTGCTTTAAGTGACATCACAAAGCACAATTGACATCATTTAATCGCCACCGAGAAAAAAGCTGGCATGTACTTACTCTCCTTTACATTGTTAATTTCTTGTTTTTTTTTATTTTAGGCAGAATCCATCAAAAAAAATCTGAAAAAAATCCATCTGAAAAAAGTCATGGCAGAAAATAACCATAACAAATCTGTTCATTTTATGGATATTTCCATAAATGCGAACACTTCAAAGTGTAAAATACAATTAAAACCTCTGTAAATAATGAATAAGCAATATTCCTTAATTTTATTATACTTTTAACCATATTTAATAGATCTTTTTACAGTGTAAGATGGGAAAACATGTCATTTTGGAGGAGTTTAACTTTTCAAGTTTAACTTCTTGTTCTTTTAAAGTTGTTTTAAATAATAATGGCACTTATATTCAGATCTGAAACATCTCAACTGATGACAGATTTTAACTTTTGGTCAGGTGGGTAAAACAATCTTACATCACTTAGAATACAGCAAAATAGAAAAGAATAAGAGGCATAATTATGTAAAAAATAAATTAGAAAAATATATAATTTGTATAAAAAATAAAACAATTTAAAACAATAAACACACATCATTTTGAAACATGTTTTAAAATAAGAGTCAGCATTTAAATAAAACAAAAGCACAGACACTTTTTATGATTATTATTTTCTAATAAAATTATTATTTATTATGTCTAATAAATCTCTTTAATTTTACAAAAAATACATGAATTATATTATTATAATTATTATGTATAGTAATTATTTTCTTATATTATATTATCATTTAGTATGTCTAATAAATCTCTTTAATTTAGCAAAAAATAAGTGTATTATATTATTATTATTATTATTATTTGTATTATGTATAATTATTATTTTCTTATATTATATTATTATTTATTATGTCCAATAAATCTCTTTAATTTAACATAAAATAAATGTATTATATTATTATTATTATTATTATTATTATTATGTATAATTGTTGTTTTCTTATATTATATTATTATTTATTACGTCCAATAAATCTCTTTAATTTAACAAAAAATAAATGTATTATATTATTATTATTATTATGTATAATTATTATTTATTTTGTCTAATAAATCTCTTTCATTTAACAAAAATAAATGTATTATATTATTATAATTATTATTATTATTTTGTATAATTATTATTTTTAACTGAACACCAGTTACACACGAGCAACAGCTCATTACCATAAACCTCCCAATAAACTGTCACAATAAACACTTTCAAATTGTTTCATATTAAATAAAATCCCATTTATTGTACAATATATCCATCTTTGCCCGATATAAACAAATAAAAGTAAAAAAGTAGAGTTTAAACCTCAGCGCATAACAGTCACTGGATCAGTACAATGGGTTAAAGTAGATCCGGCGCTCGGAGGCGATAATCGCGCACTATTCCTTCATAAAGTAACGACTCACACGGGTTAAATAGTGCCTTCAGCTTACCTTCGAGACGTCATGGCCGTCCTGAGAACAGTCAGGGGTGTGTGAGAGAACAGAAGGGGTCAGGGGTGCAATGATAAAGTAATCCTGCGGCGAGTCACTGCAGCCGAGTGAAGCTGACAGACGGACAGCGCCCGACTCCAGTCGCTCACTCCGCCTCTCTCTCTCTCTCTCTCTCTCTCTCTCTCTCTCTCTCTCTCTCTCTCCCAACAAACTGCAAACTTCATCCAGCACTTTAAAACTTGTCAAATATTATTATAAAATATAACTAATAACCTGTGTACATCATAAACCATGTGCACTTGTTTTAAAGTGCTTATTTATAAATATAAATATTAAGGGTTTTGTGCAGAATAAGCATTTTAACTTCTCTAACAACCCAAAGATCTTTAATTCTATTCTGATCTTATAAATTGAATAATTTTATAAGTAGAAATGTACTTAAACTTGTTTAATCGGTTCTGCGTGTGTTGCATTTTTGAACCACACATTTGATGTTAAAAGGGGGCCACACAATCAACTGTGTTCACTATGACCTACATTCTTCTGAATATCTCATTTTGTGTTTTACTTAACAAAAGTTTGCTTTTTCCACTATGGTTGGCAATGGTTATACGCATTCTTCCAAATATCTTTCACAGTGTTCATCAGCACGAAAATACGTACAGGATCAATTCAAAGTGAATTGTTATAATGATTGTTGATTTTAGGCACACTATCCCTTTAAAATGTTTATTACTAAGAGTGTTCAAAAGATCAAATTTGATTTTAAGTATTGCAAAAATATAGACATACTTTGGTCTCCCACAAACTGACCTTTATCTAATCCTCTTGATGCTGTACAAACAATAAAACAATACACACGGCTCTTTCAGATACAGGATCTTAATTCATCTCTGTTATGAGTGACAAAGTTTTAAAATTTGTTTCCAGACTTTTTTATTTCTAGTCATGTATGGCTCAATCTTGGCATTTTTGGACTGGCTACTTTTTCATCAGGGTCATATGAAAGTGGCAGCTGTGGGCACAATCTGCAGCCAGCAGGGCACTGCGGTGATGCCATGGTTGCCATGACGTCACTGGCCCTAAGGGAGATTAGTCTGCTGTGCACATGGTTATGCAATTGACTGAAATGCAGTGCTTTATCTATGGATTTCACTCTCTGTACGGCAAGTCTGACCCGCTGTTCTCCATGCACTTTACAGCCAATGCAAACCATGTGTGATAACTTTATGCTTGTGAGCTCTTTGTCTGGCAGATTGATGGTTTGCAGATTTTACCAATCTACACCGCTCAAGGTAAAAACATGTACAATTAAGCTAAATTACCTGCAATTATCTCATAAATTCAGAATAATGAAATTGTGGTGTCCATTAATCACATTAAAACCCGTTGTTTCATTGAATTGTTTTCAGAACCGTAGGCAATGGTGCGATAAAGACAATTTAGTGCTCTGAAGGAAGTCTTTACCCAAAGGAAGAGTCAGTGCTACCGACAAACCCCCCTCCAAGATGGCCCTTGACCTTACGGCCTGAGGACTCTGTGGTCCAAAGCAATACCCATGAGGAAGAACAAAGGAAGTCACTGATCCCCTGATGTTGCCAGACAGCTTAAGCCTTGTTTTTTGGCAGAATAAACCTCTTAATAAAGAATACATACATACATACATACATGTACATAAAGACATTTGTTGCCTGGATTATTTTATGCTTACTGCCATGCAAAGAAATCAAATATTTTTTCAATCCGACACATTTCTTCAATGGGAATTGTTTTTTCTAAAAGTTAACAAGTCTTATGATTGTTTGGTGGTCCTAAAGTATGTTTCACCCAAAAAAAGAAATCCTGTCACATTCATATCAGACGAGAGATTTTGAAGAAAGTTGGTAGTTGGACCCAGCCATTTATTTCTATAACATGGACACAAAACTTAAGCAACTGAATTCTCCAAAATGTCCTCTTTTGTGTTACGCGGAAGAAAAAGTCATACAGGTTTGAGATGACATGAGGGCAAGTAGGTCTAAATGACAAGTTTTTGGGCAAACTTTCACTTTAAAAGATGATGTTGTGTCATTGCTGCTTTAAAGATACATTAAAGTGACAGGTCACTCAAAAAAATTTTTATACTTTACCAAGCCTTGTGTTATTTTCTGTCTTAGATTGTAAACCAAAAAGTTTTAAATGTCAGAAATAACAAGCTGCTTTAAATGTTGTGATCCCCATTTACATAATTCACAAAATAGGAAATCTGACAGAACTGAAAGAAGGAGAAAGACAGGTTAGACCGAATCCCGATACTTTTTAAATATCACCATCTGGTGTTCTTCCAAGGGTTTATCTATACCTGAACAAAAGAGAATCTTTAAAGATAGATCCCTGTTTTAAGACTGGATAAATCTAAGGGAGGCTGTGGTTTGGCAGTTTGGGAAAAAGAGGGATTTATTCACAAATCAGGAAGATTTTTCAAAGTCAGTTGGGTTTGTTTTACATTTTTATTGTATGGTGGTTGGAACACAAGACACAGGTAATAAAGTTAGTATGGTCACGTCATGCCACTCATTCTGTGCACTGCCCATTAGATATAACTCAATGAAAACAGTAGTTTACAAATGCCAACCTGGGAATCCTCTTAAAGACATAAATAAGATACTGAAAATAGTATTTGTACAGTAAATATTTCGTAGAGTCCAGAACCACTATTATTGAGGCTTCCTGGAAATTCTTATAAGCATTATTAATATAATTATTAACATTTATGGAGTCATTTACATCATGAGAATGTAATGAGACTATTATATCGGCTAAAGTGAGAGAAAAGAACAACATGGACATTAACTTTTGTCACCCATGAATGGCGAATGATTTTAAGGCATTTCTCAGTTTCCATTCACACACAGCAGATTTTCATGGCATCCGCACCATGAGACTTGTCCCTTGAGAGTTCTCCAAGTATACAGGAGGAAAGCTACTGGATGATTTCAAAAATAACTTCCGTTAGAGGAGACAAAAATTCTGCCTGAAAGCTGAGGGCACTGTACTATAAGAACGGATGATCCATCACTCGTGCAGTAACAAAGGGCTTCTGGTCTTAGTCTGTAACACTAGGCATCCTAACACTTACAAGATTATTCCCGTATACCAACTCCTCATATGCGAGGATATCAGGATTTGCTTTGTGTCTAGACACGTCAGGTTCCAGTGTATAATACTACAACCTTAGTAACTTATGGCAAAAAGAAATGTACAAAACAGTGATGTTTTACGCCTTAAAAAGGATTTTTTTCAATATTGCAAAGCATTTGAAATCAAACTCTTCAGCTGTGGAAACCATAACATTGCGTTTGCTTTAAACCGGTTACAAAAATCATTTTGACATGACAAACCCATGCATGACTATTTCACTGGTTACGTCTGGGACATGAACAGCTGTTTTGGGGGTCACAGTCATAGGATGCAAAGGGCAAAACATACGCCATCCCTTCAGCAAGTGCTGGCAGCATTTAAAAGCAACATTTTCTTTTGTTCCAAGATAGAAAATCATACATGATTTTTATTCGATGACAGAACATGCCAAGAATATCAATGCTTCTGATGTGTCCATTGAGTCTCTCGTCTCTTTCTGTGTTACAGTGCCTCCTGATGTTGAGTTATTGTAACTGATTTTTTCCCATCGTACGCAAGAGTCCAGATTGACAAATAGCAAATATATAAAAGTTCTCCCAACTTGAATGATCAGAAACACAAGGAATAAAGTTCATTTACATTGCAATGTAGTCATTCTGGTAAGCTACATTTCTGCCCTGAATGGAATGATGGAGATCGAGAAAACCAAGAGAAAATCAACTCAACACTTCAAAAGATGCATGCAACGAGTGATCATATAGTATATATATATGTAATTGCTCTTTAGATATGCACAACACATGAGACGAACGAAAAATAGCATCTTCGAGATTCACAGTCTCATGTATTTCTTTACTATTTATTACATCTCACGGGTCCAAAATGACATTTGCACGGAAAAAAACGCTGAATTTTGAGGAATGCTAAATATTATGTCAGCTACTATCAGCTTGGGATTCGAGGCTCTGAGCATGAACCCCTGTTAGTGGTATCATAAATGAGGAATATCGTACATAAGCTTGCACAGCTTATTTCACGGTCGCTGTCGCATCTCCATGGAGCAGAAAGTCATTTTTTAGATCTTTACGCGTAGTAATGGGCCGCAGCAACAGCTCAGAGGAATGTATGATGATTGCCGGATGTCGAGCGAGTTATGGCACCGGAAGGCAATCCAGACAGCACCGACCTCATCTTCTACAGTTCAAGTAATGAGCAAGTCATTGTTTTGTTTGTCATTGAAATAATACACATTTTCGCATGTCTTGTGACACCATGTACATCTGCAACTGAGGATATGATCAAGTGTGGATGCAAAGATAAACAGGAAAAAAAATCAAAATAATTAAAGTAATTTTTCAAATATAAAATCAATGGAAAGTATACAAAACATAGAAAAATAATTACAGCAGTAGACATGGTGTTGGGACGAATGGGGTAGCTGCACTATTTGGCAGAACAGTGTAATATTTTGGGACTGTTTAAGGCGTCCTCCACCAGATGTAGTTCCACCCCGTCAACTATCACATCTTTAACACATCCAACGAAGCCTGTGCTGTAAGCCTTGGGCAACCGGCGAGCAACAGACTGCTCCTCCAGACCACCTTTAGACCAGAAAAAGAACAGAAAGATCAGATCAGATTAACATGGTTCATGGCACAAAAAGATTTTATAGTAATTTTAACGTAATAGTATATTTAATGATTTTGAAGAATCATGGTAACTGAATAGCCATTCACTATTGTAAGGACACAAAACCAATAGGTGCCAATTACCGACATTCTTCGAAATATCTCCTTTAGTGTTCTTCAGAAAAAAGGCCATACAGGTTTGAAACAGGACAGGGGGGGGATTATTCTATAAAACTATTAAGAAAATAAGTTTATTGAAGTGTTCTATTAGTTATTATGATAACTATGATAAGAGAGTGGGCCTATTTAGTCCCAAGTGCTATTAGTACACTAACAAGTACACTACTAGTACATTGATGTTACTATACTTATAAAGTACACTTCACATGTACTCGACCTTTACTTAAGTTTACTTATAAAAAATTAAATGAAGGAACACTTCCTTTTATTAAGGAAAAGTAAGAAAATCATACACTGCAAAAATATTTCACGTGGTTTAGTAAATATCAAATAAAAAACCTAATAAAATCTTTTAAAAACAGAATTTTTATACAGTAGAAAATGTTAAAATTATTGAGTTAAATCCAACAGTTACTTTCCCTACAATTTAATAAAAAATTTTAAGTTTATGTAATGAAGAGTATAGTATAAGTATTTATTTATATTTTTGGTAAATTCTGATCATTAGAAAAACAGAAATAATTCAGTTAATCAGACTTACAACTTTTTTTACGTACATATATACAAAAGTATATCGTTTTATATTTAAGCTTTAAAATTGTTTCATGTAAAAACAGAGTACAACTTTTTGAATTTGTGGCAAACTATTATTTAAGCGAATGTATTGTGGGTATAGACTTGGTAACATTCCTAGAATTACTGCGTTGTCAACTATTGCCTGGCCAGCATGAATGCAAATTCAGAGTTAGATTGAAGAATTAGTCAAAGATATAAAGAGAAACAGAAAATCACAGTGTAAACTAAATAGATATATGAAAAAATTGCAGACTAGCATTTTAGTTTATTTAAACCTAACAAACAGCCTGTGGGTTATGGAAATGCTGCATTGAAGATTGTTGAAAACTTTATCATTCCCAAAACACACCGGTGTCTAATGTAGAAGAGTTGACTGTGAAAAGATGGAGACAGGTGAACCTTAACTCAGGAACAGGTGAGAAGATCAAACAGTGCTTTTGGAAACCCAGACTCCAGGGATGTGGGCTGAAAGCTTTCAGAGTGTGAGCTTCTCACCCTCGGGGACCTGACATTGTCAAAAAGCCAGCTCTGTTTCCCTCTCTTTGAGCACGGCTAGAAATTTACTCCGTTGTAATGTGTGAGCATGGTTTAAGATGACAAAATCAGAATTTATTTACCACCTTGTTTGTTGCCTTTAATAAGATTGCATGTTTCGGAGCTGACAGGGCTTATTTTAAAGGAATTATATCTTGATAAGTAAATAAATAAAGGCATCAGAAAAAAGGAAGTAAGCTCTTGATGTTCAAGCATTGTAAGAATAATGTATTCTCGCCAGCGGGCATCCACAGCACCTGTTCTGATTCTGGCTGGCCCTGCGCTGCTTAGGCACAGACGCATTTCTCAAGTAATTCTAGGCCACTAAGATGTCTCATTCTGTCTCGTGAGCTTGGTTTGAGGTATTAAACCATAGATGTTCCCCTGCAGCAGAAACTCATGGCGGAATTAACAATAACTTCTAACAAACCTCTAACAAGTCAATAACATGTTTTAACATCTCGATTTTTAATAACCACTGAAGTACGACTGTGAAGTTCTTGCATAATGCTCAGGTGAAATGAGATTTAGCTCTAAAAACGCTAACTGTGGGGCAAGATCCAATTAGAGATTACAAGCTGAGTGGATATTCTGTGTGGCAGTGCAGGTGTGCGCTTGGTTACAAATGAGCAAAGATTTAGCGAAGGAGTTTACCCGAGGACTTACCCAACCAGAGTGCGCCGTCTGTGTCCAGCTGCGTAGCAGCCAGGGGTGATGACCCGGTGACAGCTGCCTCATTACCGACCTGCAGAGAGCCATCTCTGAGCGCTCTGTGGAGAAAGCAGAAGTGAGCAAGTGCATTCAATACACACTAGAAAGTATACACTACCGTTTTGGGACACTTACTCACTTTAGCATTCTTATTTTTTGACATTTTATTATAATAAAAACTATTATAAAATTTTTGCAGAAATATTTTCCTGTTATTTTATCAAGCAGCTTCTATAGATCTCACCCTGAGATGCTCTTTAAAGGATTTTTAAGAAGTCTTAGTCTATTTTGTGATCTTGGCTCAATTTTCAATTAATAAAATGTACGTTTGTCATTGATAAAACATGTTTTCTTAAATTTGTGTCTATTAAACTAATTCCAGACATTAACACATTTTTAATTTTTTAAACATTTCACTCAAGTGTCCCAAAACTTTTAACACTGGTGAAAATGTATGGCTAACAAAAGTGATTTAACACCTCTCTCTAATACCATAATCACCTAAGTCAAAAGCCTTTGGGAATAAAGTACTGTCGCCCTCTAGAGGAAAATGGTTTAATGACAAACCCGGGCAACAACCAGTACCGAGTTCTCTTTGGGTTGCATTACCTGCTGGCCTTAATGCGTATCCACTGGTTCGTGTTGACCCGCACAGAGGAGCGCAGCACTACGGGCTTGGAGCCGAGGTCGTAGGTCATCTGGACACGTCCGTCCACGATGGCGAGTGCAATGTAGTCTGATCGCTCCACTCCCTTCCCGCTCCACAAAATCAAGCCGTGGGTTGCCTCTGTCTTAATGCTCAGCTCGAATTTATTCACCAGCAGGGCCTTCTCACTAGATCAAAGAAAACAAAGCAGACGTCATCATGAATCACACTTCGGGCATGCCGGACCCAAAGACTTACCTGCTACTTGGGCTTAGATTCATTATGGAAAACCCCCCAAAAAACAACATTTTGTGGTTGTGCTTTGCTTTATCTACATGGGTGCATTCACTAATGAGCAATATGGTGCGAGATTGAGCAGTTGTGAGTGTTCCTAAAGGGTCTCCAAGAAAACTAGGCCATGGGGGAAGGGGTTGGTCTTTTGAACAGGAATGCATGTGTCTATGTTATCTACAAAACTTCCTTTCTTGCCTTGAAGCTCTGGATGTGCTCTTCCTGCACAGGGAGCACTAAGGAAGAACGCTCACATTAGCTTCTGTATGCTTTGCTTTTTTGATCCAGTTGCCTGGATTCAGCCATCTTACATGTGTGTAAAATAGGTGACATCTGGGTGTCCTTGGGGATGTCAGTGTGACTCTGACAACCATGGGCTACAGAGACATTACGCTATTGTTTAGGCCAATAGGGGAACTCAACACCAGAGAGGAAAGAAGCAATTTCAACAACTGTGATTCTTGTTCCTCTCTGGTGTATCTAATATCAAGAGGGTTTTATTCGAGCATTTGTGAGTCGATAGCTGCATGGGGGCTGGTTGGCTAAATCAGGTTATGTGTAAACAGGAGCGAGACAACACGAAAAAGGACACAAACAAGACAAAGACAAAACACAGACGAGAGACGGACGCGGAACACAGAAGCGGGAAAGCAGATGGTGACTGGGCTTGTGTCTTCACACCAAAGAGCAACATTCGTCTGCAGGTGCTGCGCGCTCAACCAAACTGTGATCTCACCAACTGTGCCAATTTCTAAGAAATCGGTGGCAGTTGTATTTTTTATTTGACCGTTACACTTAGAAAGAGCCCCAAGTCAAACAGTGCATGTTGTCTCCGGCGACGTTCAGGAATCGACGTCGGCTCAAATTAAGCCGACCACGAATGCAGGTGCAACAAACCTTCCGTGTCTTTTCTGTCGCCTTTAACAACTCCAATCTTGTAACTCAACTTAGAATTCTGGAACCAGAAAGAATCCGTCGTAATTCGTCCATTTTTAAACGATAGAATTTCGTTATGCGCGATGTGGCCGTGATGCGTAAGGCTGAATAATTATTTGGCCTAATTGAAATCCTTAAGGATGAGACACATGTAATGTGCTGACTGGACTCTTTCCACAGGCCTTCCCTGCGCCGGGCCTTAGGCCAGAGCTCTACTATGAGGGCAGATAACTCTGATTACACACCAGTCTGCTGAGCTCATTATAGCTCATGTCCCATTAGGATCTCGAGCATCTAGAACATTCTGACGGGAAGTCGTATTTCTGATTTCATTAACATGAGCAGATCTTTTGGATTAACTGCAGATTATGCGCTACAATTTTAGGGGAATATTTTTAGCACAGCTTGTGTAATAGCGTGGTACGACTCAACAGACATGATCTCAGAATTATTCAAACTATCCACCTATAGGGGGCAGTGGCTCATATACGAATGTGTTAATGTGTTCATTTTTATGCCATTACAAAACCATTGTGACTTGTTTTCTTCTAGTTTTGCCTAGAGTGCTTATAAGAGGCACAAAAGTGTTTTTGTACAACAATAGTAATTGGTGTATAAAATTGATGAAAGCACCATAAAAGCTGTCCATATTCTTCATGCACCATATTTCAAGTCTTCTGTCATACAAAGGCTCGGTTAGAGGAACACACAGTTATTCACTTTCCTTTCCAATGCACCTATATCTCATTTGCATATTGTAAAGTCTCCTGTTGTGAAAATCAAGTTTTAATTATAATGTTGTGTGAGCTGTGTGGAGGCGGAGACTAATTTGCATGTTCATGGCTCTGTGTATCCTAATAACACTAAAGTTACATCCAGATTTTTATAATATAAAAAAAAAATTTTTGTACAAAAATAATTTTTTAAAATTAGGTATCAAATACCTTTTTCCTTTTTTCATGCCGAGGTCATGTCAACGATGAAATGTTTTGTGAATATTGGGTTCAATTTCTGTCTGACTCTAACACGAACCTTTGTTTGACTTGAGATGACTTTCACTATAGTCAAATGGACTGCTTTTCTGCTCATTATCAATGGTGACAGAATTGAAATTTTTGCTTTAAATACGCTCATCTAACATTAAACTTTAACAAGCTGTTAAGCAAAAAAGTCCTCTGACTTTAACTTGTGAAGAACGTCTAGGCCTAAAGGGATTGCATGCCAATAAAACCAGTTCAAGCAGAGGAGACTCACCTCTGGTCGGATGGATTCTCCAGTGACTCAGGGCTTAGAAGAGCAAGGGAAGAAATGATAGGCATGCAATAAGTGCAAAAAAGGGGAGGAAAGAAGAACAGGGATCGCATACACAGACATAAGATGTGCCAAGATACTGGAGAGTCAGCAGCGTGACCTTCCTCGATTATTTTAGTCTCCCTGTAGTTATGCCAGCGTGGGCAAAGTAATGAGGTAATCAGACCACCAAATGATATTAATGTTTTAAACTGTCAGCAATGAATCCATTATTTTCTCAACTAGTGGAGTAAGTGTTACAGGGAAAAAAATGTTTCAGTGGTTATTTAGAAAAGAGCTAAATCAATATCATGTCTCCTGAACTGACAGTAACGTTCTACCCAAAACCAAGTAAGCTGCCTATGAGACATTGTGCTATGACGCAAAGCATGTTCAAATGGCTAGACGACCTAATAATACTGCCTCTTAAAGGGTTAGTTCAAACAGATATAAAAATGTTGTCTTTATATCTGACCCTGCCTGTAAAAGCCAAACTCATTTCTGGAAATCAAATTCTGGGGAAAACAAACATTAAAGATTTTTATGTATAAAAAAGTAAAAACCATGACTGCGTTTTCACTCGCAGGGTCACATTTATTAACCCGCAGGTCCTTTAAAAACCTGCATAACACCTGACACATAAGATATTTTGGAGAAATTTGGTAATTGAACAGCAGTGCCCGCCGTAAACTTGTATCATATGGACACAAAACCAATGCAATTGGCTGACATGTTCTTCTTAATATCCTATTTTGTTTCCTGCAGAAGAAAGTCATTCGGGTTTGTAAGGACAAGAGGGCGAGTAAATAACTCCTGTTACACACAAAAAGATATTTAGAGAAAGTACAGTTTTGTGTCCATACGGTGGAAGTCAATAGGGCCAGTGCTTTATAGTTACCAACATTCTACAAAGTATCTTATTTTGTGTATTGTAGGTTTAAAATTACATAGAGTTAAATAAATGATGACAGAATTTTAATTTTGGGTGAACACTCCCTTTAAGATTCCTAGTTCTGTATCGTTCTCAGATTACAACCAATACTGGGAAATGGAATAATCCCAAATATTTGTTCTTGCTACACATGTTTATTTAAGTATCATGTGTATCAGCATCAAGCTGACATCAGACTCTCAAGAAATGCAGCCAATGTAGAGCGATTTAAATCACTTAAGTGCTTCCATCATGACCTGATCCCTTTAAAGACAGTGATGCAGCTAAGTATGCCTTGAAACAGCACTAAATACGTTATATTTCATTATACCAAATAAGGTCAAATGGTTAATTATGAAAAGCATTCTTAAGAACAGGTCACTTAAAGTACTTGAAATTTATCAAAGGTTGCCAAGCTAAAAAGAGAGAATGAAGACAGATGAAGAGCACAGTCAACACAGAAACATTACTCCAAAACATTCAATGCCGCCGTGTCCTCCGGAGAACTTTTAGGGCTCTGATCAAAATGAGATCATGCTGAATGAATGACTCTGGTTCTGAAGGGCCAGTGAGCCTGCTTGAGATTCATTTTAATTTGCCACTTCATTTGTACAGGAAGTGACACGCATTAAACCCCGGGAAGAGTAAAAGTCAATGAAGAGGGCCTTGTTCTTAACCGTTATTGATGCCCGCGGCGGGTCAGTTTGTAGGCTCTTTTATTACTTCTGGTTTTTGAGAGACAAATCCTTAATTAAAGTGCCACGTTCTTTCTCATCTCGAGCAATTATTCGAAACCGCAGTTAGATATTTGACAAACAAACTGATGCGGCTTAAAAGCCAGACAGAAAGTTTTCATCGAGCATTATACGTGACATAATTCCATTTAATCAAGCTGCCGGCTTTTAAAGGGCTCAGCGCAGCCACTTAGACACTTAATTACATTCAGAAGGAAACAAATAATTTCAAATAAGAATCACTAAAAGGAACACAATAACAAAAAACCTCTAATGGAACGGTAAAATGCCACTTAAACCAGCCTAAAGTACCAGCTAAATATTGATGCATACCCTGCTTTAAAAAATTCAATACGCTGAAAAAAATACTTGCACTTAAAATGCCCTTCATTCATATTTTCCTAAGTTATTCGAAGAATATACGCAGGCGTATTTTCGAATTCAGTTCATGCACAGTTCCTGCAGGAATCTATCAGCGTATCACAATGCTCATCATCATTCATGCCAAGCATGCATTCCTAAATTTGTTTTCTGATGCAGCTGATGACAATGATGTGGCCCTTCCTAGAAATAGACTATCATTTGGAAAAAACATCTCACTTTTTACAATTGATGGCTTTTTCAAAAGTCTGAGCGTGATGTAAATGGGAATGCTTTGTGTTGGGTTAAGTCAATGGTTTGCCTTAAAAGTTAGTTGGTCTGGATAAATCCATCCCAGAATGCTTCTGGGTTACTTACTCGGGAATCTCATTGGTCAGTTGGCTTGAGAGTAAAGGAAAGACAGAGGACACTCAAATGAGACAGACAAGACAAGAGCATAGACAACAGACAGATATACAAACAGACAGACACATAACAGAGACGTGTGACTGTTGTTTTTATGATTAAAGTGATTAAAATCTATAGATTTTTTATTCAGCATGTATTATAAGTGGAAATATATACGGTAGACAACCCATTTAAGTGACGACAATTCTATTTACTTGTCATTTTAAGTCTCCATGACATTCTTTCTTGAACCGTGCACAAAAGAAGATATTTTGAGGAATGTTGCCGCTGGCACCCTTTCACTTGCATTGGATGTCTATACAATAGAAGTGAATGGGTGCCGCTGATGTTTAGTCACCAACTTTCTACAAAATCTTTTGTGCTCTGCAGAAGAAAGAATACAGATTTTAAAATGACCCAGGGTGAGCAAATAACAACACATATTTCCTTTTTGGGTGACCAATCACTTTAAGATCTAGTAAAAACATATCAGACTTAGGAATTATCTAATAACTGCAATATATTTGATAACCAATTATAAACATGTGCATAAGGATATGTGCTCTTGTTAAGACATGTGGTTTGGGAAAGGTTCATTACAGTACATAAGCCTTGCATTCTACAATGCAAACGCGGTTATGAGACTCCTCGGGCACAGTGCTAATTGGAACCAGCCAGAGTTCACAGAATACCAAAGAGACAGTCTGGTAGAAGTGATAATTGATGAAATCAAGATATTGGCTAAAATGAGAAAGTGTGACAGGTTTAAAATGGGGCTTGAATGATTTAGCTTGTCATCATCCCTCATTCAGCGGTTATACGGAGATATGGAGTGGTTGGGCAGATTGGAATTGCTGGAGAGGTCATTGACGTGTGTTGACATTACCTCTTGGTGACTCCGTTGTGATATTCCATGAAAGTATGGCCATCGAAAGCAATGGCCTCCGTGTCCCCGGCGGATTTCTCGTATATTGCTGGATGGGAGGAGAGAAGATGGAGTGAAATTACACAGATCGATGCGAGACACAGCGCTGTTTAATTAAAGAGAAGCAGGAAAAGTGTGATATATGGCAGACTTCATGCTTGTGCGGTCTAATTAAGGTTAGGGATAAAACAGTAAGGCCGAGCAAGGTTAATGAGGTGAACAAAAGTTCCTCAATGTTTTGTGTTTCTGTTGGAAACGTTAACTTCAAAAAGTTTTACTCATGTGGATCTTGATCTCCCCAGCACAATTTGTCCCATCTAAGGGGGTAGTTTTCACCTAAAATGAACATTCTACCATCATTAACTCACCAGCTTTTCATTTTAAACCTGTATGACTTTCTTACTGGTAACAAATTATCACAAGTCAATGGGACCAAGGTTTACTTGTACCAACATGTTTTAAAATAGTTTTTTCCAGTCCTGCAGGAAAAATAATGTCAGTAAATGACAGCAGAATTTTCCTTTTGGGGAAAACTATCCCTAAATTGTTCATAAATTCAACCCTTAAATGATAGTTCACCAAAACTAAAGTTTGTGTCTTCATTTACTTTGTCTCTTGTCATTTCACATTTGTATGACTTTTATAGACACAAAACAAATACAAATTATTTCGGACCGATGGATTACTTTTACAAATATCTCTAAAAATATCTTCTTTTTTATTCTGCGCAATAAAAAATGTCAAGAGGGTGAGTAAATACATGACAGAACTATCCCTATATAGTTTGTACCATCAAATTAAAATTATGTCATCATGTACCCTCCAGTGATTTCATTCCTGTATGGCTTTCTTCCTTCCGCAAAACTGTAGGTAAACGAATACCCGCGGCACTCATGTTGGCTGGGTCTGCAGTCTTTCAGTAAACAGCATTTTTTAAAATCTCTTCTTTTGTCTTTCGAGGAAGAAAGTCAAACAAGTTTAATACGATAAGAAGGCTATTAAATGATGACACACTTTTCCTTTATGGGTGAACTACTTCTTTACCTTTTTGGGGCGTGGATTAGACAAATAAGTGGAGCGCATGATGCTGATGCTAAAGATGCAAGCATATCTTGCCCTACACAAGTATGAGGCGGGTCTAACAGGGGTAATACAGACAAGCGTACTAGTTTTAAATCTGAAGACGGCGCTCACCTTCTTGGCAGTGAAGCCCGGTAAACCCATGTCGACACACGCACTCATAGCTGTCCAACAGGGGATTACAACGGCCACCATTCTTACAAACATCTTTGGAGCAGGGATGGAAGGGATACATGGACACATCACTGGACTGAAGGGCGTTATCACCTTTCAGGATTGGAATACCCATCAGAGTAATCTGAGAAAGCAAACATGACAAATTCAGACATTCTGGTGAACAGAGTAAAGCAACATTTGAGAATAAAATTGCCCTGATGCACGCACCTTCTGAATAGCGCCCTTGAAGCCTTCTTTGATAGCGGCAGCTCTGGCTACTTTGCGGAAATCAGGAGCACCGCCCACGAAGAGAGACTCCTTCAGATTGAGATCTGTGTGCATGTTCTGCAGGTGGTAAAGAGGAGCATGAGAGCCAATATAACCGCTTCACATTCTCTATCCAAACGTCTGACTATAAAACCCAACGTCAGAGCAAAACCCTAACATAAGGACTATAAAATATTATGGGCGAGCTAGAAGAGCAACTCGATGTATGAGAGGATGGTTCACATCAGGCAATTTATCGATTTATCTTTCACACGTAATTGTTAACCACATCAGCACAGGTGTTGTATCACAAAGCATAATTGATTTAAGCTCAACTTCCCTCAATGGAAAATAACTGAAACTAACACGTAAGACAAGAAGAGAGGTGGGGAAAAAAGAAAAAGAGATAATTGCATGAGGACTATGGACATGGATGGTTTTTTTAGTGAAAGAGTGTAATTAATGCGTGATGGGACCTTTAAAACTTGAAAGAGGCGTAAGCTCTAAATGAAGTACGGTTCACACGGCATATGACCATGAAATGAGCGCTTCTCCAGCCGGCGTTAAAACCGCTTTGTTTGAGAGGGATTTTTCTGCATGAGATTGTACTTAAAACGAATTAAAATCTTTATTTTATGTAGGCCAATAATTGCCTTGGGGAAAAGTGAGTTAATTGTCAGGGTAAAAACGGCGGGATGCTCATGCCGGTGCCAGTTTCAGACGTGCGGGTCCAGCTCTCGTAACAAAAAGAAAGAATAACTTAGTATGGACACAGACAGGCTTGAAAAGCTTTGGCTGTGGACCGGGGGGCCTGTCCAAGTATGCGTTTGGGCCAAGAGAGCATAGCCAGGAAGGTTTTTACCCAGCTGCTGTTTGATGTGCTCGGAAATGTGAGCAATGAGAAGTCCTGACAAAAAGCTGCAATGAGCCGACAGCCACAGGCTGGAAAAGACAAATTCACTCTGTCCTTCTCTGCCAGAATGCGCCGAGATCGAGCAGGTGAAGTGAACGGCTGACTGCGAGTGTTATTTGCCAAGTTTCCCTAAGGGCCCTAAAAGTGCGTTTCACATTCTTTGGAGTGGAATTACAAGACGAGAACAACATTGTATCTTTTATAGTTAAGTTGCCAGTTTGTTGCTAGTAAAACAGGTAAACATTAAAGTCTCCTTTAATATTCTTATTTCTTGAACATGTTTTTCTATATTCTTTTCTAAATAGTCTTTTGAGAATACCAGATTTACATTTTAGCGCAAGTTTATAAAATATATATGATAATAAAATCTTGAATCTTGACTTGGAATTTTGGCCATAAATATTGAGTCCGTGGAACCCCAGCTTTTGCGATGTAGTTTTTTATAAAACACGTTTAATTCAACACAATGTTAAGAATAGTTTTCGAGAATATAACACTGACATATTTTAAATATATCGTGGAAGACCAGGTCAATGTTTGAAATCAAAGAGAAATTAATAGGAAAAATCTAATTTTAAAGCAGACTAATTGATTTGCTTACATAAAATAAAGTGATGGTTCAACCGCAAATGAAAAACCTGTCATTTTAAACATTTTTGACTTTCATTGTTATACAGAAAACAAAATAAGATATTTTGAAGAATGGAGTGGGGGCACATATTCACTTCTATTATATGGACACCTAAGCAGGGGGTACCGATGTTTTCACCCTTTAAAACATCTTTTGTATTTTGCACAAGAAAAAGTTATACATGTTTAAAATGACGAGAGGGTATATAAAAACAGAATTTCAATTTTAAGGTGAACTGTTACTTTCAATCTTGAACTCAACGGGATCTGGCACTCAGTTTTCCTTTTTTATTACCATGCACGAAAATGATCCGACAAACTCAAAATCATACCATTGGAAACTGCTCTATAAACTTCTTTATCTTTTCTCTATGGACATGTGTTATCTCAAAGGGCACCAAGTGAATCACCGATGTTAGCTTAAATAAAAATAGCTTACTGACGCCTATGAAGACCCAGAAACAAATGTGACAAAGTAACAACTCTCTCTAGCACTACACTACGTTCTCTTCCTCGCACATCTCTCTCTTCTCCTGCTAACACTCCCACTCTCCCACGCCGTTGGTCTATCCCTCCCGGTCTCTCTCGGTTTCCATCCATGTTTAATAGACCTCCCACACAAGACTAATGAAGACGTTTCATTGTTGTCGGAAAGCGGATGAAACAATGACGGTCAAATGATAACTATTTATCATCGCCCCCATACCAGCTGGCCTGAGGTGAAAGCCAGCACACTCTTTCAACTCTCTCTCTCTTTTCGTTTAACATATGGGTAGATTAAAGTTAAAGCTTTTCTTGGCTCTATCTAGCTGGACTGATGGAAAATGAAGCTGAAATGGACAGTTGCTTTTGGTGGAAATGAAGATGTTGATTTGAGAAAGCGATTTCAGGTTTCAGTCATTACCTTGCGTGATTTCTTACATCCAGACAGCGCACATGAAAAGAGCACAGGGGAAGGAAGAAAAAAAATGTTACCAGTGAAGAAAACAGAGAATGTCAGTACACACACACAACAGCACGCAGAAAAACTATAAGCCTGAGGGATAAAATATTCACACACATAACTCAAGCAAGACACTTGGCATGCAGGGCACAAATATATAAATATATGTGTGCGTGTATAGTGCCTTAAATATGAACGAGCCGAATAAATCAGAGGGGCATAAAAGTCGCTCGGTGTTTTACACCAATGCACACACACTATTTATATTTGCTTTGTGACATGGCGTCGAGTCGCTTCGATAAAACGCCCATTGAGGGAATATAAAAATATTCTCTTGGGGTTTCTCTTCAGACAGCCCTTTGGAACATGATCCCTCCAGTTTCTTGACTTTTAGTTTTCCCTCTCATCCTCTCTCTCTAAGAACATTTGCCTGCCTGATGACACACAATGTATCATATTTAGGACGTCAAAAAAAGAGCATGCATCTCCCTTTGTAAAAGACTTACGTGCCCACGTTCAGGACTACATAGAGCTAAACGTAAATTACTGGAGGATGAGAGAGTTAAGATTATTACCCAGCGTTCATTTGTGCATGAGGTGTCATTCTTTGTGTTTGACATGAACTCGGGCAGTGAATGCTGGGATTGATCTGAGTGGGAGAGAAACTGCACTGCGCGTGTAGCACAACAGACGCCAAGTCATTTCCACACGGCAATTAAAAGCCAGCGGAGGGCACAGACAAAAGCACGCACACAACAGATAGACATGGTTTCGAAAGCTTCCCACTCATGCACCCGAGACCCGGCAACAAAGACAGATGACGTTTCAAAACTTGCCCATTCAAAGCCATGCGTCCACAAAATACATTGAACAAAGCATAGCCTGTATGCATATTCTTTCAACAAGTACCATATTTTTTATGCCATTCTTTAAAAGCTTTAGAATATTAGAGTTTAAATGGTGCCAACAACATTTAATCACTTGTGTGATTGCAAACCAGTAAGATTTTTCTTCCACCGAACACAAAAGAGGATATTATATGTCGGGAACTTGTGCCCGTTCACTTGCATTGGTTTTGTGTCCATGCAATAGGGGTGAAAGTGTGTGGCTCCTGTTTGGTCACCAACATCCTTCAAAATCTCTTCTTTTGTGTTTTGCAGAGGAAAGAAGGTCATACAGGTTTGAAACCTTTATATAAATATGGGAGGAGTTTTGTGACCACTTTATTAAGCTCTCACACCCGATGATATCATGAAGTCCCAAATCATAGTTTACAGTAGCAGAGTTTGTCATCATACCGGTGATTCTCCTCTGACCGGGTCTTTGCCATTAATGCTGATCTCTCCCTTACGGCTTGCCCGCTCCAGATTGATAGTGTTCCACTCGTTCAGCTGGATTTTTTCTTTACTCCTGTTGACATGCACAGCGAGAGTGACCCGAAAAAATTTGTTGATACATATTTATTTAGCCACTTATAGTAGACATTCTAATTATAGTTTCAATTGATTCATAATTGCACAAAAGAGACAGTGAGCTGTGTTTACCTGATGACAGCTGGCCCTTTGCCCAGATCGTATCTGAACTCGAGGATGCCGTCATTTAGAGACAGAGAGATAAAATCTCCTTTACCATCCGTCTTCTGACCGTTGTAGAAGATCATGCCTTTGGAATCATTCGCCAGCAGGACAATTGTCATGCTGAATTTTTGTCTGCGGGAAGATGATAAAAGAGATCCAAAGCAACTGGTTATATAATATGTTCCTATAAAATATGTGTTTCTCAGATGTTAAAATATTCACCTTAAATCCTGTCCGTAAAGGTGAAGGCCTTTGAGCTCCAAGAAGGAATCGCCAGTAAAGTAAGGAATGAAAGCTCCACCTTTGTCTGATACTGAAAACATTAAAATCCCATCATGCTTTGCTAATGTACTCTTATTTGTGGAAAAGGTGAGATTGTATATACACAAAGCCATCAACACACAAAAAAGCTTTACTGCCATACAACACTTGCAGACACAAGGAAGCAGTTAAAGTGAAGTGTGAGAGAGGAGAAGCCTCTTGCATGCTACTTATTTGGACTTGGCAGCGTGTGATTCTACAAGACAGGCCTGTTAAAACAACTGATGACTGAACAATCCTTCATTCTATTACAGCACCACTGAAGAGCTTACGAGTGTTGCAGTACTTCAAATGAATGAATAAGATGATGCTGCTACAATTTCATGTTTTAATACTTTTACTTCTCACAACTCAATACTGAATACTGAGATGGTACTGCAGAGGTGGCCATGAGATTGTTGACCTTCCATTGAGCAGTGTTAACCAACGGATTTTGCCATGATGCTCCCGTTGAAGACAATTGAAGGCAGTCGTGGCCTTGTGGTTCGAGTCTTGGACTCATGATCCGAAGGTTGCTCGTTCGAGACTCGGAACCAGCGGGAATACCATGACTGAGGTGAGTCCCTTGAGCAAGGCACCCACTGCTCCGGGTGTGTGTTCACAGTGTGTGTGTGTTCACTTACTGGATGGGTCAAATGCAGAGCACAAATTCCAAGTATGGAACACCATACTTGGCAATACGTCACTTTACTTCACTACAGTGTGTGCATTGACTTTCACTGTTTACATTTTAAAGCAGCAAACTGTTATTTTTGTAAAATCCCCAAAATATTTGTGCAAATACATATATCGTCTGTGTTCACAATGATCACACAAGATTTTTGGTGAAAGCTGGTTAAATTTAGGATTATGGATTTGTTTTTTTGTTTTTTGTTAGTTTTCAAATTATATGAAACATAACAATTGATGTAGATACTCCAATATTGCACAATTTCTTTAAAATTGTATTTTCACATTTTTGTAGTTCCTTTTTTATATTTATTTACTTTTCCTAATTATATTCTTGTATATATTTTTATTTATGTTACTTTCTATATTAATTACTTTGCATATTTATTTACAAAATAATTATGAATACCTTCACCTGAAGTTCAGCTATATACATTTTCTTCTCCCGCACTGGTCCTATGCTTTATCTCCGGGCCTATTCCTTTCCTGTTACCACGTCTGATTATGTCATTTCGGATGAGTCGCACAGTGCCGGACAGTCTCTTATCTGGAAGAGAGCCACTCTCCCTGAACACTTTCCCTCAATGACTCGCCATTAATCATGATGTGCAGCTGACTGATAGAATTACTCATCTCATTGATTTAAACGATAAAAAAACATGCAGTCTGATGGATGCTCTCAACTCATTGATTCTGGTTCACCTCAATTTATTTTAATCACTTTCTAATGGAGACGTTCTTAGTGGAAAAGGTGACTCTCTTGCCTCTCGCATTTGACAGTTCTGGGTTGAACAGGTGAGTAAGAGAAAGTGTGTGTATCCCAAAACCTTTCATTTGGTTTCTCCTTTTCGAATGCTGGTAGATTTAAACATCTGTAGGAATTTTAATGAGGTGAGGGAGGGAAACGCTATGGAGCCAATGTGCTAATGAATGCCCCAAATGGCAAACGAATGGAGTTCGGATCTCCTGTCTGGTTAGGGTCCAGTTCCCAAAGGATGCTTCACTTTTGAAATTTGCATAAAGAATCCCAACCTACCATATGCTTGATCTTTTAATTCAGGATGGAAATCTAGAAGCTTCTCATCTCCTACTACATAGTCTTATTTTTTGTTATACACATCAGAAATTAATATTGGTATTCCACAATCTTGGAATTTTTATTAAACATGCTGCACTTGTTATCACCGTTAGCTTCTGGATTTCTATGATTTTTTAAATAGCTTTCTCCATAAGCAACTCCCTAAACTTTAGAACAGAGCAAAAGTATAACAAAAAGTTACTTCACATCGACCTTCTGTATGCCAACAGTCCATTATACTATCTAATAAAGCTTATTTAACAATATGATATCCACAAGAGATGCCACATGAGCCTTCTCACTATTCCACCGTAACCTTCTCCTTTTCTTCACCCTTCAATGATAATTCTACAGCAAATATCCACACCCGGATGGATTTCGATAAAAATCAATAATAAAATTGCTTCTGAGCAGCAAAAGTTATTTCGCTCCTTAGGAAAGTCGATAAGCTGTTTTACTATATTTCTACTACAGTACTACACTGTAAGGTTTTACCTTTTTCACAATGCTTTCCTTCACGGCCCATTGGACATTCACATTTGTAGCCTCCCTCAGGAAGTACCTGGCACCGAGATGATGGGTGACATTTATTCGGGTCGCAGGGGTTGTGGGCATCAGCGCAGGTTGGACCTGTTAACAGAAATTGACATTCTTGTAAGTTAAACATGTCTTTAGGCCAAGGACCACAAAAAATTGGAACGTTGACCCCATGTTACCTAATGTGTTTAACTGAGAGGAACTACATTACCATGCAGAAGTAACCATATTTAAAGGGATAGTTCACGCAAAAATTTAAATGTATCATCGTTTTCCTCACCCTCTTGTCATTACAGACAAGTATGACTTACTTTCTTCTGCAGAACACAAAAGAAGATATTTTGAAGAATGCTGGTAACTGGCACCCATTTATGTGCATTTGTTTTGTGTCCACACAATATAAGTGAATGGTGCCACTGCTCTCATTCCCCAATATTCTATAAAATCTCTACTTTTGAAAAAAAAAAGAATAAGAATAAGAATAAGAATAAAGAAAATATGTTAAAGGGTGACTAAAGATTTTACATTCTAAAATGTGTCTGTATACTTTACGATAACTGTCACAAAGCCATTTAAATAACTATGTACAGTTACAACTTAGAAAGAAAAAATATTTAGCTGGAGTTGCTTAAATAGAACACTTTTTCATCAAATGTAACATAAAACAATAACTGATAGACCCCTATATTGAATCAATTGAAGACTCTATATCTCTGAAACTTTAGACCAAAATAGCTTTAGGTCAGTTTTTCTGGCTTCATCATATCGCTTGCATCTTCACACTGAGCATCGAAGATCACGCCACGGGCGGCAACCACCGCATGCAGTAATAAAAGCTCCCACAGTGTTCTGAGATCTTCTCACACTCTAACTGTAGAGCTGTTTTATCACTGAGACAGGTTGGCAACCCTCAAACTTACAATCCTGCACTTTAAACATTAAAGGTTATCCCAGATATTTATCCCTCAAGCCAATTTCTTTGTGTACACTTCTACTTCAAAGGGTCTTCATTTTCCTACACACCTAATACCAATCATACTGCGGCGCGGAAATAAAGTGGAAGATATTGAACTGTATTATTATAAAGGTTGTTCAATAAAGGCTCGCGAGCAGAACAACAGTGCAATTTACTGCGGGCAATATTTCAAGTGTCTGAAGCAACACTGTAAAAAATAAGGGGAAAAAATCCACTTGAAAGTGAACAAAAGAGAATATTGCTTCTTTTGCGTGTGGCTGGTTTCTACAGTTATTTCTATGAAAGAGCAAAGATGCTTGTAAATGAGACTGTCAGAAACAGGTCACATAAACCACAAGTATGTTCTAATGCCCATTCTACAGAAGGAGAGAGAGTGCTGGGTTCTACAAGCCATTGCAATTTAATATCTAGAAGATATACATATCAAAATTCAATACGTTTTGATATCACGATACATCAAAATAGGATCACAAATACAAGGGACTGAATCCACAGGACTAATTCATTTCTGTCTTTTACAGATCTATTTGTATACCTGCAAGCAAACTGGGATAACTCAGTGGTAGTTCACACAAAAATGTAATTTGCGACTTTATTTACTTCATTTCACACCTTTATGACTTCTTTTCTTCCATAGAACACAAAAGAAGACATTTTGAAAAAAGTTGGTAAATAAACAGGAGTGGCAACCATCTATTTTACAGAATAAAATTAATTAAAGAGAATGGGAACAAGTCCATAAGGTTTGAAATGACAAGAGGGTGAGTAAATGACACAATATTTCATTTTTGATAAACTTTCACATAAAGTGTGCACATAAACAAATTAAACAGATTTAAAGCGTTTTAACAGCAACACTGTAGGAAAAGGAACTGCAAATATCTACTGGTAATAAATATTTATAATTTTACAGTTTTTGGCTTGAAACTGTGGCTTCCTGTCTATATTTGGCACATCCAGACCATGTGAAACTTCATTTTAATATTCTCTGTGTTTGTCCTTGGTGCCCTCTCACAGCCGGGTAGAAGCTCTCACTGTACACGGAATGCTTAAAATTGAATAGACACACAATCTGCCTTGAATGATCTCTCATCAATAAAGCACATCCAGACAGACATAACTGGATCAGCCTGTCACTGCATACCATCTATATTGTTTAACATTTAAAGAGTGGGTCACCTCTATATCTTTTGCATAAAAACTAAATTCCGTTCTATTTGGTCTGAGTGCCATGGCCATGACAACACTGGCATGACCGTCATCATTTTTGGACTACTGGTGTCAAAAAGTATAAAGGATGAACCTACCCGAGAATCCACTGACACATTTGCAGTGGAACATCTCAGCTTCTTTGACCTGACATAAGGCTCCGTTCTTGCAGGGGTTCGGCAAACATGGATTGTTGCCACACTCGCCCACACCCGAGCCATACAGAACGGAGCCGGCGTTCTCCTGAAGGTTATAGACAAAGTTGTTGACGACAAGCATGCGCACACAGCCCACCAGGCCTACGGTGACAGCCGTCCTCTCTTTTACACTGTAAAAACACATGAAAGTGGAAGTCAGTACATAAAATAACTTTTTTCCATCACTTGATTTTTCAGCTATGTTCTAAAAATACAAAGCCTTTCTTGATTGGGTTGATAAATAGTTTTTCTTGACTGAGCACAGTTAGACAAACACTAAATTGAATCTATAAGCGCTCAAGAGGTGTTTCACAACATCTCTGATTAACGCTAATTTGATTTGGCTATTTTAGCTCAATCACATTAAGTCACATTAGTTTCTCTGGCAGATTTCTGCCAACATGCGCAGGAGATCTCTGGCAGAAAGCCTTTCGGGTTAAGTCTCTAGCTGGAGTGTTGTTGAGGATCTATACGGAGCATGTCTTACTCTGGTATCATGTCTTCAGGGACTCCTCCGATGAAGAGGTCTGTGTCCAGGTTTAGTCCATCCGTGCCCGGGGGACTCTGTCCCTCGACGCTCTGCTCACTATTCACACTGAGCATGGCATTACGTCTGTTACGGACCACCACGAGTTGATGCCAGCGACCAGCCTTTACGGGGACATTGCTTATCACTGAAGCGGTTCCTGACCCTGTGTTAAACCTGAGTGAAGCCGTAGAGGATTGAGTTTGTAGAAACTTTCCAAGAAATTTAGTTTTCTTACAAGTAAGCCTTACGTACCTCAATTCCACCTTTCCATCGACCAGGGCCAGAGACAGGAAGTCCTTCTTGCCATTCTGTCCATTATAAAGCAAAATTCCAGTCATCTCTGACGTTCTGAACTCCATGGCGATGCGGACGGTGTGGTAGGCCCTCATGGTTGGGAAAGCAAGGTATGACTTGCCACCAAAGGATGGTATGAAATACTTTATAACTGAGAAGGGAAGCAAAAAACAAAGAATTTAAGTTCTTTAGTTCTTTTCCGTTCATTGAGTGTTTGTTTAAAGCCCAAGGGTAAAAATATGAAGTGTTAACAATGAACACTCCTTAAGAAATTTTCTTCTTTGCATTTACATTCCAGACAGAGAATCTGTACGCCCAGACATTTCTCAAGAGCTCTCTCTCTCTCTCTCTGTGTTAAAGGCCGTCTCTCGCCCTTTCCTCTGGAGAATATCAGTCTGATGAAGCCTTCTCTCTTCATCACTCTTTAATGGGCCGATTGATCACAGGAAGTGTTGGGGGACGCTTACAAGCCTTTAATTAGTGGCTTCTTTTCACCTCGCAGTGGTTTGATACCAGCTAAAGTTCATGGATGTAATTAGTGTCAATTATAACCTGACACAGCTGCAAAAGGTGGTTTCATATCCCAATACCACCGACAGAGAGAATGAAGTGAACTCAAATTTTCTCAGTAACACAGCGGGACTGCATCTGGTATGGAAAGCCTGTCAAGTCTCATTCAAATCATGTTTTGAATTCCAAATTTCAATGTGCCCAGATTTTAAAATTGCAAAACGTATTATAACTTGATTGAATATTTGAAGTCGGCTTCTGTTGTGACTGCATGGTGTGGATATGAATCAAGCTCAAATAAAGAACAGAAAACAGCCAGGTCATATTTCTCTTAAAGTAGAAAAATGAGAGTTCAAATTAAATTAGGGCTGCTAAACAATTAACCGCAAAGTAAAACTTAAAGTTATTGAACAAAAATAAAATTGTAGTTTTATATTCTCCTCCCATTAAATTTATTATTTTAATTAAGGGCTGTCAAATGATTTATTGCATCAAGAATAAAGTGTTCACATAATGCTGTACATTTCCTTTTACCTATTAATTTTGTACTATAAACACATGTTTATTCATATTTATTAATAATTAAAATTATATCTCAATATAAAGTTATTTTTATATATTTTTAAGCACACAGTACACATAAAAATATTATATAATTTTTTTAATGTAATGAATTAATGCAATTTAATCAGTGAAAAATAGGAACCTAACTTTATACTTATTATATTTTTTTAAATAACCATTTGATGTACTTTATTACTCTTAATAATTCAACATATTTATTTGAATAGTAATTTACTGTAATGATCATTCTTATTGCTTCAAGGCAAAATTATAAAAAACATTTGATGAAATAATTTTATAGTAAAGGATCTGAAAAATATGTTTGAAATGTGCATAGTTGTCACAAAGGAAACAACAACAACAAAACACTTCTATTCTTTTCTTTTCCTTTCTTTTCTTTTAAAGCATAAAAGCCTGATTCGGTCTCTTATCTAGACACTATACTGTATGTGTCTTGTAGGTCTCACCTTTTTCACAAACAGCTCCTCCTCTTCCAGCGGGACAGATGCAGGTGAAATCATTCCCCTCCTCTTCGCAGGTTCCGCCATGACGGCAGGGCTGAGAATCACAGGGACGGGTGGAGTGTAGCACTGGTCTGGTCCTCATAGAGAGTGTGGAGGTGGGGACCTTGAAGGGAGTAGTGGAGGTCGGTGCGGATGTAGTAGTGCGGGTGAAGAAATGTCGTTTGGTGGTGGGCTGGTGCGTGGTGAAAGCAGATGTGGCAGGGAGCGTTGTGGCGGCGGGAGTTGTGACAGATGCCACAGTGGTTGTTGTGGTTGTGAAGAATGGAACAACCGAAAGACCTTGAGTGGAAAAAGAGAAGAACTATTTAATCACATGTCAGAAACATGGGACAGAACTCTAAACAGAGTACATTTGGGGTTTTCAAACTAGGGTCAGGGAACCCTCAAAGGCCTCCAAAAAGTTGTAAGGAGTCCTAAGAAAATCTGAGGGAAAATCTTAACTTGTAAATAGGCACATTAATTATGTTTAATTTATAAATGTTAATATACATTTTTACAAGTTTATAGCTTCCCAGTGAGTTTTCTTCACAACATGTTTATCACAGATGCAAATTGCAACAGAATAAATAAATTGGAATTGTTTACCTTAAGAATCATACAACCAAAGTTAATTCCTACAATAGGCTTTTATAGGATGTTATATACTGTTCATAATGTTAGTTTTTTAAAAGGGGGTCCACTCAAAAGATCCATCATATTTGGGGGTTCCTGGCATTAAGTTTGAAAACCCCAAAACTAGATGATTATTTATGATATATGCAATTTGTCAACCATAGTTGGTAATGCGGATGTTCTCCTCCTCTGGTTTCTTCACGACGATCCCAGTGTCTTTAGATACCATAAGCTGTTTGAGAAGAGCGCCCTCAATATCCTCCACACTGAATCTTGTGTCTGCAACAAAAACAACAACATTAAAAAGAGGCAAAACATGTGAAAATGGCACACGCAAGCTCATAAAACAAGCACTCCCTCCCCAACCACAGCCTTCCCTCTTGAAATAACATATTGCAAATATATACAAAAAAGCGAGCGCTTAATAGGCCCCTGAGAGAAGATGTTCTTGAACTGCTGTGCATTTCAGGGACGCTGGGATGAAACACTTTAATAACACATCCACAGATGGCCCTGTTACTGGCCACCGCAGACCGCGTTTATGACAGCCGCTTGCGCTAGAATTGTGCTCTTGTGTCGCTGAAGAGGACCAATAAAAAGTGAACAGCAAAGGAGATTTTTATCAGTTGCTGAGATGCCTGGAGGGTCTTAAAAGCACAAGTCGAGATGGAAGCTGAAATAAAGCAGCTTTTCGAAAGCCCTGTCTGGTAAATTACCTTACTAAAGAGTGCGCGCACTTTGACCGCTCCTGGAGCCTACACAAAATGCCACAGCTGTATCATGAAGGTTTCTTTTACACAACTAAATCGTCCATTCTGCAGTGTGTTCACTTTTTTCAAACATGCAGTACAGGACAGTTTTATCTGCCCAATACCTAGAGCATGTTTCAAAAAGATTGAAGACTTTGGGAATTTTTGGCAAGTTTGACTTTGTGAAAGGGCACAGGAAATAAATTACAGGGAGTTTAAAGTACGAAATAAATAAGTAATAGCAGCACATGGCCATAAAAGTGACTAAGGAGGATGGAAAATTACAAACTATTTGTTTGAGAAAACTTTACCTGGGTCAAAGTGAGCCTCTATGAAGGCTATTATGGAGTTGCTCGGGGCCAGATTCTTCACCCGGACACTCTGGAAGTCTTTTTGAACGTCAGACTTACGGAACAGCTCATTCAGCTGGGGAGAGAACGAGAACGTAAGACAAGAGAAACAACAGGAGCCCCAAAGTCCCATAGTTCAGCGCGTGAAACCACCAATAAACTCAATATTTTGATCTAGTTCTTGTTAACATCAAGTTCCTTCACAGGATGAAAAACTGTGTCACTGTAAGAAAAATAATCAGCTGAACACTATTGGGTCTCTCCGTGCACAAATTGACATTTAACTACAGCGCAGAAGTAATTACATGTACACGTTTGGAAGCCAGCATAAATGTCAGCTTACCGCAAAGCTGTATTGGCTTCCGATACAGTATTTGGAGGAGCCTTCTGTCACCAATTTGGTGTATTGTGTGAACGTCTAGTATTGGCTTTCAGAAAATGAACATTTATGGAATGTTTTAAAAAGGTGCGAGGATAACAGATTCGCCATTCATTCATCACAATGCACCATATTGGCAAAGAGTAGAACTATAGTAAGACATCAAAACACAAACTAGTTGCTCAAATGCTTTTCAAATGAGACTAGCAATATTTCTGTATATAAATATAAAAATACGCTGATCTGCAATACAATGAAAACTAAATTGGTGTCTGAATACAGTTAACTTTATAAATATGACATTCAAGGGCAGAATAATCCGAAATAGATGCATTAAAAAACCAGCGTGCACTAAAATGTGCCGCATTCGCTTCGGTGAAACATTGAAAAGACAATAAAAATGAAATGAGATTTAGTTGTTCCACAATTTCCTGATAAATGTCATTCTGCATTTCCAGCACATTTCATTATCTGCAAATGTTTTGTTTTTAATTTGCCAACAAATTTTTACTTTAGTAGTCTTTGTGTGGCGTAGTTCCAGATGAAATATCTAGTTTTAACAGACTCTACCCATAAATATTTTTGAAATAAAAATGATTTTTGAAATGCACCTCGTATCTCCACTCTTTCTTGCACTTGAAATAAGAAAAAATAACAAATCATGCACACATTATGGCTTTTACCTCCAGGCTGCCACCCCCATTAGCTTATTTTACATTTGGACCATGCCGGGGGTGCAAACTCCATAAATCTCAGCGGTGAAACCCCCGCAAAAAAAAAAAAAATCAAGCTCCTGGCACAGCCAGATAGACAGGGTGACCCAGAAACTACCCACAATCCTCAGATGCCTCTTACAGACAGTCCATCAGACAGGACTCGAGATGAAGTGAGGGAAAAAACAGGGTGGAGGATTCGGATGTGTAGAACGGATTGGGCGTTCGTGGCTGTATCTCAGTTCAGATGAGCCTAAGGGCATCGCGCGAGGAGAAGCGGGATTAGAATGTGCTCAAGGCCAATGAAACCATTTCATCTGCTGCCAGTGGCCTCATTTGAGATCTGGACCTCACTGCGAGACGACGAGGTATGGGGGATTCACTTTTAGTGTCAGGTGGAGCGCTCATACAGAGAGGCCGATTACATCCTCTCTTAGTTCCCGTCTGGAATCTTGGTCACAGTGCTGGCTAACATTAAAGTGATAAGTAGAACTCATTATCGTGCTGCCCCTCATTTCAGACACACCATAGATGGGTTAACAAGCCAAGAATAAATTGTCAGCTCCTTCAGTTGAGCCGGCAGGTACTTTATGGTGTAAGATGAAGAATAAAACTGTAAAGGGTCTTTTTTTAGTATTAAGACTACTTTGAGGACTAGACACTTCGGTTGATCACAAACTTTCAAGATGTCTAAATTTCTGATGTGCTTGTCCAGAGGATGACAGATCATCAGATATTTTCAGTGTTTTATTTTTAGCACTTTTGTTATGGAAAACAAGAAGTAGAATTTTCCTTAAATCCTCTGTGACTTCATGAATTTATTTATTTCCAAGCATGGATGACAAAAGTTTTCCAAGACTTTGAATATCTTTGTATGTGCACTTTTTATTGTTCCCTAAAAATGAACAGAAAACTAAACTTAAAATAAAAACAACAACTCAATTTGAACCTCTCTAAAATCCAAACGCGCAGAGACCCGAGACCTTCAGAGATGAATACAGTTTCATGCAGAACGACTGCATTATTCACTGCCACATTACTCACAGCGCTCTCAATGCTCCTTGCCGTCTCGCCAAACAGCTCTGACTTGGGGTCCTCCATCTCTGGTGTGTAAAAGACCTCCTGACCCTCCACCTTATCCAGATGCAAGAAGCCACTGAAACGCATGGTGGCTGTGTGGGGGCAAGGCAGGGAAGAAAATACGGTTATATCAATGAAAAAAGACACTTCGGGATCTCACACACTCTTCTCACACTTGTGGTTGGTGCGGACTGCAATTGAGGGGTTGGGGTAAAAGAGGTTAGGTGTGGATTTGGCTGTAGTGGAGGTGGAAGTATAGGGAAGTATGTGAGAGCATGGATAAACAGGTGAAGGGGAGGAAGGGATATGGGCTGGAATTTACCAGACCGAGACTCTTCCCAAAAGTTGGCATGAAGGGCTAAGTGAAGAAAAATCGGTTAGAGACACACTTAAAAAAACAAGACAAACACAACAACACAGATATTACAAGGCACTTTTTGACCTTTTGACCTAAGACTCATAATTAATTTAAGGACTGTTGAGAGCAATTTCTAAATAATTTGTGTTATAAAGTTCATAACTAATTACAGTAATATGAAACCGACTCATGTGGAACATTAAGATGGTGTTATTAACAGGTTTGTATTTTGAAAAAACTTGCATGAATTATTGAAGTAAAATCTGTTTGTTATGTGAGCCGCATAGTTTTCTAAAGCATTCTTATTGAAGTAAACTTGGTGGATGAACCGCTGGGTATGAATTTGATTCATGTAATCATGCGTGTTACAGCGTGTTACATCACACGGCTGTAGTTACTGGATATACCAGCTCATTGCCATGACAACAGAGTGGAAAGATACAACTTTACATAGACAAGGTTAGTTAGCAATCCTCACGATACTCTTATGCTAATATACATATGTAGTACGGCCTCACGTTGTCTATATAACTGGATGATTCACAAATGCATTTGACAAATGCCTGTATCCAACCGGCAAGCTGCACTTTTTAAAAGTAAAGTTTCCAATGCATGTTTTCAGGAAGTCAACTCAACTTTCGGCATTGTGGAACTAAAAAACCAACATTTTAGTTCCACAATGCCGGAGTAGCTATTTCTGCAAGCTGCTAATCACCATCGTGCCACATATTCTGTCAATCCATCTTGACTCATGAACTTAATACTAAACCCAGCCCTTAACGTTCCCTTTTATCGCTGACCTTTCTCATTGACAGTAATAAGCAGGAAAAGTGAGGGTGAATCAGACGGAGAGAAATAAATAATGTACAAAAGAGAGGCGCAACTGTAGAAAAGCAGGAAGCGTGCGTTATGCTGGGTACTGTGCACCGTGTAATCAGCCGAACAAATTGCCCAAATCAATCATGCCGGCCGGGCTCCAGCTTGGCTGGGACTGGGATAAGCACTTGTATGATTATCATGAAAGATAGCCGTAATTGTCTTCTAATCCCGAGAACGGGTGAGTGACAGAAGCTGGTTAAAACTGCATGATAAGGGTCTTTTTGCCCAGACGCACATCACGTCCTATCTGATGGGATTTTCAAAAAGGAGCAAATGGGGGAGATTTGAATGTGAAGAGAGACAGGAGGAACGGTGCGGTGTAAATCGGAAACATCTGAGGACAGGAATTTCCCATGGAGAGCAAAGAAACGAGGGGAAATCAGGCTTAAGATTTGATTTTGGAATTAAAGTCTCTGCCACCATGCTCCAACATGTTTTATCATATCCTTATCTATGGTTAAAAAGCGTCAAGATGGCTTCCCAAAATACAATGAGGTACATCATTTAAATTTAATATGGGAGTTCTGCATTTAGCTATAAACCCTAAGTTCATCTTTAAATCTACTAAATCTACTTTCTTACTCCTTCGGATGCTTCAAACATTGGAGATTTATTTCAAGGCCTGTTCCACGACCGACTTAAACCGGTTTTCATTACTAAAGCTTAATTCGCCTGAACACATCAGACAAAACAAACCTCTTTAACACAGCAGTCAGTAAACTGCACCTCTAGCTATTTTGAGACAGATGAGGTAGGTTATCCTTCATGACTAGCGTGGAGAGAACTAAAGCTGCCAGCGAAGACTGAAAGCACTGGACACAAGAGCCCTCGCCCGTGGCCACCGTGACACATCGCCAATAAACGATAGAGACTTACGAGACCCGGCTGATGGATGTGAGACGCGACCACTTGACCTAGTGTACCGGTACACAAAACATCTGCCTGCTCCTCAATGCTTGTCATGTATTGATTGGTCTCCATTTTGTGTAATTTCTGTCCTTATAAAACAGATGGGACCGGTGGGAGGAAGTTGTGTGTGTGTGGACACATCTGGTCTTATGCCTGTGAGAACAAGTTTGGTGTATATCAATGGCCGCTGAGAATTCAGATCTTTGCTTTTGTAAATTACGAGATGAATATAAAGTGATCCGGACAAACATGCAAGAACGATTCGAATTCACCAAAACCAATTAAACTTTCTAGTGATTTTTTCCGTTTTAGTTGCTGAGGATACATTGGACTGCTAAATGTAAATCTAAACATGTTTACTTGTAATTTATACGGAATACTCATGTCGTTGCTAAAAAACAAAACAGTAAGTGTAATTTTAATGGGAATATTATTTGTTTTAATCAAAATTATTAAGGTGTATACAGGTAAGTAATAGATTTTACTGTAGTGGTTGGATGTTAAATTCTGCAAAATGCCTAAAACATGCTATAAAAAAGATATTTTTTGTAATGTTTTAATAAGAAAAAGTTTGTTTATCAGGGTATTTGTGGAATATGTTTGTACTGTTTTTTATCAGGCGTATTACAGCTGCAATCCTTCTCTATATCTCTGCCTATTTTGACGAAACAAGACATAAAAAGTAATGTAGAAGCACTTCCTGTTTTATTTTTTTACACCACACAAACAAAAACAACCAACAAACCATTAACATGTAAAAAAAAATATAAAACAGAAAGTGCTTTATAGATTGTACTTCCCCATTCTGTAGGCGACCTCAATTGAAATTCAGAAACTCATCTACTGAAAGTGTTTGGTTTCATCCTGAATTCAATTCAATTTGACATAGAACCTGCTTTCTTGCCTCGGCAGAACTCTAAATCAACATCCACACCACTGTTCTGAGATAATAAGAGCTCATAGACTGTGGTTTCCACCATCATTATCGTCTCTGTCCTGCTCACCACCTTCTAAATCTTTCAGGATAAAAAGAATAACGCTACTGGCAGCTTGTTCATATAGCTGGTCTAACAGTACGGTGAAGAAACAAACTCGTGCTGTTCTTCGCCATCTAAAATCCAACCCGAGAGAGACATGATAGTGTTTGCAGGTGACTTACATGGGCAGTTAGTGCCCTCTGAGTTAACGGCGGCTGTTTTCCCATCAGGACAGCAGCCGAAAGCAGTGTTGTCACAGGAAGACCGTTCTTCGGCTGTGGGAAGAGTAGTTGTTGCTACTGTTGTACCTGGAGAGAAAGAGGAAGATCATTTTTATATCATGTCTCAAATGTCACACTGCTTCGCCGAACATGTATAACAGTGGCGAATCTGTCTGTAAATATTTCTAGGCACCCGTAGGTCAAGATGACTTAAAATTGATATCTCTGCGATTCTGTACTTTCAAAAGACAATAAACATGTCAAGTTGCGTCGAACACAGGAGGAAAATTATGGTGTAAATAATTACAGAGGCAGATGGCTGTATGGTTGCCTGTTTGATTCGCAGTAAACAATCCGCAAGAAGCTGTGAAATGACTTTTATCTCTTACTTGCGTCCCTACTTTTTAAGACGCAGGCTCTAACAATAGCTTGTTAAAACTCTCTTGGCTACGGCTTCAGCCGCACACCTACGAGTATGCGAGTATATATTGAAGATTACAACTACCTCCAGCTTGCCAAACAAGCCATAAAGCCGTCAAATGTTCAAGGGCTCTGTGGGCATGATAAAGGCAGAGCGTGAACGAAATAGTGAGCGGTGGAAAATGATTTTGGCGAATAGCTGGAAAGCATCGCTGGAGCTCTCTACGAATTTATGTGCACCTCGACCTCCATGCTCCATCAGGCAGGTGGGCTACTGGTTTATCTGAAGGTCATCTGAAGGTCCCAAGAGAGGCCTACCATTGCGATTTCAGACAAGCTTCAAGTTCCCGCGTCGAAGCGCGTTTTGTTCCAACAGTGACATGAGAATAATTCTGATAAACTCTATGTTTATGATATGCGGCTTTCTATTTTATTTGCTCAGGGCGGTAAACTGTGTGTTTGTTAGCATAAGCTGAGCAAGAAAAGTGAGTCGGCTTTGTGCAGCTGTGGTGAAAGTCACAAATCATTAAGGACTTGGTGAATAGTCCTGTGTAAATTCACCTCAGGACAATTAATTTTATGAATCTGTGGTTTAAAAACTCTTTTGTTTTGTTTAGCTTAAAGGTATACAGTAGTGTGTTTCTAACAACTGACAACATTTTAAATTCTATTATCATTGTCATTTTAAACCTCTACTAACGTATTTTTTTAAGCAGAACACAACAGAAGATATTTAGAAGAATATCAGTAAACAAGTAACTGCGGTACCCATTCACATTAATGGTGTGGGCACAAAACCAATGCCGCTGTTAACTTACTAAACTTTTTTTTAAATATCTTCTTCTGCGTTTTTCCCCTCAGGTATCTAAACTACGTCTTAAATGTTTATAAGTCTTCAAACTATGCCTTTAAGCGCTTTTAAGCGATTAAACTATACTTTCATGTGTTTTTTACATTGCACTTATTCAAGTACTGTATGTAATGTAAAGTTAAAGCTAAAATAGAACCTCACTAATTCTATATTTTCATTGAAAAAGAAAGAGAAGTGTTCCTTTCAGGGCCTTGAACGTTAACTCTATGTTCTTGATTCAGTCATTTCAAAAGTAGCTCTAGTGAGAACAAGCAACAGCTGTTGTATTGTCTCTGTTATAAAAGGCCTTCAAAATCGTCTTACTCGTAAGTTTAGGCCACACTGAAAACTGAAGCTAGTCATTTTGGTGAATTATAAGAGTGATTCCTAATGAAAATTGCTCTCTTTGCGGTTGATGTCAAGTGTCAAAACCTCTCGGATAATAATGGGCACTGAGATAATGGGGAATGTTAAATTGATACGCCATTCCAATTCAAGCTGAGGTCATTTCACATACAAGGTCAGAATTTCATCTTTTCTTGTCATCAGTTCCTCATTATTATGCCTGAACCCCTTACGACTGATAGAATATGGTGAATGTATTGAATTGTCTGCATTACCAAGTGGCTCATCTCCGCTCGCCTCCATGCCGCTACCCTCCATGTCGTCGTCCCCACTGGGCTCCCCGCTGCCTGACTCCTCAAACGGAAAACGCCTCGAGCCCAGGGATGAAGACGGCGAGCGGGTGGGATTGTATGGTGTGGAGGGCTCATGGGTGTAAGGAGATATGAAGGGCTTTTCTTCATGTGACATCCTCGGAGGTGGCAATGCCTCCATCACAGAGCTGTCGGAGTCCTTGGGAAAGCTCGGGGCGGTGGTGAAGGTGGTGGTGTGGCCATGGTCCTTGCTGGTGATCTTGACATAAGCGGAGGGAGGGGTGGTGCGGGGGGTGTTTGGGAAGGGGGTGGGTTTGGCCGCCGGCTCAATGGATTCTGGGAGAAATGGAATGATGGGTAAGCATAAATGGAAATGTATTTCTGCAAACCTCCCCAGCGCTATTTTTTCATCCCACCCCCACTTGTTTGTGATCTTTCATTTCTACCTATATCATCCCACACCCGTCATCCCTGGCATTTACAAAAAAGTACTCAGCAGGGTGTCTATATCCTAAGCCAAACTTTGGACGCCACATAGATTCATATCAAAAACACATGAATATGCCTTGAATAAACTCACTGTAGCCTCCAAAAAAACCTTCACGGTTCAATCACATCATTTAAGCTACATTACACCCTGACACCTGAAAACAGCCCTTTTCACAACCTAAGAAAAGATTTTGCATTAAATTAGCTTTAAACTAATGAACTGTGCTCGGTGAAAAACAGGGTTGCCGCTTTTGCGCCTTTGAGGTTTTTTTAAAGCCAGGCTTTCAGAGAAGCTGAAGCTAATCATTAAACAGAGCCTTGACCAGAAGTGTTTATATACCGCTGAATGTGATTTCGATTGCAGAATTCGGTCTACCCGTCTCCGAGAGAACGGGTGTGTGCGCTTGTGCATGCGTAGACATGAATTATATATACATATTCAGATGTTGCTCTCCTGCAGGGATGCTTTAATCACAGACAGCCAGAGCCTCTAGTGATGAATGATTGATATAAATAGGGCAGAAAAGCAGGGTTTAGCTGTGGCTTCAAAGACAGCCCTCACTTCATGCAGGCATCCATCGAAGCTCCAAACACCACAGCCTTGTCAACACGCTCGCAAACCTCTCCATAGAAGCAGCCGCGCCAGAGAGCTGGGCCCTTACTTAAGAAAGACTGCAAGACTTTTCTTCAGAAACTTATATAGGGGAGACTGGGGCTGGTTGTCACACTTTTTAATCAAGTGACAATATCACGTTTTCAATGCAAAATGAATATTAACATAATATCTACAGAAATGCTATTAGCATCTTGTAAGGTGCAAAGTGTAATAGTAAGAGCATCTATTGACAAAACTGCAATATAATAAACATAAATATGTTTTCAGAGGAGGACCTTACAGAATCCACGGAATGGATTTTAGCTCTGGTAGTTGTATTTAACTTTATGCAGCACAATGCAAACCTATGACAATGTGCAGATTTCGTCTGGCCATGCTTCGGAGGTATAAAGACATTAGATTAAACACTGTTTTTATTCAGTATTTGATTTCCTTTATTGGCCAACAAATCTTTACAAGTCAGGAGGCCGAGAGAGAATTCTTAGGGCTAAACTTTAAATTATTATTTGAATTATTTATTACATTATCATTTGTGTATAATTGAGCGTTTTATCATGATTCTTGTTAATATAAAAAGTATACTGCAACACCGAAATACCTACAAAGTCTTGGCTTTCTAAAAAGCTATTAAACATTTTTGCTATTATTGCCTGGGAAATAGACATTGTAAAAAAATATTTTTCACATTATAAAGTTTGACTACAATGCATATACAGTATACTCAACTTCTATCTTTAAAAAACTCCTAAAACTCATCTTTTCAGTCTACACCTAACTCACTTACACCTCTTTCTTTACTTACACACTTAAAAAAAAAGAAGAAAAATAAAGAGTAACCTTTTCTTCCCTCCCACAACTTTATTCTTGCCCTGTGTATCTTAGTAACCTCGTTGTAACACTTGTTCACATTTTATTGTCTCTATTTACCGCTTCATTGTCTCCTTGATATTTTTAAGTCGCTTTGGATAACAGTGTCTGCTAAATGCATAAATGTAAATGTACACCAGTATTATCCAAACCCGCTGATCATAACATTGTCTATTCGAAGCTTGTGAGTCTTAAACTTTAGAGTTTACATCAATTTCCAGACGTTACCATTCCTAGTGTGAACAAACCTTACACGTCGCATGCTTACAAAACCCGTCGAAGACTTATAAGCCAAATGTAACCTTGCTACACATAAGACAAAGGGAACGAAAAGGCCAACTGGTGTCAATTCACAACCTTCTGCTCAACTTCGGCGAATCCCCCCGTGTGCAGGCTAACAGTTCTTGGTTGGGAACCCACTAACATGCAAGCCGGGCTCTTAATTACATGCTAATCATCTCGCATTCGAACAGCGAGAAGCTGACGGGGTGTGAAATGCGATACCTTACAAAAATACTACATCTATCAACCCGGCTGTCACATCCCGGGCGATGAGAGAGAGAGTCGATTCGGTAAGCTTTGTGCAGGAGTGCTGCGATGCTATCAGTGTGTGTCACGGCACACGTTTTCTTTTTTCCACCGGCTGCACCTGTCATTCAGGGGCCCAGCCTAGCATCAGCTCCAAGGGAAAGAGACATCCGGGGCGCGGAGCTCCTGTCGCTCGGAGTTTTGTGACACAAAGGCACACACGTACGGAAAAGGAACAACCAGCGGCGCGAGCAGCAGAGTGGAAGCTCGCTTTAATCACGTTTAACGCTCCATTTGCTTTTCAGAGAGCCAGGCTGCACAATTAGGAGATGCAAAAATCATTGTCATCTTCGGCAACCGTAGCCATATAGTTACTTTTTGAAGGGCTGTTATTAAGATGGAGCATTCCGCGCGAGTATTTTGGCTGGGAGAACGACGGAGAACTCAATGGAAGAGAACCAACTAAATAAGACGTGAACAGAAATAACGGGAGCTGGAGAGTGGTTAAAGTGATTAAAAGAATGTTCCCGAGTTCAAAATAAGTTAAGCAACATAAACAGCATCTGTGACGCTGGTGAGTATCGCGGAAAATCATTCAGCTCGTCTTTCGCATCTTTAAAAATAAGCAGATGTGATTTGATGAGACTCTAGCAGCACATGGTCCGTCTGTCTGTTGGGCTGAAAATACAGACACATGGCCCGTTGCTCATAGTGATAGTTGTTAGGGATTCAAATACAGATTTAAATGGAAGAACCCTAATTAATACGCTTCATTTATCAAGCATGCCTGCTTGAGATGTAACAACATACATTGTATTTACAATACAGCTCGTACAATGGAAGAATATGGGGCCTGCCATGCTCTACTGTATGTACGTATGGATAGCGATTCTCTATCTAGTTGGCAGTACTGTCCCTTTGTTCAAGGTGAATAAACTTCTGGATGTTTTCCATAAATCTGGTAGGAGGATTTTGCTTATGAAAATCCCATCCTGTGTATTTAAGAATTGTTGGCAGGATTTTGGAGATTTACATGGTAATTAGAAGAGATGGAAATGACTATAACTGCACAGAGGAGGCAAGCAAGAAATCTGTGTTGATACTACAAGTTTGTGCTAATACTGCATTATCTCTACGTTTATATTACGTTTAACATTCACAGCGTGTATTTTAATGCATCCTCCACATCAATCTTTTGTTGATAACTAAACATAGTTGTGGTTTGATTCATTTTATATTACATATCCGTTTATGTTGCATTATATGTTCAGAATCTTTTTTGACATCTTGTGTATTTAAGAGTTGTTGAAAGGATTTCAGATGAACATGGCAATTAGAAAAGAACATAACTTTTCACATACTAGCCAATTTTTTTATTTTTTATTAGTATTAAGTTTACTTTGATGCTACATTATGTTAGTATTATGTTATACATTCAATATGTGTATTTTAATGCTTTCTCCATTAATGCCATATATCCATTGTGGATATACTGTAAAAACAATTTATATATCTTAATAAATATGGCAAAAATAAATATATAATTGATATATAGCCTCAAATCTTTTAAAAACGTTACGTATATTTTTTAATGAAAAATATAAAATAATTAGATTTATCTTAAATTTACTTTTTTTATTTATGTGAAAAAATGTATTAAACAAACATATATGCTTAATGTAGACCTTTTTTATGGTGAATTCTAATAGAAATATTTTAGCTAAGCAGATATTCAGTTTTTACTTGCACAAAAACAACATTATGCATTATTTGTTTTAATTTCAAAGCTTTAAAGTGTACTATTTTTCATATAAATTGTTCCACAGAAAAAAACAATAAAATATTTTTAAGTGTACCTTAACGTGATCGTGATTTTGATTCATGTTTATGAACTGGTGGACCTCTCCAGATGATTTAGTTTGGTGAGTTACATTATACGACGTATGCTCTTGATAAAGCTTAAGTAGCTCTGACCACAATAATTTGTTTTAGAACAAAAACAGGAGAATCTTATCATAGAGCACCATATGCTAACATGTAGACTGCCAATTTGCTGCAAATATACAGGTGATGACACCATATGTGTGCACAAGGAACTGCCAAGGCTTGGACTCGCCATGTGCCAAAAGTTTCTCAGCCATTCAAGACCTCGAATGCCCCACGTCATGTACAAAGATGTGCCACTGATTGCCTCATCTGCCGCCTGCTATGGCAACACGCAGAGAAACTCGTGGTGCTATGTGTTGCACAGCTCCATTTGCCACCGCAAAGAGTCGAAGATGAGCTTAGTGGGGGAAAAACAAAAGAGCGATACGTAGAGACGGGCAGGCCTTCGGCTAATTTACATCCAGTCACACGTGAAATGAGCTTGTGTTCTAACTTTTCTTCCGTTCCTCAGGGCTGCTGAGCAGTCCAGCTTTACCCCAAATGTTAGGGAAGGAATTAATAAATGGTGCTGCTGTCAACCGTTTGCCTCAGGCTGGGGGAGATCTATCATAAGCCTGCTCTTTACTTCTTCCAAGATCCCTAAATCAACCTAGAACAGGATCTGGATTCCGGTCGTACCGACTGGTAATGCGACTGGTAAGAGAGTTCATTGTCTAAAGATTTTGGGCATAAAGATTACTGTCTGCCTATAACCTGCCTATAAAAAGTTTGTGGTGTTTTTTTGCATCTTCACGGTTGGTCCACAGATACATTTGTGCTAAAACAATAATAAACAGAAGCTTCTGTTTTGCAGTAAAACAAGCCGCACAATTTGTGAAGATAAACCAGATCACATAAAACAGGACTGAACAAGTGGCAACGCAAGCTGATGTTGAAAATCTCTGGCACCTGCCACTGGCCCCGCTCCAGCAATCGGCAGCTGGTGATGTCCACCACATGCCATGCCCGTCACATAGCAGCTAGCTCCCTGCAGAATGCACGATGACGTGCGTTGGCAAAGTGCTTCTTACATACAGCTGACATGAAAGTTCTAACCTTGGCGTCTCACCATGTCCATAATCCAACACCAGCATAGACTACCAGTAGACCAACGGATAACCTGGGAATAAAGACGGAGATATCCTCTTCTCTACACGTGATGCTCGGTCTGAATCAGCCCTCCCAACAGCACCGGGACAGCGGGCATCAGCTGCGGGATTTCAGGCGCTTCCACCACAAACTGTGTAGTTAACTCTCCCTAATCCACACAGGGGTGATCCAAATCAAACATCTCAAATGTCGCCCGGTTCCAGGGGATTCAAAGTCTCCAGTCTGAAGCCAGACAGCACAGCTCTATCTACAGGGGAGCATCTGTAGCTTTCTTTCCTCTCGGACACCTGCCATCCGTATCAGGCCTCCAGTCCATTCCTCCCCAAAATAACAAACCTGGACATCATGTGAACTCTTTACCCTGGCAAACCCTGTACAGAATGCTGCACAACTTAATTTGTTTTGTTTTTTAAGTAAAAATATTGAAACATCTCACTTGAGAAGCAAAACCATGTAAGACACCAAAACTTTTTTAGAGAATATATCTTTTCCTTTTTGCTGAAGGCAAACACCTCACTAAAGTTAATATGATTTCATGCTTCAAATATATAAAAATAGATCATTTGAGGTAAATGATTTTTGTTGGATTATCTTATTCAGTAATGCTTCTTTATTTGATGTTAAGAACATTCAGATAATATGCTTACAAAATACTTTTGGCACTGAAAGTCATGATTTGTAAAGTCAGCTCTGTAACGGTCTGAATCAAGTGCCCTTAGCCTTTTTAATTTATACTTAATATAAACTTTCTAGATGTTTTATAACAATGCATCATTGCAGAAATAAGTAAATATAAAGAGCTAGAGACTAATTTCACCTCTGCACTGGCCCAAATGCTCCACAGTGATTTCCATATCTTGACGGCAGGCAATGGTTTTCAGCTGGCACTGGTCTGCATAGGTGACCCCATCAGAGCCACATACCTGTCCACAAGCACACAAGGTACACATTGAAGCGATAGATTATTAAAAAATGAGAATGGCATCATTATTTATTCACCCTCTTATCATTCTGTTATCAATATTCTTCAAAACATACTCTTGTATGTTATACGGGAGAAATAGTACTAAAGGTTTGAAATGATGACAAACTTTTTCATTTTTGGGTGGACTATCACTTTAAAAGAGAACATTTCATTGAAAGTGTAGAGCAGCAGCGTGCCAAAGAATCGTGATCTGTGCAAGCTCACCTTAGTCTTATTTTTCTCCTCACAGTCTGGTGATGGGCATTCACAGTGAGCCTGTCCATTTACCTCCACACATGATGCCCCAAAGTGGCACGTCAGCGCATCACAGGATTTGGGGGCCTCAGGTCCTGTGGAATATTTTGACCTTCGAGTCAATGCATAACCTATAACTCCCTCAAACCAACTATATATTTTTAATTATGTTGAATATTTTTAGCAGAGCTGTGGACCAATCCTCCATTACAGATCTACTTCCCCTACCATCAGAATACAGGACTGCATGACTGACTGGCCTCTCTTTGCACACTTTTATGTGACAGCTTTTATACGTCAAAATCGCTGCTTGAACGTTGCTATTTTGGGATTATTGAGTTCATTAAGTCCTTCACTTTATATTACACACCAAGCTAAACGCAGTAGGGAACTGTTTCACTGTCAGTCCTGTTGTGCATTTGAAGATTAAACTTTGAAATTCATTGATCTAATTCGATTATAAAAGTCGCACACTGGGTGACCTAACGCCTAAAGTTTTACAGTCACTGGTTGAGGATGTCAAAAATTAATGTCAGAATATGTCAGCCTGTTATCTGATTAACCTTCTTCTGCAGAACACAAAAGAAGATATTTTGAAGAATCCTGGCAACCGAAATTTAATACTCATTGACGTTGGGTTTCAGTTCATTTATTTCCATACATAAGAAGTAAATGAATACTGTAGTTCGGTTGCAAACATTCTTCAAAATATCTTTGTGTTTCACACAAAAGACATATTGGTTTGAAATGAGAAGATCAAAAATAGTTGAGTTTTCATTTTGAGTGAACTATCCCTTTAACATAGATTACAAGACTGAGTCACAACAGTTGGCAAAATAGCCAACTGGTTGATTAGCGAACTCGCATAGAATTAAAATAAACTAATGGATCTGAAAGAATTCCAAAGGTCATTTTTTGTGAGAAAGTTTTTCATCATAATCACATTCATTTACCAATGCCGTTATATCAACCCATACCCAACATCATAAAAACAGACTAAATTATAATTTATAAAACCACAACCTGGCAACATCAAACGCGCTCCTGGAGAGACTGACTAAATTCACCCCTAATTAAAATCCCAAAGTTACCTTTGTCGCATCCGCTGGCTCCCATCTTGCTCCCGTCGGGGCACACGTTGCATTTCATGCCCTTAACGCCAGGCTTACAGGAGCACAACCCTGACATCTGCTCACAGTCGTCACGAACCGAACCCACTCCATCACAGTTACACGCTGATGGAAAGAGCAAGAGAGACAGCAGGCTGTCAGCCTTATCTGGTTGAACAGTTTTGATTAGATTCCTTGTCTCTTTCTCTTCAATTTCACCCCAACAAAAACATCCACACATCCACTAAATTCATACAGGCAATCTAAAGCAGTTCCACTCCGCGGGCCCACGGCTTCAGCAGTAGCACTAACTCTGTGTCAGTGACCGCAGTCTGGTGGAGTTCAGTGCCGGGTCACAAAGCCCCGGGGTGAGAAGGAATAAGGATAGAGAATGTGCTAATGCTCAGAGGACCCTGGGCACAGGGCAGAAAGCATTTCAATCAATGCTTGTTTTTCCTAGCCTTGGCTTTGTACCACCGTACAAACACACGTTTTTGGTCTGTAGGCAGAACTTATAGGTCAAGCCACGTTACACACTCACAGAGTTCCCATTTGTCTCGGTGGCTCGGAGGCTTAATTCGAAACGCTTGTTTTGACAGAAATCACTTTAAAGGCTGTAAGGTTAGTGGATGTTTTGTCACTTTGGATGTCACAATAGTGGTACATTTAAGATCTTTGACATAGTACTCCCTCTACGTACGTGTGCAGCCGCTCATGTTCTCCGTCACAATGCCTCGGAAGTTCCAGAATCCAGGTTCGCAGCGGTCACACTTGAGTCCGCCGACACCGGGTTTACAAGAGCATTGGCCGGTGGAGGGGTCGCACGTGCCTCCGTATGAACCGTAATGATTACACTGACACACACCTGAAGAATACAACTATATATAATACAGGCATTTAAAGTCACAAATCTTTTCTTGGCTTGAAACATGAGGAATTTAAGCCTGAAGTGAAAATTCTGTTAATGATCGCCCTCTTTTGCACAATATTTTGAAGAAAGTTGGTAACTAAACAGAGGGAACACCCACTTATACATTGTTGTATGGATACTAAATCACGTGATTAGGTAAGTAACTAACATTCTTCAAAATATCTTCTTTTTAGTTCGGCAGAAGAAAGAAAGTCACACAGGTTTGAAATGACAAGAGGGTGATAGAATTTTAATTTCTGGGTGAATCTCCCCAACCAAAGTGTCGAAACATCACATTTTAAGATTGTAGTAATAAAAGTTAACAACGCACTCGGACACCCTGCCAGTCCGACACCCAGCGCTGCGGTCTTGTTGTCCTCACAACATCCGTAAACTGTTTTGCTGCAGTGCTGAGGGGCACCGAGTTCTGGAAGAGGTGCTGCGATATCTGGAGAGAAGAGACAGGCGAGAGGAAAGAACGAAGGCAAGAGAGAGAGAGTGGGGGAGACAGATGGTGAGATTTAGAGTATTATTTTAAGACAAATTAAACTAAACAATCCAAGCTGAAATGCAATTTAGTACAACACAATAAGAATTGCTTAAGGAGCAGAGGTGGGAGAGCCTGCATCTGGTTGCCTGATAAAAATTCTATTTACAATTCCAGACAGCAATTCAAAATCAAGAAAAAAATGATGCTATTACCAGCCGTGGTAACAAACAACAGGCCTCTTGCAGAATGTCTGATGGGTGACATTTGACTTATCCTCCCGGGTCTGTTCTCTCCATTTGCTCTTGTCTCTGATAGCAGAGTTTACACATGCGACGCCGTGTCAAAATTAGATTTATGGACTCCGCGTTTACGGACGCAAATGCAAGGGAGTGTAAATTGGGACGCGGCGGCGATGCCGGTCCACTCGCTATGTAACCTAATTACAGCTCCGGTTTCCTGAAGGCCCGGTTCACATACACCAAAGTTTGCTGTGGTATTTAACTTTAACTGTGAGCTGGAAGACATATGGCAGGTGCCTATTTATCTTAACTGTGTCAGTCTTTATTTCTGTTTGTCACAGATTTTTCACACGTTCTGCAGCTCTCTCTAGGCCATTGAGCTGAATGGGTTTTACCCTGCAAGTCTACGAGTTTTGGGATTGGAGTGGTGGGCTTGGCTGTTATAAATCAGGCAGTCTCCGTTGTAAACGCGCACATCCCCGACTTTAATGCCGATGTGTCGCTGTGCCTCTGATAGCGCTTTGTGACTTCAGAGATGAGTTTTGTCCACACCTCATTAAACATCTCTTTGTACGGAGCCCATTATGACAAAGGTGCTTCTAATTTGATCCCGTCTTCTCTCGAAGCGGATCTTCAGCTTCTATCCTCCACACCCATTTGTTCCGCATTGCAATCCTACCCGACACAACAAGGTGCTGGTACTGGCGCGGCTGAGGCTCAGCCAATCAGCTCAAATGGGGTTTATCAAACTATCGTTCATTGTTAGTGATAGTGTCAAGGAGGTCTATAATATCCGAAGGCTATGTAGAAGCAGTATCCTTCATGTCAATGGAAAATCCATTAAATGTTTTATAATATGTATTTAGTTTACATAACAGTCATTTTTTGTGATATTTACAAAGCAACACTGATAATTATAATAATAAATAATTTTAAGGTGTCTCTCACATATGGTAAAAATGTTTTTGTTTAAATGTAAATAAAATCAAATTCACAAAAAAATTAATGTTGTGTTATGTACTTATCCCACAACTTTCATTCTTCCTGCACAATAGAAAATACTTTGAAAAATGTAGGCAACTGGTACATAATGACTAACAGTGGCTTTGTGTCCATACAATAGAAGTGAATGGGGACATTTTTTTTTTAAATATATTCGTTTGCGTTAAACAAACTGTAAATGATGAAGGAACTTTATATATGTGTAAAAAAATATGTCACTTAGATAAAGACAGAACAAGTAGTGAGTGTTTTTAAGTACTTTCATATTAAAGGTAAAAAATAAAGTTACAATTGTGACCATAAAATGTAGTGGAGTAAAAATTCTAATATTTGAGTGAATGAACAACAGAAAATTTATTTTCCCAAAAATGTGATTCTGGTGTATTGAGATTGTGATTAGAATTATTTGTTATGTAATAATACGTTTTAGACAATATCAATATATATGTTAAAATATAAAAAATAAGAAAATAAGAAATCAACATCTTTTTTTGTTTAAAACGGCAGAAATATAACCTCACTGTTCAACCATAATTTGATTAATCCTGTATATAAAACAATATATATGAAACACTTTCTCATGCACAATACACAATTGTCTGTAACCTGCTGTTATTTGCCAATTTTGCGACATTTTTTGAAAAAAATGAAATATTTCACCTGTATGGATAATGATATTAAATCTAACCGCAGCTGAAAATGAATAAAAAACATGCTAAACACATCTCTGAGTGCCCCCAACCAGCTCAGTCTAAAAAAAAAGAGCTTTGCTACAAGGAGACAAGGCAGAAGGTTGTCTAGAGGTCACAGAGACCTAATTTCCAATTAGCAAAAAGCAGCAAGGTGCTCTTGAGGCCCGTCAGCTCTCAAAGGCATGAGGTCGGAGAATGGGTGAAGCGAGACTCCGTGCATATCAAATGCAAGGCCCAATGAGATTTCCACTGATCTAAGCTCAGCCAATGGGAAGCGGATTGCAAAAGCTCCTCGCACCGGTTCAAAGTTTCCAAAAGGATTTATTTTCCACGGCCACTGAAGCAGCATGACTGAGCCTGGCCAGAGGGCCTGAGAGGCTCTGAAGCAGAAACTCAGAGTTAGATAAAGGACCAGAATCGAGCTTTCGGTAGTGCATGTGAGTGTGTATGAGTGGAGTTGAGTTGAGTTCTGCTTGAAGCCTGAGGGAATCTCGCACTGCTCTGATCACATAGCCACGCTCTTCCTCTCTTAGCGGTACCCTTTCGGTCCGATTTAAACAAACCCTCGAAACTGCATCCTGCTGCAATGGTTTAACAAAGACCCATCCTTCCGCGTTTCTGTGTTAGCTGAGAAAAAAAGGTGAAGAGGGGATGATGTCTCACCTGGACAGGGACCTTGGCTTTGGAGCAGAATGTCCATTTGTTTCTCACACCTGGCCTTCTTAAGCTCGCATTCGCTATCGTATGTGTTTCCATCCGACCCGCACACCTGCAAATATTTACACAAAGCGCGACTTTTGGATTAAACAACATTTAGCAGACGTTTAGAAGTCAATGGCCTAAGTAGGTGGTGGATTTATAGGTTGCATCAATTTCTCATACCGGACTACGCGGAACAGACTGACAGGTGAAGTCACACACGCAGCGATCGTCCTCCGTGTCATCATCCCACGCCCCGCCGTACCTTCGACATCGATCCTGCTCGCATGTCTCGGACCCCGAGCCTGAGCCTTCCGACCCACAATCTGTTAAGACAAAAGATTTAGTTTTTACATTACGCTATGGCCAAAACATTGATCTCTTTAAAGACAGGAGAAACCCCCACAAAACTCAACTAAAAGCTTTAATATTTTACTAAAAGCTCTAAATCAAATACTCACATTCCTGTCATTTCTTTCTGCAGAACACGAAAGCAGATATTTGGAAAACATTCTTCGAAATATCTTATTTTGTGTTCTGGAGAACTAGAAAATCATTCAGGTTTAAAATGACAATGGTTAGAGACTCACAATGACTGATGATAAAGATATACGCCCACAATTTAAGTGAATTTGTACTTTGGAAGTTTCAAAAAGCAAAGACAATCAAGACACGAGCCCACTGGGGACCACACACCATATTTGCATATCAGTATGCAGCACATTGTCTTCTAATAATAAAAAATACTGCCAGGTACTCAAGCGTCTTTTTTAACTCGCCTGCCAAGAATTAATGGACAACGTTTGGCAAAGTATTTAAACATTCAGTGCATATGAGGCATTGAATATTGAGATTTTCTGCGCTTTAAGTGTGAAGATTGAAGCAAAGGCACTGCTGGAAGCGTGAGATAATGACCAGCTATGGAAATAACCAAATAAATTAAAGGAGACACCACCGCGCCACCGGCTAACTCTCCCTTATGCTTCGGCTGAAAGTGAAATAACTGACAATTTGTTATCGAACACTAGAAATCAATGTGAAGAGCTGTTTCACCGCCAAGATTCCTGATATCCGTAATTACAAATCATTATATTGGGTACAATTAGCTTCACTTTAAGTTCAGGGACAGGTTATCGATATGCTGGTGTATGAAACCCCAAAAAGACGAATCTCGATACACTCCAGTATTCAAACTTTAGGGATTATAGCGAGAGAATGGTGAGGGCTTTTCTGTAGATGAGTCGGCTCATTAAACACACTCTTATCTTGCCTATTTAATTAGAATTTTAGTTCATTAGTCAACAAAGCAGACTCACTGGACATATAAAGTACCCAATCTCTGTAACAAAGCATTGGAGCTCCTTTTAGTTAATAAAGGCTGTCAAAGAGCTCCAGACAAGAAATACTAGACATAAACACTACACATATCAACAGGCTACAGAATTTGGGCGAACAGAAGGATGTGCACAGCAGAAGCACAAAAACTAATCCCGGTTTGTACAAAAAATAACTATAAAGGTTTTTAAATTAAGAGAATCGCTTTAAAACCTTAAAGAGTTTAAGTGGGCCATGGGAATTTAAAAGGATAGTTCAGCCAACGATTAATCTTCTGTCATCATACTCACCTTTAAGTTAGAATTATAAATCTGTATTTATTTCTTTGTTCTGAATGTAGAATGTAGGACAGTAGAAAGTTCTAGGGTATTTTTGACTTCCATACAGAATTTCTCTACTATGGTAGTCAATGGTGTTCAAGAACTGTTTGGTTGCAAAAATGTGTCCGAATATCTTATTCTGTGTTCAATCAAACAAAGACATTTATATGCCCGATTTTTTAACCCCGATGACTTGGCTTTTTAAACCACCAAATGATATCCAATCAATAGGAGTGGTGAAAACCTCTGGAAAAGGGCTGCCATATGCAAAGAATTTCCAAGTAACAAGCATCTTTATCATATTTGGATTGAAAAGATCTTATTTAAAAATGGAAAAAAACTAACCTTTTAAAAATACATTTTAAATCAACATAAAAAATTCAACTAAAACACGCCAAAAGCAAACGCCACAAGTTAAATGTGCCTCCCCAGAGGGCTAGTATACCCTACTTTCTCTGATGGGAAAATCAATTGTGGTGGAAATGCCATTTAGCCTAAAACACAGTCTTAAGCAGATTATGAAGCTGGTCACCATAAAGGTTTTCTAGGGGTTGGTCAGCCCTGATACATCTTATCGAGAATCCGCACTGACAGCCCTCGCAGGGTCGATACTCATGGAGGCCATTCAATTTATTAGCCCCGGTCTGAAAACAATGGAAGCACTGGAGCCTGAAGACCTGGCCACATTGATACAGCGAGCAAACGCAGTCGCTCCAGACAGCAGCTTTCTGCTTCGCAGCATTAGCCATCCTCAGAAGTGATGTGCAGAGATGTGATATTTGCTTAATATGAGCCGAGGTGAATTCACGCCTTGGGGCGAAGTCTTGTTAAGATCAGCCAAGATACTCCAAGGGGAAATAATGTAACATTTTGACTTATTAAAATGTTACTTTTTTTAACATAGAATGCTTGTTAAGGCACAAAAAAGGGAAAGCACACAATTCTGTTATCATTTTTTCACTCTCATGTCAGTCAAAACCTATAGACGACTCTCTACCTTGGAAGATATTTTGAGAAATGTCTCAGTGATTTGGAAATCAAGAGAGGCTGATGCTGTATGGTTAACAAAATTCTTTAAAATATATTCTGTAGAAGAAAGTCCTGCAGGTTTGGAATCCATGAGGGCGATTAAAATAAAGCAATTTACAGAATGTGAAATAATAACTTCCCAATAAGCCAGACCACTTAGCAGAACCGGTAATCATTTCCAAACGTGAGAGTCTCCAGGCCACCTAAGCCCAATTGTGCAAGCTAAGCAAGAAATTAAACCATAAGCATCCACGTTCAGTCCGCGCGCTGCAGAAATAAACTCAACGTTAAAAGGTGAATAAATAAAACCTGCAGTGCGAGTGGATGCTGGTGGCGGTGGGGAGGAGGTGCTAATTAGTTTCTGTTCTTTGATGCCACCGCCACCCGCATGGCACGTCAGCCTTTCAATTAGCGAACACCAAGATGCACGCATCAGCTGTCCTCAAAGTCCCTTCCCGTCTCTTTAACTCAATCATGTACTTACGAGGGTCCATTTAGCCATGGGTTTTCCATTAACATGAAGAGCTCAAGAAATAAAGAGCTAGGATGATTGAAAGCAAAGTGGGTAAACAGAGGCCGTATAACTTCAGCAGAAAAAAAACCCAGATGGCCCATCAAGGGGTGAGATGGTTTTATGATATAAATTACTCGAAGAGGCAGGAGAAGGGAAAGGATCGGGGAAAAATGTCAGGCGGAAGAGAGGGAGAGGACGTTGACCTTCAGAGTTTACTGCTAGTTTGTTGCAGGTGGCCGGGATGCCTCACTGTGAATGCATAACTCCAGAGGAAACACGCCGAGACCTTCTAAATGTCAAACACACACAAAAGCGCATCCTTTACGCTTTTTTTTCATTCCTCCCCAGAGAGTCCACATTCACATTCATCCCAAGTTGTCAACCTCTGTCTCTCAAACTACACATCTCTTCAGCCTTCTTGATTGGCTCGGTGTGAATGTTTTTGTGTCTTTCTTTTTTGGTTTATTTGTAATGTGACTCACTGCTATTGCAGTAAGAGACTCAGAGTAATCAGGACGCTACCAACATTCTGCAGAATACAAAAGAAGATATTTTTAAGAATGTTGGAAAATATATTTATTGGGTTTTATCTGCATAAATACAGATATATTTATATTTATTCATCTGAAAAAAATTAAATGATGAATAAAAATATGATTGATATTTACATCAAATTTTTGGATAGGATTTTTTTTTCGTTTGAAAGACTTTATTGTAACACTACCAGCATTCAAGAGCACCAAAGAAGATTTTGAAGAATGTTTGAAATGGACAATGGTGGCATACATTCACTTGCATTGGTTTTATGAATGGGTATGGTTGTTCGGTAACTGACATTCCTTAAAATACACATTTTTTGGTGTTTTGCATAAAACGAAATGCCTACATGTTTGGAAGGACAAATGAAAATCAAATGTGACAGAATTTTCATTTTTGGTTGAATAAACCCATTTTAAAATTTTGATTACATTTTTTCAACCTGTCAATATTTAAAAACTAATATTTTCAGATTTATTTTTAATTTCTCACTGTGCAGATTATTAAGACTCGAAGTTATTCTAGCTATGCAAACATACAGAAGCAGTAGGGCATCCCGGTTGCATGCAGAGCCGAGGAACGTTCATTATGAGAAGATACCTGTGTGTAACAGAGGACTGAAAACTCTCTCTCTCCCGTTCACCCCTCTTAATTCCTACTCCAGCAGGCGATCAAGGTCACAGGCTGATGCTTTAAACCGTACCGGGGTGCGTTCCGTTGATATTTTCAATGCATAATCCTATTTAGTAAACGTGCAGTCAATTAAAAAGAGGCCGCGGCCCCAAGGTGATACTCGCTTCGGCTTCTATCGCTTTGTCAGTGTCTACAATGAGTCTTGCTTCGGACTAGCAGAGTGTGAAATTAAACAGGTGATAAATTCACTGCTACGGCCAAACGCGGGGAAGACTGTCGTTTTTCACCAACTTCCAATAAGAGAGTGAGCGAGTGTTGACAATTTGTTCTCATGACTAATGAATATGCGTTTTTAAGGCAAGTCTAAATAAATGAATTAATCACCTCTCCTTTAGATCCGAAAATGTTATCTTCAGTGCTATTGCTTTGTTCCTCAGTAGTTTCATTTTTAGGGCTATCCCAATATACATACTCAATTTCCTTAATTCTACTGTTATACGGCAGCATCAATTTCATTCTTTTTTGAGGAAAGCAATCTCACAATTCAGAGCTCAGTGATAACAACAATTCAAAATGGCAGTTTGGTGTAATTGAAATGTTATTCTTAATCCAATACACTCAATATTTGTGATCGTTGTGTATTTTTATGTTTATTTGAGTACAGCAATGCTTTATAGCAACATGCTGATTTCAAACCAAAGTATTTAAAGGAGTTCTTTACACTTGATGTAAATTTAGTTTCTATAAGCGATAGAGTTTACCTAAAAGTATAAAACTTAAAATATTTCAGAATAATTATGTCATTCTAAAACTGTATGACATTGTATTTTCTGCAGAACACAAGAGAAGATATTTTAAAGAATGTTGGACAAGAGAGTGAATGAGTACCGCCATTGTTCGGTTTAACCTAAAAAAGAGCTGATTTAGTAACTAATTTTAATCATAAACGCGATTAGATTATTTGATACAGAATTTCTCTTCAAATTTGTATAAGTTTGAAAAGTTATGTAAAACAATAAATAATGTAGACTCAAAAATTGCTTCTTTTATGTTCTGCAAAGAGTTATGTTTAAAATGACAAATGATAATAAGATAAGACTGAATATTCTTATTTTGAGAATTATTCCTTTAAAATAAAAAAAATCACTTCTTACTGTCTTAATTTACTATTGACTAAAATCATAATGACTTGTGGTTGAGAAAAACATGAACAAACCAACCTACAAAATGTTCACAATCAACCCAACCAAGCCATTTTTTTATTTACAGGCACCAACAAAGTAGATCGTTATAGGCGAGCTTGACAAAACAGCTCTCTGAGATAAACTGTCACCTTATAACAATTATTCATTATATAAATATCCGCAGCCGAGGGCCAAAAGCTGCAGCTGGGTCCTAGCACTGGACTGAAAATAAAACTGACAAACCACAAGCCATTGGCCTTTGGGCAGACTCTATTGACTGGATCCAGTTCCCCTTGGCCCTTTCCCCACAGCAAAGGACAGAATAGTCTGCTTAGACTTTGAGATGGAAAAATCTGATTCATTTCTAGCCGACAGGCTGGGGTGAATGACATGAGAGAGACATGACATCATCACAATAAAGCAACAAAGAAGAAACCACAGAGAATCCAGGGCGCATACTGATGGCTGTGTTTCATGCTCCACATACTGTATGACAGGTCACTAAGTGCAGTCAATGCAAGGAGGTTAAATTGGCCGCAGTAAACGTTTTTGTGCGAACGCATTAACTCGGATAGCCCTGAGCAGAATGAAAACCGTGCGCAAATGAAAAAATAGCAGGGAGGTTGGTTCTCCAATTGTCTTTTGACGCACTCCGTGTTTATGGTCAAAACACAGGTTTGGACAATTATCTACACCCATAAACATATGAATGTGTGTAGATCTCAGATTATAATAAACATACTAACAAGACGATTTGAATGCATTTATATGCGTAGGGAATACATTCATAATGCATGGATGGATTAAACGCTTAAGCTCACCTTCATCACAGAAGCCGGGTTTGGCCACTTCTATTTTCCTCTGTTTCTCACAAGAAGCCAACCGCAGCTCACAGTCGTTGTTGTAGGTTATACCGTCGCTGCCACACACGGGTTTTACCGACTGACCTGTGCACTCCTGACATTCACACTTGTTCTGCACGCACCGCGCTCCCCAGCTACACACAGTACTGCCACAGGTTTCTGAACACATACACAAATCACACAACAGAGACATTGAGAGAAAAAGCCTTCATCTTATTTGCAAACCACAAGAACTGTAGAATTGTTTTATGTCTGTAATGATGAACTGGGCATGATTCAAAGTTTCTTGTGTTTTGACAAGAAAACCAATTGCACGGTTATAAGTATCATTTATTGACAAACTCAAACTGAAGGAAGCATGAACATGTATGAAAATGAACGCTGGGTGGATTTTGGGGTTGGGCAAAATCAGAAATCAAGAATTGGATGCCTTTGTTGATCTTGAGTGATAGTTCAGCGAAAAAATCTAGTAATAAATAAATCTAGTAATAAAGTAAATGGGTATCAGTTACCAAAATTCTTCAAATTATCTTAATGATAAAAGAAAGTCATACAGGTTTAAATTGTCATAAGACTGTAATAAAGTCATAACCCTCGTCATTTTAGACCCTTTCTTTCTGCTGCAACAAAAAAATATTTTGAAGAATGTCCCCAACTGGTCCCAATTCAAATGCATTGTTTTTGTTTCCAAACAGTATAAGTGTCACTGCTGTTTAGCTCCAACTTTCTTGACACTGTTTCCATTTCTGGGTCAACTATTACTTTAAGTTCTACATGAATTGTCTCTTTGAATAATTAACATTAGGCTGCTTCTGTAAAATTGTTGATCTGTGAAGTGCTTTTCCATCACGGTGTATAGAATAAAAGTTTTAATTAAAAATTAAATTAATATCATAAATATAAAGAGCACACATACACCAGCATGAATATCATTGAGTTAACCTTACTTCCTTCAACAGGAATGTCATTCCAACTCTTAAATTGAATTTGAATTAAGAAATTGAATGAGAATTTGAAAGGCAATCTCAATCCAATTCTGAACGGCGCACGTCCCTGTCCGTCTGTCTGTTGTTTCGTGTACTCACTGCATTCTCCATAGGCCACCACTTTCAGATCCAACTGATTAGTGCAGGCTTTCACGTTCAGCTTGCATTCGTTGTCATACGTCATCCCATCGCTTCCACACACCGGCTGCCGTGTCTCCAAACAGCCTTTGGGGCAAACGCACTGGCCCGTCTGAGTGTCGCAGATAGCGCCAAATGAGCAGTTGGTGCAGGACTCGTCAGCTGAAATAAAAATGTGACGTCAGTGAAGAGATTCGGGTAGGCTGCCCGTCCACCTGTCCGCTTTTCTCAAATCTCTCAGTACATTCTGGGCTGAAGCATCTTTCTAATCGTCATGTACATATGAGACACTGCTGTGTTTACACGCTTACATGACATTGGTTCTAGAGAACCATTGATATTTGATGGTCACAGATTGTTCCCGAAACATGAATTTCAATAAATTGAATAAAAATGTGGTAATATATATAAACATGACAGTAAATATTTAATGTGCCTTAGTATATATCACAAAAATAAATAGTTCTACAAACTAAGCAATGGAAAGGAAAAAAATGATTTACAAAATAATTTAATATTAAACAAAATTTTGGGTGAATTCTAATTAAAATATTTGAGTAAATCGAATTTCATTATTTATACTTACATTTTCAACAATTTAAACGGTATATTTAATTAATCAATCAATGTTTTGTGTACTTTATCAATCAGGATTAATTAAGTTATCTGTTTGAAGTGATATTTCACTTTCAAAACACAAAAGAAGATATTTTGAATAAACATGACGGAAGTTGCATACACTTCAGTTTTTTCAATGCAAACCCGTGGGTGTCAGTTCCCAACCTTCTTCAAAATATCTTCTTGATAAAAGAAAGTGATACAAGTTTAAAATCACTAGAGAATGACACACTTTTAAATCATGGGACTATCACTTTAAATCTCAATACTGATTCAACTACACTGAATTTAAACACCCATCCATTTTCCAATCCAATCGTTTCAGCTGTGATTCCCCTCCTGTCTTATATTAGATATCTCGCTATGATTTCTAAAAGCCCAATTAATCATTAAAACAAAACGTGCTTCTAACAGTGAGGGAGGAAGCACGTCCAATGACAATTACACCTGCGGGATTGGATTAGAGCAACTGCTATCACATTCAATTAGTGCTGGGGTAATAACAACAGCTGATTTACTGTTAATGGAGAGAGGTCCTAATGCATAAATCTCTCCTCTCTCATCTACAAACCTGTTTATTACGCATTAATACAGTGACCTCGTCTTTGCTCGGTCAGCCTCAGGGTTTGACAGTCGGCCGGCTTATTACAAGCATTAGCAGTGCGCTGCCCGGCGGCTGACTAAAAGAGCGCTTTATCGTGACAGTTCGATGTAGGGTAAATAAATCACCTTCTCTTGGGCACAGGTATCGTCCTTTATCAGATTGTGCGACTTGATAAAGATGTTTCTTTATCCGATGCAAACCGTGTCTATATTGCCGTGGACTCAGTAGACTTTAGTGCACAAAAATATGCTTTAGGATACAGAGGTATGAAATGGAAAGATATGTAATCAGGCAACAGCAATTTAAAACGCTAAGATGCATTCAAATAGTTTTGTTCAATTGATTCTAAACTCGAATGTCACCAGTTCAATGTCCCAAAAACTTTTTGGATTTAGAAATCTGAGGAAATTGTAAGCTTAAAAGAAATTGATACACACAGATATTTTGAATAATGTTACCAGCTTACAGTTTCTACTACCATAGGGAAAATGTAAAAAGGTAGTAAAGGGTGTCCCAGAACAAGACTTCTTAAATTTAATAGAAAACATGAGAACATATAATGATGTACTACTATGGTCAACCATGCCCCAAAACTGTGTCTAATGTAACATTCTTCCAAATATCTTTCTTTGTTTTCAACCAAACCAAGAAGTGCTCTTTAACTGTATCATAATTTTTTTCTGTCATCATTTTCTCGAAATGTTTTTATTTTGAAAGACACAGTTTAAACCAAAAATAAAATGTCTTGCATTGTTTTTTCACTTTCATGTGCTTTTAAAATATTTTTTAAACACAGCAGATATTTTGAGTAATGTCCATTCAATGGAAGTCAATGGTGTTTAATGTTGTTTGGTTACTGATATTATTTAAAATATCTACCTTTGTGTTCTGATTTAAAAGTCATATAGGTATGAAATCATGTGGTTATGAGTAAATGATGAAGCATTTACATTTTTGGGTGAACTACATTATCATGGGGCTTTAAATATTTGTCCATTTCATCCAAAAGGTCACCTACAGATGAGTTGTTAACAGTCCTTTTCGGCGACAAAAGTGGAAGCACATTTATAATGTTGAATTCACGGCAGCGCTTTTTGGTAAATAGCCATAAAAATCCCCCAGCGTTTGGTGTTTGGGCAAGGGCACCTGCTCTAATAGTCTGTTCCATCTCCTGTAAGTTTATATTTACTGCCCTCTCGCTTTCTTCCCCGCCTGATGATTTTTCTTCTTCCGCCAGCTCAGTGTCACGCAGGTGACCTATATCCCCGACTGTGGCCACTAACATTTCAATCACCATTAAAAACTGCATGTTTGCTGCTGACTCTTTCATTTCCTTGCATGTGAATGTATAACCATTGGCTTTGGGAAGGACAATCATAATGTGTTTCATTATGACGGAGCGCTTCCCCGCCGTTACACGACAAGGTCAGGCGCCACTCGGAGGTGTGAAAAAATCGGAATAATAAACAATGTCAATCATATCTCTATCAGACTGCACCTGAACTATAAAGATAAGGGCATTTATGGGTCTCCTCTCTAAGCAGAGAAATTGAAACGAAATTTGTCCATGCTCACATGGGCTAGAAACGGTGACCCACATGTGTGTTTTGAAGAACACATTCACACAAACACAGCTGGGGTCTGAGTAAGGAAGAACTGTGGTCTGAATGGGTCTGATTATTAACGGAGATAATAACTGAAGTCACTAGCGGCGGTGTGCTTGGCGGTGTACGCTGCTCTAAATGAACAACACTTCCTTCCATGTGATCAGATCTTTAGGGCCTGCTTTATTTGCCCTGTTCCACTGACACTTGCTCTGCAGCAATAGTGCTGTAAAACTAATGCGGCATGAGCATGGTTGGGTTTAAATATGAAGTATTCCCGGATGGAAAAACCAGGTCATATCAGCTTCAATCTAATCTTTTAGTATATTATAGATAACAAAGATGAGTATATTCATTGGTTATGAATATTCTAATCATTCATCCTATCCGGCTAATAAAACCCCCATTCTATCTGAATGTGTTATACTCTCGAAGACACTTTAAATCAAACATAAAATTATGGCATTAGTCAATTTACTTCACATCTTTTAGAATATATATCAAGATATTTTGAGAAACATACATACAATGGAAGTCATTTTCTTTGGTTACTGACTTTCTTCAAAATATATATTTTGTGTTTTGAGTTAGAAGTACAGTCGTACAGGCAGAGTTGTACTTCTATTCAGTATATTTGCTATTACTTAAGTATGTTTGTCAAGTATCTGTACATTGTTATTTTTGGCATGTTTTTTTTTATCTTTCATGCAGAATTGAAGTGCATTTCAAATCTAGTACTCTTTTGAAAGTAAAAAGTACAAATAGAAAATAAAATTTTAAAAAGACAGAAATTATGAAATCATTGAAGCTAATAATGAAAAGTGACTATTCAACTACATTATTATTATTTATTACTATTATTATTTATTATTATTATTATTATTATTATTATTATTATGAACTCTAATAATTAACCTGGTAACATTGTTGTAGCACTTGTTCACCTGTTGTTGTATCGGCTATTTACTGCTTCATTGTCTCCTCGACTATTTGTACGTCACTTTGGATAAAAGCGTCTGCTAAATGCCTAAATGTAAAAATGTAAATGTAATTCCATTTGTTTGCTGACATTTTTCAAAATATCTATTGTGTTCTAAATTGGAATAAAAAGTCAAACACACAGAGGTGTAAACTACTTAAGTATTTTTAATTTTACTCAAATATATTTCTCAAGTATCTGTGCTTTGATTTAGTGTTTTTACTTCAGATAAAACATTCGTACTTGACTTGAAAGCTCATGTGATGTTGTACTGCACTTAATTTCATTTTTTTGGGGGGAATGTCTTTTTTTGTCTTTTGAAAAGTACTTTTTCATTTTTGAAAGAAGTCAAAATACTTAAAGAAAAATAAATACTAGATTTAAAATGAACTTTAGTATAATAATGAAGATTTCAGTATATAGTTTATAATAAAGTGAAGTACAAACACTTATACCATACACATATTTAAAAATGTAATTTCTTAAAGAAACTCCTTAAATCGTGTACATCTGTACATGCAAGTTTAAAAAGACTTATGTAAAAAATTACCAAATGTAAATTTTTTGGGCGAACTATCCCTTTAAGGATTAATATATAGCTTTCATCTTCACAGCATTTAATCGGACCCACCCAAACTCTCTGTGGGTAGTTAAGCTGATGTTCCAGAATTCTCTGAGGAAAGCGATATGGGCATCATATGCCATTTACTATCTGGCTATGTATACCGTTTGATGGGCGGCACTGCAATAAAGAGCAACTCTGTCCCCAGGCTCTCTTTTCCAAGATGAATTTTACCGCTACAAAATGACCCCCAGCATCCATTTCAAAGTCTCCATCCACACACGCTCAGAATCGGGCGCTGCGAGTGCATCACATTCTTTAAAACATCAACAAAACAGCCTCACCCCGCGCTCTCTGAACTTAAGTCGATGGTGAAATAGACAGTTTATCCGAGATCCACGAGAAAGTCCACTTAATGTTCCTCTCCCAAGTGAACACACAAAAGACAGGCAACAAAAAGTGATTTACAAGCCTTTTGTGAGAAATACGTACACACGAATATGTGAGGGAAAGCGAACCTCTTTGTAGACTTATCTGGAGCGTGCTTACAAAAGCAGACAAAAAAACCCATGAGTCACGCAAACAATTACCGTGAAGGACGCTGCCCTCTTTAATTCTAACTTAAGTGCATCGTTTCAAAAAAAGGTCGCGGAGGAGGAAAATTACAGTTCTCTCTCGAAATATCGCTGGAGTGCTTAAGTGCAGGGGGTGGACGAGATGAAAAGCAATGAGGGAGTGAGTGGCATCAATGTGTGTACTCACCGCATGGTCCTTTGTGTTGGATCTGGATTTGTTTCTGTAGGGCACACCCCATGGCCTTCATTTGGCACGAGCTGCCATACGTGTGCCCGTCACTCCCGCAAACGGGATCTTGTTCCTGTGGACACGCGTCCGAGCACTCGCACACGACCTCTCCGTTCTTCACCACGCATGCTGCTCCATACTCGCAGGTCTTCTTCAAGCAGGGGCTCTCCAGGTTAAGATCTGCCCCAAAAAGTCAGAGATAAGCGTTACCATACACATGAGAGAAAGTAGGAGAGGAGAGAGAGGACTGATACAGAGAGTGGTTGGGGGGATACGGGACGGTACACACTGCAGGGACTAAATATTTACAAATTTATAAAAAGTGAGGGTTCATGCACCCAAAATTCGTTCACCATTTACTCATTTCGAGCTTGTTTGATTTTCTTACGCAGAACAAAAAAGAGGATATTTTGAAGAAAGTTGGCCACCAAACAGCATTGGCATCCATTCACTTCTATTGTATGGACACAAAATTAATCCAAAGGAATAGGTGTCAGATCTCAACTTTTTCTTCAAAATATCTTCTTTAGTGTTCGGTGGAAAAAAGAAAGTCATTCAGGTTTGAAATGGCAAATGAAACTTTCAATTTTGGGTGAGCTATTATTTTAAGATACTCCCTCCGTACTCTCTTTATACTAATTATAAACAAACAACCAGAACACAAAAACGAACCACTTGCAGTCTGTTCACACATTAAAAATAATTCAAGAAATTCACTCCCACATTCAAATGTCCTGCCACACTTTAAACTTCACGCGTACGTGACTTTCAATTTAACCGTGAGTGAACCCACACAAAAGTTTCTCAAAACGCAACATTTCACTTGGACACATTCCCATGTTTTTCTGTAGCCATAATGCCTGATGGCCTGAGATAATGTCCTAAGAACCACTTGCTGCACAGATAAGCATCCGCGCGGGGCTCCCCACTTTGCAGAAGCAAACACGCAGACTCATTTGACCGCCCAATCAGAACACTAACTACCTACATCTCATTTCATGCATCACTACCGAACTTCTCTCAGCGGCACGCAGACTGCAGAAAGGAGAGACAGGCACAAAATAAAACACAAAGCATCATGGCAGAAAAGGGAGTGCTCTTGTTAATAATTCAGTGCGCTGGGTTACAGCGCAGAAATGAAATATGAACATGAGAGGAAGTCTCTGGGACTCTCAGCAGTGCCATGGCAGCTTCACTGTAAGTTCATTAACCGCTGCAGTTAGCAGACACAAGGCTGGAGGACACGGGACTGAGAGCAAGACTGCTTCTTATGTTCAAAGAGAGAGAGAGGGAGAGAGAGAGAGACAGAGAGAGAGAAAAGGAAGTAGGTCAGCTGTGTACCAGCATAGCTTTCTTTTCTCTGAAGCATGACTTTAGTCCCCAAGCTTACCTTTATTTTACCAATCAGAATATTTTTTAAGAAGATGGGAAAATACTGTATAATATAACACAAATAATATGATAAACGTAATCCCTGACAGCACATACATCTCAGAGACGTCTATTTGATACGTGTCTTTAATTTGCAAAATGTACTTTTTATTGTTTGCTCATCCTGAATACCTGTCTTTAAGATGTTTCATTATTTACAATAGATGTAACTGGCTTTTGTAAGACATTTATCAAAGTTTTTATTCAGCAGATGCTTTCCATATCTTCAGCAGACGTCCATGATGCCAACTATCCATACATAAGATTTTGTTAATGACTAATGAAGTACTTTGTGATTTCTTTTTTTATCGTCCCTTAAAAACAAATGTTGGGATGGTTAACCTCCTCCTTCAGTATTATATCGATATTCACACTTAACCAACCTGTATGGATATCAATCTTCTACAGAATACTAAAGAAGATATTTTGAAAAATGTTGGTTAAACAAAACTGTTGGTCCCCATTGCCTCGCGCTGATTTTGTGTCCATCCAATAAAATTACATGTGGACCAGTTTTTGGTTAGCAACATTCTTCAAAATATGTTCTTTTATATTTTGTTAAAAAAGATCCTACAGTTTTGTAAACAGTGTGATGATTTCAGGCGAAGCATCCCTTTAATAGGACTCTAAGCATAAAACAACCTATCTAGAACCACTTTCCGCACTCCATGAAAAAAAATCAAATGGGTTCCAAACAACACAAATGTGTAAATGTTGACAGAATATCTGGGTCCGCTTTTCCTAAATGAACACTAAACAAAACTGCACACATTTGTATTCTTTGGATTTAGGGCTGGAGGTGGAGGAAGGCTAAAAGATTAAATGTGATGTGTTTGCACTTTCGCACTAAGATTAAAGACATGTCAACATAAAGGGCAGAGCGTCAGCTTCAGTACTGTGAGAGAAGTAAAAATGACAGGGTGACGGTAAATGTTTGCAGGTGCATGATGGTTTGTGTAGGCTAGTGTGTAGGGGATGCTTGTTTGCTTGCTTTTGTGAACATGCACATAGAAATTAGAGAGGCATCCCTCCTCCTCTGTGTTATTTTAAGTTTGTGCGTGTAGTCGTCCCCAACCTGCGTTTCCTATGGTTCTGTCATGGCAGTAATTATTCTGGATTAGATGCCATCGTGGCCAAATAATATAACAAGCGTGCTGATACATTTAATATCACCGACGACCAGATGTTGCGATGTCTTGGGATAAATAAAATAGCTTTTGTTTTCAATATGATAGGGACAAATAAGCAAAATAATTCTGTCATGGTTAGAAGTTACAAATCAGTTTGTGTTGTTTTGAAACCTATTGAGCTGGCTAGGGCATCAAAAAGTAGGATCGACATGAAAAATTGAAAGCATTATTTATATTAAGTTGGTAAACTCTGACAAAGAAATAGCATTCACGTAGAATGTTCCAAATGAGTCACGACTCATTCTGTTCATGTAGAACTAGAGATTTACAGCATCCATTAGTCCATTAAATGATTAACCAATCGTCTATTTCCAGTATTGATGAAAACTCTCTGAGATTTAGCAAATGGCTTGGGACAGGAAATTGAAACAAAACCCCTCTCTAACCTCTCCCGGCAAATCCCACCATCTGAAAGCTGCAATCTCGGAGAAGAAGGAAAGCATATCAAACCCACATCAAGCCAAGCACGCATCAAAAGACGCGTTTCGTGCTGCCAAGCATGCTTTTCATGACGGAAATTGAGTAGCGCCACACACCTCTCCTTTTTAAACCCACACGTATACCTAATCTAAGTCCTTGGCTCTGCCAAGGAAAAAAAAACACAGGTGGGAAGTAAGCAAGTTCCCATCACAACGTACGGTGTTCTTCTGCTGATCTGAAATCGTCCTATACTTTTCTAAGGGAATGTTTCCGCTGGAACAGGGCTATTGATTTCTCTGCCGAGAAGGAGAGCTTAAAATACGCCCTGAACTGGCATGCAAGCGTGTAAACAGTGGATCCCTGCCTAGTTTTGCAGGCTTTGAAGGCAGGCTTTTCCTCTCTCAACACCTCTCCATCTGCACGTTCTAAGCTCGGAGCTGGAAGACGATGAGATCGGGCTCATCAGCAAAACCCTCTTGGCCTTCAGAACGGAATGGTGACCCGTTTCTCATGGCATGCTTTCTGAAATCCAACTGCATCATGCGATAATGCCTAATCGCGAGCTGCTCTTTGTTTCTACTAAAGGATGAAACATCTCTCCCTAAAAAAAGAAAACGGAGAGGTAGGAAATTCAAAAGGAAAACCACCGCGTCTCCCTTTCTTACGCTCTCTTATTTTATATTTTTCATCTCTGGAGGTTATGAAAAATTCAAGCAGATTTAATAACAAGGCAGAGAGTGCAACAAAGTTCTCAGTTGCAAGCAACTACGATTATATACTTTGTAGAAAAAAAACTTGGTATAGTGAGCCGGCTTGCATATTCTCTCAGTAAAAATGAGATCGGCAGCGCCTCTTTGAAATAGTGGGCTGCCATCCCCGAGGCCCGTGCTACAGCGCCAGTCTTCAAGGACGCCTGCTGTAAGCTGGATGACAGCCATGTGCCTCTTTGGGACTGATTCCGGGATGAGATGCACACACAATTGGCGCGTTTTTTGTCGAGGTTTACGTACGTAACGAAGAGGAAAGCTGCGAGAGACGGGACGAGTGAGTAAAAAGAAATCAACGTTCAAAAGCGGCAAAGTACATTTATTTAGATCCCACACGAACATGTGAACAGCGCGTGTGGAAAAGCAGGCCTGATAATGAGAAGGTGCGAGGAAATAGCAGGGCTGAGTAATTGCTGTGATCAGGAACTGTGGGCCAGGGGTGTCGCACTTTTCAGGCCCTTCCACCACATTTGGTGGTTTTCGTGATGTTATATAATAGCCATGCTGTGGTCTTGCCTCCAGCTCAACAATCAAACTGCATTCATAATGTATTTGTTCATGTACTGTTTAATAGCCAATGCTACTGAAACATGATGTCATGGACCATTAACACAAAGCGCATACAAAGGCTTCTATTTCTTTGATGAAAGGCCAACTTGACTTACTCTGACCGGCCCGCCCAGAACACACACCCAGTCTAGCCAATAATGTGTCTGAAGTGATGCAAGGTATAGTTTGTTTAGAAATAAAAATTCAAAGTATGTGCTATAATGCATTATAAGGAAGTGAGTGTCAGAGAGTCAACTTTTGAGGCAGGGTTGCCAAAGGTGTAACTACATCAACCCAATGGCAAAATGATCCCAAATTAGCCCAAATAACAAAATATGCCGTTCTTTATAATAATATCCATTTTCAGTGCCTCTTGCATAACTCAAAATTTCAGCTTGAAAACATTTTTCATCTTGCCTTGTGAATGAATGCTGTTCCTTTTACTAAAAAACAAACCACAGGAACAAATGCGCAAACGTGGCAACTCTGTTATGTGTTCTATTAGTGACTTTGTAAGATGTAAACAGTAGTCCAGAGCATTTCTGGTTTGATTTATTTTATTAAACAGTATCGAATTTTTAAATAAATCTTAAAGACATTAGCTTTACATTTTGATTTGGTTATAAATGCTCTGTAGGTTGCATTCTTATCGAAAATGTGCACAGTGCTGAAATACTAAAACAGTGAGTTTCACTGTTTTTCAAAGTGATTCATTTGGAACGCTTTCATACACATATTAAATAAGAAAAACATTTTTTGTTTTCAACTTGCCTTGAAAAAAATGCTGATTACCAAATCCTTTTACTCATGGAATGAAAAACAAGAAACAAAATCCATGGAAGAACTGCAAACATGGCAACCCTGTTTCGTGTGCCATAGATCACTTTAAAGCCCAAACACATTTCGGTTTTAATTTTTTCTATAAATATAGTATCAGTATCAATCTTTCCCAAGTTGTCGACATAGAACGGGCGGTAAGGCTTCTTTTAACTTGGTTAACAGGGATGTCAAACCAAAAACAGGCAACCAGCACCTACTATAGAGGTCTTTGTAAACCCCTTAGGTGGAATATCATCAGCTCTGACACATCTGCCCGAAACACCAGTAAGTTTCCCACGGCGTGTATGACTGTAAACTATGCGAATTATTCAAACGAACAGCCGTAGCACATGCAAATGGAGATCTGCTCGGCTTTAAGCCTCGTATCAAGATCACGGTGCATGTGCGAATCGTGATACAAACGTTCACACGAGCGTGAACAAACATCGGCTTTTCTATCCACTCGCCCCCTCGCATCTTGCCGATACGAGGAGTTTGTGATTTCCAGCAAGCTGTGCGTATCTCACTTCCTGTGTGTCTGCATATCAGACGCAGCTAAAGCTGTGACTCAACCTCGGTTCACTTTTTCTCGCCTTCCCTACCTTCCCGTTCAGTGTGAGGGGGAAACATTTATTAGCGTGTAGGAGAAGGTGTGAAGAAAATGGAGAGAAGGAAATATTTGCATGACACAAGCGTAAATCCCCCCAGAGGCAGCGTTTGGTTTCTGAAGGAGCTCTTATCACCAAACAATGGCTTCAAGGGCGTCGAAACTTTCTTTCCCCCACGCATAAAATATTGAAACAAGGGACAAATTCTGTCGCTTTCCCAGCACCGTAAGTGAGGACATGGATGAGACGACGTGAAACCGGACAGCAGGCGGCAAGCAGATAACAAGCGAGAAAGACAAGGAAAACATCTCTGCTGAAAAACAAACACCATAATCCATCCAAAAACGGACTACAGATGGTTTAAGCAGGTGTCCCAGGCTGGCTTAGCTGGTTTGGAACTAGTCTGGTTGGTCTTTTAAATCCAGCCTGAGTTTTTCCAGCAGGAAAGGGAGAACAAAACAAACACAAAAGAGACAGATCCATAGATCCGTTTTGGAAGGCACAGAGAAAGGCGAGCAGAGGAAGATGAGGGAATGAAGGTAAATAAGCAATGAAGGCAGATGTGCATTACAGAAGCATGCTTTATAAAGAGCCTCCTAACACAAATACACACACAAGCCGAGCTTTCCAACTTACAACCGTGACCCAGATTCAACCTCTCCCCACACAGCGCAGTGCAAAGGTTCACGCAATTATAATCACACGACCCCGGCTCTTCAATCTACACGTCTAATTGGATTCATTACACACATCTCTCTGGGCTCTCCAAAGTTCAATGGGTGCTTAACTTGTTATTGTTATTTTTTTCAGCTGTGAAAAAAAAAAACAAGTTTGTGCTGTTTTCAGCGCAAGATGCTAATCAAATAAATATGCAAATGAAGAATATTAATCAGTACGCCTTGTCACCTGGGGCGCCCGATTCCCAGGCACCTCTTTTCACCGGCTCTTGCTCAATGACAAGTCTGTGCCCATTGTTAGTCTTTATGAGCTACTGCCGTGAGAAAAGAGAGACTGATAATCAGATGTATTCTTGGGTTCTGTTGACGCAACATCCTCCGGACTATAATGACAGCTGTGTATTTAGGTCAGCCGGATCCATCTTGCACTGCCTAGAGAAACAGACTGCTCTCTTTGCTTATCATTAGGAGTCCATTACGGCCGGCACACCCACTGAGTTATAGAGTTCCGAAATTGCATTGACCAAGGCTGAGCTGAGATAATGCACAAAGCTCATCAGTCAAGGTTTCGAAGGATTCAGTCAAAGAGGATGATGTTTTTAATTTTATTCGAGTGAAAATGATGCTGTGAGGGATGTAAAACATTCAGTTAATTTGCAGTGCTTTTGTGTATCTCTGTGTTGACTTTTCTGACCAATGATGCTTTAAAATACATATTTACACAGAAAACATGTAAAAATGCCTTAAAGGGATAGTTCAGCAAGAAATAAAAATTATGGAACAATTTACTCACCTTCTAAATCTGTACACATTTCTTTGTACTAACTAACAAATAGCAAGATATTTGGAGGAATGCTTGTAACATTAACAATGTTTGAACCCCAATCGATTATTTAGTAGAAAAACATTGTGCAGAATACAAAATGAGATAATTTGAGAAAAGCAGGAAAGAAAAATATTTTCTGTATTTTTGAATACTCAGTTTTTTCCTAAACTCAACATTTTTTGTGTGTTATTATGTGAAACAATCTTCACTTAAAAATAATTGTCAATTTTAAAGCGTTGAAATTGATTAAAACTTGTGTAAACATAAGTTTATATTTCTCAAATATTTCTATTAGAATTCAAAAAGATGTGGTGTTTATAATATAAAATATAATAGTTTTTATTCAATACTTTTTTCATTACAAAATATTTGTTTTTGGACTTCATCAAATCATATTTCCCACCTCAAAATCTATTTCATGTTTTTAAAAGATTAAGAGCATTTTTTTTGTAATATTAACTAAGCTCCATGAAATACTTTACAGTGAATTATGGTAGTCAATGTTGGTTAAGAAGCATTCACCCAAATTCCTTTCTCTGTGATCAACCAAACACATAAATGTATGCAGATCTGAAACAAAAGAGTGAGTTATTCATCACAAAATTATGATAAACTATCACTTCAAGGTACATAGTATATTCCCATCTGACATTGCTGATCACATGTTATAACCATAGTGCGTTTCTGAAAGGAATTAATAGAATGTATTTCTATCTATTGTGTAATTTTCAGCTGTAAACTGTAAATTGGATATTATTTGATTTGTGTATAAGTTATTTTAAGATACAAACCAGATGAAATGGAAACATTTTTAAATATGATGTTCAGAATGATGTTCAGTATGTTCAAATATAATATAAATGATGTTTAAACAAAAAACAACACTATACTAAATAACTAGACCCGAGAATAAGATTGCAGTGTATTCGAGAAAAAAACAGGGTCTATATAAGCCACAAGAAACATTGGGAACATCTCTGACAGGAGATTTCTGGAACTGTCTCTGATTGTGATGGAGATGACATCCAGGCACTCATATACAGCAAGATGTCACTGCTATAACGTCAGGGAGCATAAAGGGGGCGGAGCTCCATCCCTATACTTTTAATTTTCTTCTCATGCCTGTCTTTCACACATCCGTCACTGCTGAGATTCATCTCGTGCAACACTATAAAAACAACAACCTTAAAACCCACAGTGACATTTAAAGAGTCTGAACTCTATATAATCTAATGTTCCATCAACGGACACAATCTTGCCTTGTGTATCTTTGTTCTTCTGTTCTCAATATTTCTACATCTTTCCTGTTTGTCTCATTTCTTCACACATTTCCCATTGACCTTTTTCAGCACCAAACATTTCTTTCATTTCGGAACGAATTTGTAAAAGCAGAGGTGACACAGCGACCCAGCCGAATTTCTCTAAGAGGACAACAGGTAACGGATGAGACCATGTCAGCATGACACGCACGCTGCTTTAAAGCACTCGAACCCATACGTGTGCACACAGAGTGACCATGCAATTGATCCGTGCATATGCCGAGAGGTGCCGAGAAGGATGTGCTGGCACAAATGAATGTCTTACACCATAAAAATGTCAGTTTGCATCCGGTCTGAACTTAATGAGGGAACGGAGCTAAAAAGAAGGGACGAGAGGTGACAGAAGCGAAGCTCAACTTTCTGCATTAAACATCAAACTGAATCCAGGTGTCCAATGGAACACTTTGTTCATCAAAACTCAATATCTTCCCCTGCATGAAAGGCAGCCGGCCTGGCTCAGGTTCGCCAAAGAGCGTTTGATGTTTAATTAATGTTTTGTTTGCGAAATATGCAAATGTAAAGAAATGTATTTATAATAAAAAACATACTGTAACTTGCCACCAGCGCAAGCCTGAGAGGACATTTACTTCGTCAGAAATAATGAAATAAAGCAAACAGAAGCTCTATTCCGCTTTACATGTTAATTTATGCATCTTTTGCTGAAGACTAGAAAACAATCCTAATGAGTCACGGAGGCTGATAGTGAAGAGAGAAGAAAGAAAGTGAGAAGGAGGGAAAAGAGGAGACGCATCCAGCTTCATAGTTACCTCATATGTGCTGCCAGGGAGTAGGACACACATAGCATTGGGAATAAAGGAGAGATATTTTTGTACTATTAAAATGTGTTAGAATTCTGATCCCTGCCAAAACAGTCCTGGATTAACTTCATCTGCCCGTAATTAACATGCCGTCCAGATCCTGTTTTTTTCCCTTTCAAGCGTTTTACATGCTGCCTTGAGAATTTTTAAACACGCATTTTTGGTTTGGAAAGTAAAACTTAAAGTTTACTTTGGCTGTCCTTTGAAATACTAAGTTTACACAGCTTTAAAGGAACAGATCATCATTTATTCACTTTCATGTTGTTTGAACTGTAAAAGAAGATATTTATTAAAACGTCCACCAATGCAAGTCATCAGGGGCCAGTGTTGTTTGCTTACCCTTCTTTTAAATTTATTCTATGTGTTCAACAAAAGAATGAAAGACATAAAGGTTTTGAATGACATGAAGGTGAATAAATTATGAACAATAACTCTAAGCAATGTCAGGATTTCCTTAGATTACTCAACCTACAGTGCCAAGGAAGGGTGCATGCATCCATGCAAGCAGGTACTAAGAAAACCACAGCGTTCAGGCCAACAGATGTCAGAATTATAGGAAAAGAAAGAAACACTGACAAAAGTTGAGCCCTTTGACCTCGCTTCCACTGTAAGGGACAATAGAACCAAAAGGTCTAGTGCTGAAGAGAGGGCCATTTCAACATCTTCCATCACACAAAAGAAAGAGAGAGAAACAGAAGGTACAGATAGAAAGTAGACCGGCCCATTTTAGGGCCACCTGAAGGAGACCTACAGAATCCCAACAAGAAAGGTCAGAGGTTGAACTCTTCCCCGCTCTCAACGGGTGGTGTGTCCGACAGCGGCCCTGAGCAGACGTCACACGGACAAAGACAGACAGAGAGACACACTGGAACAGAAAAAACACTGTTTAAAGACAGCCAAAAAAGCACATAAAAGGGAGAAAGGACAAAGGGGGGAAATGACGAGACGGTTGGACATGGAAGCTGGCATGGAGAACCGGGGGCAGTGGAGGGATGAGGATATGAATGAAACATGAAGTCAGTGTTTCATGTGTCATCGGAGCTGATGGCAGAATGAGAGCACCATGACGGTGAAGGAGAATGAGCACCTTCCACAAGAGATTCCCGGCTGGACACAGTCAAACACGCATAAATAGACACCAGGCACACATTTCCCATTCAACGATAGCTCTGTTTACTTACCAATTTAAGGGAAAACTGTTTCTTGACATGTTACTGAGATTTGTACGCATTGAAACTTTAGGTAAACTAACTATACTATTTATACAACCTGTTTAAAAAGACCCAAATTATTTACGCAAAAAAACCTTATAAAAATTTATAATTAAAATACTTACTGAATACATACGTAATTGTATAACATTTTGTATTTAAATACATTAAATTAAATAATAATTAAATTATATAAAAAATATTAATAAGAAATAATATATTGACTTTTTATAAAACATTCTTATTAATGATTTAAAAAAATATTATCTGTAATTTGTCCAAAATTGTTTTAAAATAACTGCAGGACAAATAGATTCACAATATTAAATCCTTATTTCTAATGCTGCACGGTACCAGTTCAAGCTGAAACTGGAAAGGTCACAATAAAACTGAAGAAATTATAAAAAACTGTCTGCATGGAATCCCTGAGACACACTTTGGAAACATCTGTACAGTGGAGAGAAACAGTCCTCCACACTCACCACATGGCCCTTGTTGTTTCACGGGAATGTCCTTCTTCGTCCGGCACTCTTCCAATTTCCTCTCACAGTCATTGATGTACGTCTTGCCGTCCCTTCCGCACAACGGCCTGTACGTTCCGTCGCATTGGATAGGGTCACAGGAACACAGAAACTCTCCATTTTCATGCAAACACACCGCGTTGAACTTGCAAGTCGGGCATCCCCCTGGAAAACAAAACATGGGTGTACATGCGTCAACAACGTGACGAATGATAGTAACTGTCCTTGCTCTAATCGACACTGACTGGAGACGTCTCTCTCTCCTTCGCTCGATCAGACGTGGAATATCGACTCGCTCAGGGGTTTTGAATTAATTACCGTGCCTGATTATTTAATCAATTATCTAATTCCATTCAGATTGATTCGGGGTGTTTTTTTTCACTCATAGTTGTGTTAAGCTGTCACAGACGGGCCGTGGCGGCATGTAATTACAGCAGCCTTTCATCTGTTCGGGAAAATTAGGAGACCTATTATGTCATTGTACAATCTGAGCTTGATTTACGTTTGATTGCATTACCCAAGCTGTTTTTTAATGTGACATAAGCACTGATGTGAGCGGTCTTACAGAAAGTTGAATAAGCAGAAGTCACATGACCTTCAGATTTTCGAAAGACCTTCTAAATCATAACTATCGAATCATATATGAAAATGCGGGCATTGTCTACACTGCCTCTTGTCATTTAAATGTTCATGACTGTTTATCTTCTAAAGAACACAAAGGAAGATATTTTGATGAATGTCAGTAACCGCACACTGGCAATTTTCATGCTTCTTCATTGATTTTAAGCCCAAACAATACTTCTATGTTGTTGATGAACAATGAGAAAAGTTTAATTTTAGGTTGAACATTCCCCTAAAGTGAACGTATTTACAACTACACACATGAACATGCAAGACCGTCCTTCAGTAGGAGGAGTTTTACTTTTTGATCCAAGAACTGATTTACTGTATCCTGAACACATGCTAGCAGCAAATCTGGAAATCTCACACTGTAGGATATTCATGTGAGACAGCTGCTACCACGTCTTGAGGTACACCCACACACAAATGCTAAGAAACACATACATTCGTTCTGTGCTGGGACCACAAACACCGCCGCAGTCGCTCAAGGCACGAGCGGCGCGTATTAAGCCACCGTACGCGCGCTATCGCAGCCAACCACGCACTTTCTACGTGCTTTGCCACAGGGCTTCGGTGCGAGGCAGGGACGATCTTTTCATCACCGGCGAAGATACAGTACTGCCACAATACACCTGCCAGAGCCCGACAGGCAAATTGGATTTGTGGAGATTGGTATCGTGCAAGCATGACAGTACTGCTAACCCGACTTAATTTGTCCAGAGCATCCGCACCACAGCCGTGACAAAATAAATCAAAAGCGGCCGCAGGGCTCCTTTATCAGACGCCAGCACGAGCTCCCGGGAGCCAGTGGCATCTCCATTTCGAGTGAAACTCACCTTCTTGTTTGCATCTGCCTGAGGAGACTTTCTTGAGCTTAAGGTTGTTCTGCTTGGCCGTCTTATCCATGTGGCATTCGCTCTTGTAGGTCTGACCATCGCTAGCGCAGATAGGAGTGCTTTCGGGCGGGCAGGACTCTGCTGGGGCGAAGGTGAACGTCTTGTAGGTCTTGGGGTCTACCCGACATGCCACACTCCCACTGTTCAGGTTGTCACTGCAAGGGTCTGGAATAGAAATAAAACCATATAATATTTAACATGGTTAAAAAAAATCAATTTTTAAATTACACATACCCATTGGTTGTATGAGTTTTGCTATATTAAAGTGTAATTGAAAGTTTGGATATCATTTATTCAAGAAGATATTTTTTAGAGACGTATCATGTATAATGTCTATTATGTATAATGCATCTGCATTTAATGCTGCAACAATAATGCAAAATTGAATTTTTTTTCACTCCTTGTCCTTTCAAACCAGTATGACATTCTTTTATTCGCAGAAAATCAAAGAAGATAATTTGAAGAATGTTGGTCACTGGCACCGCTTCACTTGCATTGGTGTTTTTTATGTACAGCAGAAGTGAATGGGTGCAACGGCTGTCAGTTATGAGCTTTCTTCAAAATATATTTTTTTGAGTTCTGCGAAGAAATAGGCTGCAATTCACAATGCATCTTTTATGTCAAAAGTCAATTTATAATTTAGTTACAAATATGTTTAATCTTATTATGACTTTTGCAATATGGTTACTCATAACGGCTTTAACCTGTCGCACAAATCTCGTCTTGGATTGTCTATTAAGATGCCTTTGAAAAACGTTTAATTTTATGAGTAGGATGTTCTTTTGAAAGCATCTTCAAGCGACCATTGATGGAACTGTAGTCAAAAGCATGTCATTTATTGAGCGGCAAAAGTGAAGTATGAAAAGATAAGAGTGACAGCTGATTGGAGACGAGTGATGTGTGGGTGAGAGCTGATGGGTCTATGGGACCCGGGGGCTCCGGGGCCCGGCCCTGGCAGGATCCACGATGATTGTAATAGAAATGCCATGATGGCTATAGAAATAAGTGTGACAGTTTCCCCTGCCTCCACACTTTTCCGAAGCAAAACGACACAAAGGACTTATCAGTCGGTGTCGCGCTAAGACAATGCCAAGCCGCGAGCAAGTCACACAAACACAATCGCACAGAGAGAGCAGAAGACGCTGCGAGCGGACAGAGGAAATTAGACAAGAAAGACGAGCGTAAAGACAAAACACGTAAACAAAACAAAGACGGAGAAGGGAGACAGAAACACAAGTGAATAAAGGAGCAGGGAACAAAATAAGTAGGAAATGAAGACAAAGCAACAGAGATAGAAAGACATCATAAAAAGCAAACACGCACACTCACCAACCTCAATAATTCCAACGCTTTGAATTAAAACCAAACAGACAGGCCCGGACATAAAAGCGCAGAGGGAAGTAATGCAGAGCATGGTTGACGGTAAGGGTTGATGCCAGGTCACGGATGCACTAACGCAATAACAGGACTGCTCTCACAGGAGGAGAATGTGGAACGAGACCAAAAGGGTCCAGCACAATGCGGGTAGGGACTCCAACAGCATCTCGCCCAGCCATCACCGGCGGAGGAACCATTAGCTCCCATTAAGAGTCCGGCCACAGCCAGTATTGTGTGTGGCTGTCTACAGTGCCATGCAGTGGTGTTGCAATTAGCCAAACACACCAAGCCCCGATCCACCCCAGAGTGTTCATGAGACCCCTCCATTAGTATAACCTCTGTATCTGTGTGCCCGACAGTCTCTGTCCAACACCTTAATGCATGTGCTGGAGGAAAACAGGTTGTGGAAATGAATGTGTATACAGAGCTGGCTAAAAATGTGCTTTGAAATAGCTGCCGTACTGGACACATGGCAACCATACGCATTGTGTTGGTTTAGTATTGGCTGTGCAACCTAAAACATTGAGCCGATGGTGTAAGCCTGCACAGAAAAACCACATGTCTTATTTAATGTGTTAAATGATTAAAAATTGGATGTAAATGTGATGTGATTTACAACACTAGACCCATTATATCTGCACGAATTAATCTCCACAAAATGAAAGGTTTCACAAATACTGTAAAATATGTGCACCTGCCTGGGAATTTTTTTGACATAAAATCATTCCACAAAGTGTAAAGAACATAGCACATTGATTTATTTAATATCGACTTGGCAAGACCATGTCAAAGACTGAAATCATAAGATCTCATTAGCATTTTTTGCTTAATGAATGTACATAACCAGATCTCTGGGATGGTGAACTAAGGTTGGATTAACAGTCACTGCCTTTACTCGATGGCGCCTTGTGCTCCCGGGAGTTTTAAGTGAGAGACATATACTCCACACGTCCACTGAGACCCAGAGCATTTATCCTGCCCTGCCTCACAGGAAGACATCATTTATAAGAGTCGACTTCCCCTTGAGTCTATTTGCCGCAAGAAACACTGCAATGTCATACAACTCGCACCAGACAAAAGCTTGCAAAAAGTTTGGCAGAAGTTGTGAGTGCTTTGCTGGGGATCACTAAGAATAAACAAATACGGCGGCCTGTGCTGTTTTAAAATCAAATCGTAAAAAGCACAAAACTTTAAAACTTCAAAAACTATCGCCAAAAATAAAAACTGAATCGCCATATTTATTTCTCATTCGTTCTACAAAAGGAGATATTTTGAAGAAAGTTGGTAGCTAAACGGCAGCAGCACACAATCATTTATTGTACATAGTATGGACACAAAACCAATGCACGTGAATGAGTGTCACATTCTTCCAAATATCTTCTTTTGTGTTTAGCCATAGAAAATGTAAATTTACTATTAATAATTTGAAATACTCTGGTTAAACGAGTTTGTGATAGAGACAGGTTTTGTAAAATCCTGCCGCAAAAAATGAATAAACTTATCCCTGCAACTCTCCAAAACCTAAAGGTGATGGATCATCCCACTGTGTTACATATTTAACAAGATAAAACTGTCATATATATTAAAATTGACAAGGTTAAATAAAAGAAAGTGTTTGATCTTCTTTGTGCCATGAGGAAGCAATGGATCCATGAAAATTGAAAATGTCTAACAATCACCCCTTTGAGAGTTCAGGGGAGATAAGTCGGTAAACACCGAAATGGCTGGAAGAATAATAAAGCCAGAATTTCCCGCAAGTGTGACGGCGCTTTATAGCGTTTTTTTTATAAAAAATTGAATATGTCTAGTCTTCATCACAGATCCAGCCGAATATAAGAGATCAAAAAGCCCCTCAAAAATGTCGGAGGTGGCAGGATAAGCTGAGAAAAGAACCTGACAGCTCATCAGGCAGCGTGGAAAGGAAATGTCATTAGGCAGTGCAGGGTGGGCAGGGGGCTTTTCATGAACACCACTTTGTGCCTGTGACTAAAACTCCCTACTAACATGAAACAGGATTTAATCAAAGAAGAAGCTGAACTCAGAAATACAGACAGTGACAACGTCAAGACAGTGGGCTCTTCGCAGAATAATTGATCTGTTGAAATTCAGTTTTTTTATTCAAAGTTCCTATGCAATATTCCTTAACAAGACATATATTCAAAAATGTAGTAGACCTGCAATTACATTCCCATGACAATAGCAAACTCACCGCAACGGCCTGTGTGATGTAAGCGGATGTTCTTCTGGGTGGCGCAAGCTTTCATGTTGAGTTCACATTCGCTTTGGTAGTCCAGACCATCGCTGCCACACACCACTTGCTTGGGGACGTTCTCGCAACTTAAAGGACACATGCATTTGGCCGACAGGCCGTCCGATGACTGGATGCAGGTGCTGCCGAAGCTGCAGGTCACCTCGCTGCATGGGTCCTTTAGAGCTGGAAAACAACAAAACTTGAAATTAGACCACATGAATACGTAGCAGGTGCAATATTCGTAAGGAGTCAGTTTACCAGTTTTCATGTACTCCTGTCATGCAGAACACAAAAAAAGCTATTTGAACAATGTTGGTTACCGAAGCCCAGTGGAACCCATTGACTACAATACAAGTGTATGGGTACATTCTTCAATATATCTTCTTTTTTTGTTCTGGGGTCAAACAGATTTAAAATGAGAAGGGGGTAAGTAAAGATATTTGATCTTCTTGAACCCCATTAAAGAATTCAAAAGTGGGTTAAAGTAAGACCACCTGCACTTCAACGCTCTGAAATGTGCCCTGTGTCAGGACAGATGGTGGAGTAAAGTGGTTTTACCCAGGCTGAAGAACAGCTCAGCGCCAGAGACTTGAATTTCGGTCACAGCTGGGTGGGTGTACAAACAAGTCACTCTAATTCACTACGGACCATTTCAAGCAAGCTTTGCATTCACGAAACACTCTCAATTGCTATGCTTCAGTGTACTCTTCTAGCGCTGGAGGGACCTAATCAGCTTTTTTCATGCTGAGAATAACAAAAAATCATTTCTTGACAAATACTTTGTCTATTTCGTATTAAACATTTCACCACTCAAGAATAACTTTAATTCTATACAAATGAGAAAGGCGTACGTTTGATTTCCGAAACGTCAGGACGATTTAACCAAAATAAGCGATGTTTTTGTATTTGATATCCGATGCTCCCAGGAGCCATCAGATTATAATTATTGAGATTATACATATTTATGAACCACTGATAAACACAGACGCTGAAGCATGCATTTCAAGCTAGTTTAATTTCCGACACCATCGACTCGGATTAATTTTCTCTCTTTGTCCCCGTTTTCACCTCGCGTCGGCCTACGGCCTCCCCGCATCATTTGTGGGTTTTAACTTTATGTGAAACTGTTAAGAGAATCCACTCCTTTAATTAAAGGTTTTCTGTATCTCCCCGAGGACCACGCTCCACTTTTTGAGCATGACGCACGCTTGCAAACCCACTCATTCGCATGTGATAAACCTGGCAAACGGCATCGCAAGGATGAGATCAGTGGCGCTTTCGTGTGCTGTGTGATCAAAGCCTTCATTCTGTGTTTCTTGCTCGCTAAAAAAAGACTACTGCACCTCCCTCGTCTTTGCACGTCTGAACCTCGCACTTCACCAGCCTGTGCCTGCTAACCAACCAATCGGGTTTCCAAAATCTCATTGTGAACGTCTGTGTGGAGGATGTGCTAACACAACAGCGTTTTTTACACCTCTCAGTTAAGACAATAGATGTTGTACAGAACTTTTAACAAATTAAGTAAGTTGTTGGTGGTTGTGTTGTAAGTATAATTTATATTAAAGTTTAGTAGCACTTTGTAATGGTTGCAATGATAAACATAAAAAACATGGGATGCAGATAATAGTTATGTTCAAGATATGATTGTGTGTTTCATATGTTTATACGTACATTTTTATTCGCATTTCAACATTCTCCATATTATTCGTTTTCCATTAACATGACATACTTTTTAATTTTTATTAAGAAGATGTCAAGTTAACGGAGCTGCAAAAATGCTTTTCAGAAAAATTGATATCGCAAAATTAAACAATAGATAAAAAAAATATTATAGAAATAATAAATACAAAAAAATCACATAGACATGAGAACATTAAGAAGTCTTTTTCTTTACTTAAAAACACATCAGATAAATTAAAGAAGTCTTACGCAAAGAATGATGGGAAATAGAAATGTAATAAAAATAAGAAATTAAATAAAAATTAAATCTGATATATATATATATATATATATATATATATATATATATATTCACAACATAAACAGTTATTTTTAATTATTAACTTAAAGTGCCCATTAGATTCTAAACCTTATTTTAATTTTTTTTGTGTTTTATGTGTATGTCTTAGTACCTGTACAGTATCCGTGAAATTAAAAAAATCCAAAAGTTTATGATAAAGGGAGTTATCATCTTTAACAGAAATAAGATGACTTGAGCTAGATCAGAACATCAGGATTCTGATCATCCAGTTACTTCCGTGAAATGTCATTAGAGACCCGTTACGAAATTATTGAATTGACATGATGTCGTCTTGTGGTGATGAAGTTACTGACAGCTGAGTTGACCAATAACACTAGACTACACCATTTGACAAATCAGAGTACACTGGGAGACGGGACTTAAAGACTCAGGAACTAAATTTAAGTGTTTTTCAAACAAAAGAAAAGACAGGAAGTGACAAGGTTAATAATAAAACTTATAATGCGTTCTTTGATTTAATAGCATTAATGTATAGTTGAAGACACAAAAAAATACAATTATTAATATGTTTATCACTATCCCTGGAGCACTCTACAAGAAAAAATAGAATATTCAGCACTAATATATATTGTACACAACTGTTGCTTTCTAAATCCAATCCTTATGAAAAATGAATAGAAAATTCATTTTCTTTTAAAAACACCTTCTAAAATATTTAGTGTGACCTTCCGAGGTTGACAGTCAATATTTTCCGAGGGTTACGATTCTCGCTTCACCATTCATTTCAACAAATACTTCCTTTTATAAGCATTTCAGGCCTTGTTTTGCTTCCCATTCTAGGAAAGTGCCAAATGCTGTCATTTTTCTCTACAATGATGAACGAGTCTGTTCGTTCAGCAACGGCCTTTGGGATGGACTGACACATTCCTGCAAGACTCTCCTCGCCGTCATATCTAATGGCAACAGACCTTAGACTGATTACTTTTATTTCAAAGGATGGGCCTCATCCCCAACAGCCCGAGATGTTTGATCTGTCTGTCCGATCGAAAGCGGGTCTCTAAATCAGCGCTGATGTATCTGTCAGACATCTGCTGCTGAAGAAGCTCATGTTGGACAGGGGACAGCAGATTGTGACGTCATTAAAAAATACTCTTTTCCACATACTGTCATTGAAGGTTGATGAGCGTTGACGAAGAGGCGAAGCTTTGATTAGAATATTGCCGCGACGCATGCCTGTAGGAGGTGCATTCTCAGCTCAATGCATAGATAAGCCTTCCTCCCAGTCTCACACAAGCAGGCAAATTGCCGGCAAGAATGTGACCAGCCTAACAAACCGAGCAGCTCGGAACCTCTGGGGTCGCAACGTCGATGAGCTGTTCCCTCCTTGTGCTTTAGTGCTTATTTTCAGGGGTGAATATACAGCATCCTAAGGAAGAGTGTGTTTGGTAACGTTTTTATGAACTAAAAATGTCTCGCAGCCAATTAAACTACTCATCCCAGCCCTGAGGTATGAGAAATGGGAGGCATGAAGGAAGCAAGGAAATAATAGGAGCTCCATCTAGACTTTACACGGACTAATAAGCTGAGGAAAAGCCGCAAACAGACTAAGAGAGGCAGGGAGAGAAGTACTGATCTGGTTCTCTGACAGTGCTGTGATAATGTGTTAATGCTGGACGTATTAATGTGTGATGTGTGCCGGGAGCTGTCAGTTGGTGTTTCGTGATCCTGACGGGATCGCTCTCCGGCACTCGCCTAGCACGAAACCACTGTGTGCCCTTTTTAAGCATAATACGTATCCATGGGGGTTTAAGAGATGTCATCTGTTATCATTAGGAATCTTTATAACCAAACACTTTTGAAATACCAGACAGAGCCAATTTTAAGCATCCAATGACAATGGATGATGACTACAGACATCCCTAGTCCCCATTCGCTTTCTTTGGAAGATTAAAATAAATACAGTTACTGAATCTCTTTTGGAGCTCCAAGAAATATGAAAGTTTAAAATGACCTCTTAAGAAACATGATAAAAACATACATTTATAAAATATGATTTCAAGGTGAGCTAAAACGGTTTTTGAGAGTTAATTTAAAAGCTTTGAAATTAATTAAATATACAGTTTACATTTTGTGTATATGTCAGTAAAAAATAAATAAGTTTCATTAACTAAATATTTCTATTTGAATTCCCCCAAAATATTGGTGTTTAAATCAAATATATGTTTGTTAATTAAATACTTCTTCCATTACATAAAATAATCGTATATTTTAGAAAAATCAATAATTGTATGGGCACAACACAAATCAATTAATTCAATATTTTCCCCTGTATTTTGCTAATGTTTCTAAAAAATATATGAAGTTAATATAACTTATAACCTAATATCATAACTTACAACTTAATAATTATTTTTTGGGGTATTTACAAAGCCACATTAAATATTTTTAGTATGTCTTTTCCATTTTTTGCCCATAACTGTTCTTCTTTCAACCTTCATTGTCACAGTTGCTGTAGTATGTCATGACCCAAGATCGAAGGAGTCCCCAAAAACAAAGATGAACCTCTTTATGAACTACAATGGCTGACCTCCTACATACCCCACCCTTTCCTCCGCTGTTGTCATCCCTCGCACAGCGAGAAGATTCGCTCTTTTGATGTACTTCTTCAAAGGGCTTATTTGACTGCAGCTGTCTCCCCTCTTTACATGCCTCAGTGCTACCCTTGAATAAGAAAATCGGACAGAAATACTGATAATACACTGCTGGAACTCAAAGGCCGTACACTTAGCCTTCATAAAATAGCCTACAAAAGATGTCAACATGTTTGTATGTCCTTGTCACATTCCAGAGGTGAAACACTTCAGTCTTGTCTGACCTGTAAAGGCAGAGGGCTAACAGATCTACATTAGTTAATTCTTAATACACTCCCAAACATTTATATTTAACCCAATGCGAGGCAAAACAATCTTGTAAGGGCCTTATAAGAAAGTCAAAGAGCAGATTTAATACAACATGAGTTCGGTCAATATGCAAAAGATGCAAAAGAAGATAACGTGTGACCAGAATAAGAAAGCAAATTCAAAATTAATTAAATGGATTAATACGGAAAATATGGATTTTTAACATAAGCAGATTAATAAGAAGATTAACTAATAGATAGTTACAAAAAGGGAAATATAATGGTATAGTTATTTCAAAATAAACCATATATCATGGGTGGTTAGTAGGGTGTTGCTGTGTGGTTGCAAAGGTGCTAGAGTGATTAGCATGATATTCTTTAGATACTAGGCTGATCTATGTTGTTGCGCAAGTCTACCGAGTGGTTACCATGAGGCTGTGCAGTAGCTAGGATGCTCTATTTGGTTAATGATAAGGCTGCTGTAATCAATCACTCAATTAATCGATTGCATATTTAAGGTTTGTGTTTACCTTTAAGTAAAAGAATAGTACTTGAAGTTTCCTTTTTAAGTATAGTAAAGTAACTTAAATGTAAAACGTATACTTTATCTAGTAAGTATACTAATGTCAGTGTACTAGTAGTGTACATCTTTATGTACTAATAGTGTTGGGGACAAATTTTGTTCCTGTTTATAAAAACATCCATATACTAAGTAACATTTTAAAATATGTAAATAAAGTTATTAAATTATTGTCAATATTTCCTAAATATATATACATGTAAGTGTACATGTAATTGTTTATTAATACAAAATAACAGCCCTTTTACTAAGGTGTTCTGAGCGGTTATCAGGATGCTGTGCAGTTGCTAGGGTGCTCTATGTGGTTGCTAAGGAGTTGCAAGAGTTCCCATCTGAATGATCCCCCTTCAAAGCAGGTCTTTATTTCTTAGGGTTAGAGGCACATTAAAATGTCTAATTAACCGGCACTAATTAACAAAAGCGTGACTTTCTTATAAATAGAGTTCACCACATTGCTAACAGCTGCTTTGGGATTTTCAAGAGGTCAAAGGTTAATGATAAAAAAGGGCAGGCAATCCTTGTATAAGGGCATACACAGCTTATGTAATGATAATTTTCACACTGCTCTGTTACTGCAGTGCTAGAACAAAATGAGAAGAATAGAACAGTTTGTTTTGGCTAAAAGCAATATCCCGAAAATCCCCACATTCTGAGTACAATCAGCAAGCACATTTGACGCTAATCATTTTCTTTTCCTTCAAGCAACTTCTCCCCAAGAGTTTCACGACACACACTTACGAGATGGTATTCATACATTCTGCAAGTTATGTACATAATATTCAGTCCATCTGTATAGGCAAGAATGATCTTTCCAAGATGTTTAGCAGCTGAATATTCCATAACACAATATACTCCAAACAGCAAAGCCCTAAAAATAAGACACTTGTAAAAGCAGCAGGAAACCTCAAATATATGTGTACAACTTTTATTAGCTTGTTTTACTGCACAAACAACTCACGGCAACAGCAGAGGTGAATCTGACTCAGCTACTGTGCGTCTAATGTCTATATCAAGTATGCTGTAAGGACACTAGGGTGCGAAAAGGAAATGAGAACCGTATTTTAAAGGAATATTTTCAGGAGTTGCTGGGCTCTCTTCCACCTGTGTTTTCCAAGGAGAGCATTGAAACACTTTAAGAGACGTAAAGAGCACGGAGAGGGTCGGGTGAAGCATCTCTTTGTCACCAGAAGCGCACCGGGTGATGGGAAGAGCTGCTCTCTCCTGCATTAACCTCAGACAGGTAGGGCAGATGGGGAGCAGCTATCTTGTAGTGTGATTACTGTGTAGACCCTCGAAGTGGACAGGAGAGTGGGTTTGTGCGTGCATTTGTAGTTCAAGGTGAATGGCATTTGAAGCACATGAGTGTGCATGCTTAAACTGAAATGGGTCTATGTTGAAGTTTATGTCACATAAAATCGGACATCAGAAGAAGGATGTGCATGGATAAAAGAGCACAATGCAAATGTTGTGTACATACATTAAAAAAGGAAAAAGACAATAATTACTATATATAACACATTAATATAGTCCAAAAATGAATAGTAGCTGATCTTAAGAATATTAAATACAATCATAATTTGTTCAATGCAATCCAACATGGCGATGCTTTGAAGTGTTTGTTTGTGCAGTCTTTCAAATTGAGTCCTTTAAACTCTTTTTACACTTTCAATGGCCTGGATAAGACAGTGAGATCTAAACCTGAGGGTACAAAAGGCAGACTGGAGTTTTGCATTTATTTGATTTATATTAATTAATAGGAAGAGTCCCTATTGTCATACATTTCATGTTATTCTGTTTTTGTTAAGATATAAACCAACACTTTTAAAACAAAAAAGGAATATGTTTAACATGTTTAGAATGAGCTAACAGACAATTTTTTAATTGAATTGAATATGAAAAAAATGTATGGGTCCAGTTTTAAAAAATTATTTTCAGAAAATTATTGAAATCGATTTATCTCTTTTTGGAAAAGAACCTTTCAAATCTATGTATAACATGTGCATGTGTATATATATATAAATGCAATTGAATTTATTGTTAGGCCATCAACACTACACTAAAGTAAAGCAGAGGGAAAATATAATAATATATTACAAAGGTCATATTCATGAACAGATGAGAAGGTAAAAAATGCATCTCTCGTCTGGTATTAGAGGGGTGAATGTGCCTATCCTGTTTAAATATAAAATATGTAAATATATAATAAAAAGTTTGAAAAGTTATTAATTATATATAAATTAAAATATAAGTCTAACTAGAATTAGTAATAATATTAATGTAACTATAAAATATAATATGAATATTTGTATTATAATTTAATAAGTATCATATATTATGTATCCGTAATATATACATACATATGGTAAGCAGAAAATTATTTCAAGTATTACATTATTAATAATATCATTGTATTGTACTTTTATTATTATTATTTTTTACTTTTATATTCATTGTTATGGATGTGCTTACAGGAAGTTAACTTCTGGTCTGTGTTCGGAATTGGTTCTATACAACACAGTATTTTATCATTTATATTATTTATTTCTATTCATATATTAGTAAATTATATATTATACGGGACCGTATTTAGTTTGTGCCACATCCTGTTTGTTTGTGTTTTTCAAACAGTCTACAATAGTCCCAGAAGTCCGTGTCAAAGAGCTCTAATTTAGAAACAGTGGTGTCTTGTGAGGAAAACAGAAAAAGATGTAGAGAAAAAGAGGACAAAGACTACAAACAGCAGCTTATTATCCAGGGAAAGACACGGAGGGCAGTGGTTGTACCGCTGGTGTGTGACGGCACGTCTGACTGTGAACTACACAAACAGGAAGCCGCTCGTAACAGTCAATAATCATTATCTGGCACAGCAAGCGCACACATTTAAATACTCGAGCGCATACCAAAGTTGTTTTCCAAGGTACAATATAATCATACACAATCAGCTGTGATTGTTTCCTCAAGATGTCTTTATGGTTTACTTTTAGTCTGACTCAATGTGTCTGATGTGAAGCAATCTATGGACTTGAAAACACAACAGAAATGCCGCACAAATACGGTAAACACACATCCATCTACATATGCAATTTAATTTATTGTTACGCCATCAACACTACACTAACGTAATGCAGGGGTAAAATATAACATTGTATTACTAAGGTCATATAAATAAATAGTTGAATAAGTAGAAAAAGCGTCTCCAGCCTGGTATTACGGACTCAAATGTGGAAAATGTGCCTGTCCTGCTGTAATCTGCCTTATCTCGCTTCAACACTGCATCCGTCCCTTCAGAAGGGAGCTCAACGGGACACAGAGAGAGAGAGAACAGAGACACTAAGTAGAAGAGCGAGAAAAGAGATTTGTATAAGAAGTATTCTCACTCTCCAGGGAATAAATGGCAGAATGAAGGCTCTGGTGATTGAACGGCGACTAAAACCCCTGATTTCATATTCACGGCGACGGGTGTTTTGTGTGTGTTTTTTTAGCTTTTCTATAGAAAAGACATATGCAATATGTCACACAGCCATCAGTTGTGCTATATAAACTGTTAATCTTAAACCCAAATTTATTTTAAATAAAAATTTAAGAGATTATGATTGCATTTTTAATGTTTGCATTAGTCTTACTGGTCATCTGTACATACGTTTGAATAGAAAGGTCTGGAAAAACTATTTCTTATCAGTTCTGTATGAACATGTTTTTTCACAACCACCAAAGCCCCCTCACACATGCAATGGAAAATGATGTCATGCCAAAGCTGATTGGCTGAAGGCACACCAAGACGGCACATGGCCTTGGAGAGATTGCCCACCCCAAAATGAAAATTGTTTCATCATTTTTTAACAATTCAAACCTGTGTGTTTGTTTTGAGTCTATACAGCAGAAGTCAATGGGGCCCCACAGTTTTTGGTTACCAACATTTTTCAAAATATCTCCAATTGATTTTGGAGTAGAAAGAAAGTCAGGGATTTTTATAACAGGAAATCTCTTTTTAAACATTTCACTGGTGTATACTCTAAGCTTTGATATCCAAGGCAAGCTATGAAAAGGTGTAAGCTTTCTTCTTACAAAAACTGCAATATATACTGCTCTTTAACATATATTCCATTAGAATACATAGACATCATCAACACATCACTGCAAACAGCAGAACCCTACAAAATTGAATTAGCATGGGCTGCAGCCCAGCTGTTCCTGATGGGCAGATCACACTGGCTTTCAACCGGGTGAGAAAGTTATGAGGGGAAAAAGTCTTTTGAGAAAAAGACTATGATCGATACCACACGATCAGGGAGTTTCGTTTCCAGAATTCATTCGAGAAACCCATTACTGAAGTCCAGAGTGTCGATTCGTTTATAATCCTATTATTGTGTGATGGTGAGCAGGTCTAGACTGTGTCGTACACACAACCTGAGCTAAATTTAGTCTGAGAGCGAGGAACCACGGGGTTCATGCTGCAGATGGAATAAGTAAGCCGAGGGGCCTGCGCTGATGAGTGTGAATTGAGTCTCCTGTCACGCAGTAAGGTGAATGTGTTGTGCCGAGCGTCTCCTCGTTCGAGCTCGACCGCCAACACAGGGGTGGAACAGGGTGAGTGAAAAACTCATTTGCACGGGTTAGGACTGGCTACGTGCCATCGTGGCTGTGAATCTCGGTGGCCGTGGAGATGTCACCGGCACCCTGACTGAGCCTTAATAACAAGTTATGATGAACAACGATCCGCCAACAGCAAGTATAAAGGAGACGAAAGCCACAACTAAGCTCAAAAAAACAACTAAACTGACATTTTTAAGGCTGAAACACCAGTTTTATGGACAGGAATCTTTCTTGCTAACATTCTTAAAAAGTTTATGATTTTTTGTGAAACAATTTACCCTAAAAAAAACATTTTGAAGCTGAAACTACATTTGCTGTATTTGTAAATAAATAAATAAGTAAATTTAATTAAATAAAATATTTATAGTAGAATTATAAGGTTATTAAAAGAATTATAAAATATAAGGTGAAAAATAGATACTTGTAAAATAAATACGTTTTTATCACATTAACTTAAATAATATTTGTTAATTTAAGGTGGATTTTTATGAAAAAAATCTATTTAATGTTTCATAATAAACAATTATATTTACTGAATTTTTTTAGTTATATCTAAGCCACGTGAATCTAAGTCACATTAATATTTTTAGAAGTCTACGTCACTTTATGGTCTCCCAAGAATGTAAACAAAAATAAAGTAACTGTGCTTGTTAATGTCAATGTAGTGTTGATACTCTTAAACCTGATTTTGCAAATATGGTAAAGTTCTGTCACATGCTCGAAGTATTCGGCCAATCACATCACACTGGTTATCCAGCCAATCAGCGAAAATTGAGCTTTGTCGAGAGTCAATATTATTATTATTAGTGCAAAAAGGCATACAAAAATGTATGGCATGTGGATAAAAAATTTGTTTTTGAACTTTAAAACCACATATTTACATATTTGCAATATACAGAATACAATAACTTCATTCAAGATGGTAAATTTGACCCCTTACAGTTAACATCACCAGTGCCACACAGCGTTATACAGTCTGGTCTGGATTTCATAAACACTGGAAGTTTTATGGTGTGTGAAAAATGTTTAATCTTTCTGAATAAAATTAAATGCCACTATAGTAAGAAAAAAGTTAAAGGTGAGTTCCATCTTTAAACATTGAGCAGTCTGTTCTCAACACTCATATGTACCTACATCAACCATAATAAATCAACCATCTTAACATTTCTGAAATTATTCTTTCCTTGTCTAATAAGATGGAGCACATACATGGCACAAGCAGCATATATCCCCACGGTACTTTGAGAGTTACTTTACTATTGACTGAGATGTGTTTTCAGAGCTATCATAAATCAAACAGTCTCTCATGGCTACATCAACCGCAATGCGCTGGAATACACGTCGGCTTTGACAATAACCACAGACGTACCGCCTCGCAATCAGTTGACAAAGACACGGAGACGGAAAAAGTCTGCAAGTTCCCGAACAGATCAACACCTGACTTGAGTAAAGGATTTGAAAGAAATGAGCCATACTTCCCCCGTGAAGGAACACAGTTTCAGCCGTCAATAACGGGACAAACATATTGATTCCTCCATTAAGCAGCTTCCCATGATACCCCGAGGTTAAAGTTTTTCCTCCCCCGCTCTTCTGTACAGCAGAATAATCTCTTTTAGACAACAGAAGCTGACAGTTTCAGCCTCGACGGAGAGTGTAAATAGTAGTCCTGCTTTTAAATGTGAATATTTGATGCACAGATTTGACCCGCTCAGTGCTGCTGGCATTCATGACGGGTTTTCATCAGCCGGGTCAGGCTGGAGATGAAGGGAGCGAGAAAAGAGACCGCTCCTGGCTATCACAGTAATTCCGAACGTGCTTTGCACACATATGATCAATCCTTTCATTGATCAGTCGCCCCGACCCGACGCACCGCTGCACCGCAGCCAATCCACATGAGTACCAGCGGCCCACCGCCTGAAATGAGCTCGACTCACTCTCTATTTCTTTCTTTCTTTCTCTCGCTCGCTTTCTTGTCTACTCGCCCCAAACAGCTGGAGATTCTGTTTGCCCACTGGAGTTCAATATTATCAGAGCACCCACGCTCCTCTGCTCATCTTTTATATGGAGCACCTGTCTGTTTTTTCGGTTCCCCCTCCTCTTACCCTGTGCCACTGGAGCAGAACCCGCTGTGAGCCGGCGGCTCTTTTTTTAATTCCCAGTTCGATCCGGAGGCCCTCTAGGATAACTCACCTCAAGCGGCCACCATATTGGCAACACCCTCGGGCTGCTGCAGTATTTCACTCATACAGACACAATTTTTACACCATCGCCAAATAACACAAGAATTTTTGATAACACTGGTACCTGAGGAGTAAACCTACAGCACTGTTTGGGCGGGACTTCCTCTCCTGTTGCTTTCATAATGAGAGGGATTGGCTACTTTGGCCTCGCCCGCCAAACCTGCCTCTCACCCGTCAGCCTTCACAGTTGCCATCTCATCGCACTTCCCAGGGGAACCGCCATCCATCCGTCCCTTATCTGTGCCTGCCGATTCCGGTTCAGCGGGAAAGATATAACCACCGATAGCAACGACGTCAATTTCATTAGCGCAATGGCAGGGAGGCTAGCGGCCATTAACGTCCCGTCGCGCAGCAGAACTTTGACTGCTTTAACACACTGGGATGGTGTGGTGTTTGATGCATCTCGGAATGGAGACTGGTAGGCCAGAGCTCTCATTCCTCAGCTCAGATCAGTTCCTGCTCTACTGCGTGTGTGGTAGCTAATTAGAGATCTTTGAGAGCTTTGTACAGCGTGTTCCAGCGGCTCGCGTAAATTACTGGCATGCCGGCAACGGTGCCGGTTTAATAACGGACTGCATCTCGTGCATTACTTATCATTCATGGAGGAAATTGATTGGAATGTTAAAGATGAATGGTGGGGGAAACACAAAACACACAATCTCACATCTCTGTAACGGAGGAGCTTTGCAAGCCGGGATTCATGAATATGGTAATTCGCATAAAAGAAGGGTAAATGTTGATTAAAGCATGTGTTAAAAATTGTTTGATCGGAAAAATGGTGTGCAAAATTTTAGGGTGTTCGGTTGGAGTGTTCATTCAGAAAAAGTAAAACATAATAAAACCCATGTTGTAAACACATTCAAAGTAAAGAAACGTCAGCAAAAGTCTGATTGATGACTTATTGAACACTCATTTGTGTTTAAGGATTTGAAAATATTCAGCAAGAAAAAAACATGTACTGCATATAAACACATGCAGCACCTTAAAATTTTGTTAAACATTTTTTCATACATTCTTTTCCCTTGATCTCAAGATCAAGAAATTGAATAATTTTGAGTTCCTGTTGTCGATCATTATATCTGTTAAATCTTTGACCATCAGGATTATAATTTTTTTCCCATGAATTTTCAATGTCTTTAAATAGCTTGAATGTAAGTACACACATAAAAAATATAGGTTTGATCAAAATAAAATAATAATATACTAATATAATAATTTATTTTGTACCTTTATTTAAACTATTTTATTTATAATAAATCTAAATTAAATGAAAATATTGGGTAAAGCGTGTGTAAAAAGCCAAATAAATACATTTGAGAAGTTTATCCAATATTAAAACCTCACATATTCAATTATTGCTATAACCGGAGGGTTCAACTTCCTCAAATATTGAGGAAAAGAAATTAGTTAAGAATTATATTTATAAAAGAATGCATTTCATGACAGACTCTGACATGCTAAGTCATTTGATTTTTATATAAAATAAACATCTGGACGGTCACATAGGTGAAAGAACAGGTTTGTAAATGTGACTTACCACAGGGGCCTTTGCGCATCACCTTGATGCGTCTCTGTGCAATGCATTGGGCTTTCTCCAGCTCGCACTCATTGGTATATGTGGATGAGTCTGATCCGCACACCGGCGCCACCACAGTGGTACACACGGCCTTCTTACACACACACTCTCCTTTAGAGGGGTCAGCGGGGTCTCTCTCACACACCGCCCCAAAGCCACACAGCTTCCCACGGCAGCCTGAGAAAAACAGAGACAGGTATTAAAAATCTGACAAACCGATATTAAGAAGAATCATTTGAGGACTAAACAAAATCACCTTTATTTTGTTATTAAGACTCACATCCTTATATCTTGTTGACAATGTGGAATATGTGGAGTAAATAACAACAAATGTTTTTGGTGAACTCTCTCTTTAACACATGCCCTTCAAAGTTCCCGTCTAAGCAGATGCTTAGCATTACTGTTATTTTTCAAATTTAAAAATCAATATGCGCACCGTCTCAAGACAAGAACTCTGCTGGGAAGACCTGCACTTTGATGACTGATCTTAGAAAACACACCTTGTCGCTCTCTTTCTTTTTTACTCTCTCTTATCACAGACAGCCAGAACAGGTCCAGGCTCAGGTGGCATGACCACTCGGCATGCTTGAGGATATGTCTAGCTGTTCCTGATCACTGACTTCACTTCATACAGACACACAAAAAGTCCCACACACATATACTTACAGGTAAGCATCTGTGTTAACTCCACTGAGACCGTCTATTCTATTCTCCAACTGTCTCATAAAACCAACAAAACACACACACCCACTGTTCCCTGGGGCTGGGCCCGCTAAGGCAAGCCCCCAAAGCTGACTGGCATCTATCAGGTTGGCGCAATGGGCTTTGTTAACAGACAGCAGCTACCTACTCTACACACATGAGGGTGCACGCATGGTCTTGAGGTGTATGGGGAGCTGGGTTTGAACACCACTGTCAATCCGACATGCACACATGCCCACTGTTGTCTTTTACAGAGTGATTGTCACCTCTGTGGCTGTTTGAGATTCACCACAGCAGTGTGGCTGGTCGGTCTTTGTTGATTCATGAGTAGATCAGGTCAAAACCAACAAGTTCCGGACAATGTTGTACAGACTTCATGTAAGCCAGAGGAGCTCAGTGGATTTGGGATGCAAAGAGCTCCTGGAAGAGCATGTAACTGTTGTGAAAATCTAGATTCTGTTTTTATGGCAATTGTTACACTATAAAATACAAACACATGTTTGAAATGAGGAGGGTGAGTAAACCATGACTTTAAAACATTAAGTATTTTTAAATAAATTATTAAGAACAATACATTGTTAAAATAATACATTTGTACAATGTATAAGGTATTGTGTATTGTCCTATGTGATCCTGCCTGTTAAAACCAAGCTAAAGACATTATTCTGTGATTTTAAACATAAAATAACACAACAATATAAAGAACATTCTGTGAAAATATATTTATTATTAAATGAGTAAGACCCTACAAAGGTTAAAACCAAAGTTAAATTAATTGGTAAAGTCAAACTTTAATGCTCGTTTTCTCAGAATTTGCTTTTCGAACTTCAGCCTGCTTTTCACAGACAGAGTCGCACATACGAATATAAAAATGATAAAAATTTGGTTCCAGTACATGTAAATTACTGTGCATAATATATTGCATTATAATCTTGTAAATTTTTGTTTCATAGAAGTAAGCGTCTTTATAAACATAGCACATGAAAAACTATCACATACAAAAGAAATAGCTTTTTATATTGCATAGCTGAGGTCAAGCTCTACTGCAATGCTTGTTAATAGACATTTTCATACTAACGAAATTTTAAAATGAACTCATATTTCATACTTTTCTAGTTTAAAAATAGTCATAAACAATGGTGCGCAATAACTATGTCACATCCCCTCAATTTCCCACAATCCATATATCAATGATTGTGGACTGTGTAAAGTATACAGAGAAGTGAGGTGTTAAAACTGAGTGCCTGTCAAGCATTATCAAATATAGATGTTATAATGGAGCAGGCTCCCTGAATCTAGAGTCATTTTCAGAATGGCCAGTTACTCTGAGCCTTACGGAAAACACTTCAATAAAGCACACAGTCCTGCTAAATAAAGAATGTGAGCGTGACAGGTGTTGAGTATATGCATATTTATGTCTCAATAATGCATATGCATGTGAACCATCTACTTCATCTACTAAATCATTTTATTTATACCAAACTCATTCCATCCGATTCAATCTAATCTTCTCCTTTGGCAAGAGTGCAAAACAAAAAGTGTATAACGAACTCTAAAGCAAACTGGAACACTTTTCATTTACATTCATACGGCCGCACGTGTCCCAACCGAAGACATCTCAATAAAGCGACAAGTGCTAAAAGCTATCGCCAGCCACAGCGGGAGAGTATCCCCACCGCTTGCGAAATCTCATTAGTCCAATATCCTGCTGCATGCAACTGCACACTTCATGTTCTAATAAGCTTAAATTGTGTGAGAATGTCTTGCACCAATTTTGCATTCAGTGCAGAAGGACAAACCCCTTTAAGGCATCACCCGCGATTGGAGAGATTATGTGTTCAGTAGGTGTTTTTGTTTTCACAACCTGCGTTGACAGTCATGGAAGTGTTAACGTGGTGTTTCTGTGACCACACATCTCTGCCATGATCTCATTCTATGCACTTTGAGCTTCACGCTCATTTTCCAGCCATGTGGTGCCATAGCCATGAGCGGTGAAAACATGTTGCCATGGCGACAGCCGGAGAATCAATGGGAAAAAGACGTTGAGGATTTAACAATGGGCCCCTTCTGAACCTACAGTACAGGTGTGAGTTAACCACGAGAGTGGCGGCTCTATGAATCAGTACGAGCTTTGTATGAGATACAATTCAATGTATTGTCTACATACACAAAACTAGGAAGATAACATCATTTTGCTACAGTAATCAAATTATAACAATAATGATAACAACAACAAAAGTAATAATGAATTAATAATGAAATAATGATGATGATAATAATAATAATGAAATAATAATGATAACAATAATAACAGTTATACTTATTGTTATTGTTATTAATTTTGTTTTATTGGTAGCACTATTCTTTTTAAAATTATTTTTATTTAGACCATTACATATGATTATTAAAAATATACTATTGTTGTGTTAGTTGTTGTTATTATCATTATTGTTTTTGTTATGATATTATCGCATTATTATTGTTGTTATTAAACATGATTATTGTATAATAATTATGCACTAAGAACCAAAGTGCATAATATACATTTATATTTTATAAAACTTAGATTTATCTTATTGACAGCATCTATAAGCATGAGCTAACTCCTACATGTTAACCACCCATACCCGGACCCCTTGGGACCCCTACATAAATGACAAAATATAGCTTGTTTGTGTGAGTAAAGAGACCAGCATCTCCTGGGAGATGTCCATTTTCAGAGATGTGATTCAACAAATCTCATTTATAGCACGACCACCAGGGACATGTGCGATACCCCCGCTCTGTACATGAGTAATGAAGAAATACACTTGAGAGAATGACCGCAGAGAGCAGGTAAACAAGGATTCAGCTGTAGTCCACGTAACAGTGATAACATCATAAAAATAGACAGAGACATAGAGAAAAGAGAAAGAGATGTGTTTCTAGAATAGGTAGGCTCCAGTATAACAGGTTGTACGTAAATCTCTAAGGCTTCCTATACAGATCTCCCAGTGTTTACTGTCTGATAAAGTTATCGACTGCTCTACGGCACGCTGACACACGCATACATAAACACATTGTAAAGAGCTTGCAGCGCGCAAGGCCTGCTGCTGAGACTGCAATGAAAAAGTACTAAAGGAGAAAGTTTTCTGCAATCCAACCGAATGTAAATTCCCTGCAAGAGTTCATCATTAAAAGATGACGATAATTATCATCACTGCTCAATGAGTATGAAATAGTATTTAATTTGGTTAACATTAAAAAGAAAGCCGGCATTGCAAAACAGATTAAATGTAAGGTTGTGTCTAGGAAGCTTGTTATCTTATTTCATTTTTGTGGGATGAATTTAATTTGACAGAGTAGGCTCTAAATGTGTCAACTTTAAATTTTTTTATTTTTTTATAAAAATAAAAATCTTTCCTCAGGTCATCTACTTCATGAACGGTTAAATGTTCCCGTGCAATAAAAGAGTGCAATACCTTCCCTCTGCTGTTTGGAAAATAGCACCTTATTACTTGTTTATTTATAAAACATCTGTACATTTTTTATTTAGACCAGAGCTCTTCTGTCACATTACATTTCCACCATTGTGCGTAATCCTACATATTTATTTAAAAAAAATGTTAGCTTTTGTTTCCTATGTTGTTTTTAACTTTTCTTGTCACCTTACACTGTGTACTGGATGCTTCTGTCACCAAGGAAAGTTCCTTAAATGTGTAAGCAATAAAGCACATTCTGATTCTAATTGGGAATTATTTACATTATATTGGCTGACAGCTCGATGATGTCTTCTCTGCTAAATGCCTAAATGTAAATGTAAATATATGTCTTCCAATGTTTTTTGTTTCATCTAATCTCACTTTTACAGTATCGAGATTCAAATGCCAGATTTCATACTGAAACCAAGATTTAAGGTTCAATCCAACCCTGCTCCATATTTTCACTATCTACCCTCTCAAATTCTGAAACAAATAAACCAACAAAAACTCAAACATGAAAGCTGAAATTATTTTGATCTTCAAAAGCTATAGACACAGTGGGCAAGGTTATGCCAATCCACAGAAACCCTTTATTACCTCAATATCTACAAATATAAGCCCAATCAATTATTTTCTTTCCTCTTGCTTGCTGAGGCCTGCTTAAGACCTTGAACCAGCTTAGACCTCCCCAAACTTATTTACCAGCATCAAGCTTTGGTTAAAACTCTCCCACACATCTCAGGCCAAGGGTAAAGGACATTGATAAGAGCCAGCTGAACGCAGAGGTATTGTAAATGAAAGAGACTGTATATCCACAGAAACGGCCTTTTTTAAGTTGTTTTAACAGTACCCACACCTGCATGTACGAGAGCCCAGCGCTCTTTCAAAATAGTCTGAGGTCACTGAAAGCTAAATCCATGATGGAAAGGGCATGGAGGGCATTTGTGAAAAAAGAAAGAGCCTTTGGCTTGGTCCGCACCTGCTGAGCTCCCGATATTAAAAATGGAAAGCGTGTTCTGTCACAATTTCATCTCCGGCACAAAAGAAAACAGCCGAGCTATGAAATGATTACAACTTCCTGAAATATACATGAATAAGTCACCAGGAACTGGCAGAGAAGCAACGCAAGATTCCATTATTTAAGCCGTCCGGGGAGAGAAAGAGAAAGTGTTGAGGACTCTCTCTCTCGCACTCAATATGAACAAGCTTTTATGCACATCCACCTTTCCTCCCGGAGTTCTCTCTGATGTACCCGGTCTTCTAACCGCTTCATTACAGGCTTCCAATACACTTCATTTTCTTAACATTCTTAAAAGTCATTTCCACAGCGCTCCGCCTTTTTCCAACTTCCCATTTCCTTCCTCCACCTGTCTCAGACCTTTTTTTCTTTAATGTTCAAACATGAGACTGAAGCAATATTGAAAGAGGAAAATGAAGGATTGAGAAAGAGATGATATTTATGTTAATGTTTCGTGTCATCTGTTTTATAAGATGAGATATTGCGGTTTTGGTAAAGGGAGGGGGCATAACACTGTTCAATAATAGAGTGGGATGGGGGATCGTGGCATTTATTTGGACCAGACCCAAGCTGGAGCCAGATGGCTTCACGCTACACCCACAGAAACACCAAAAAGATACAATATCATCTATGAATGTGCTAAATTACAGTACACTGTTTTGAAGACTGTAGCCAAATAATCAACGTTAATAATCGTTAATAATCAACGTCAAGTTTAATCCTGGCATGTTCAATTTGCTCCTTGGAGATGTTTTTGTTTATTTGAAAGTCATTTCGATCCAATTTTAGTGATTGAAAAGCCTACACTGTAAAAAAAATGTAATGTGCTAAAGTTAATACGTTAACTTAAAAATGTTTTTAAAAACATTATATGTAAAAATGTTAAAGTACTTGAGTAAAAAACACTTGTTAAACAAATATAGATTTATAATATTCATCAATATTTTTGGTGAATTGTAATAGAAATATTAGAATTGTGTGTGATTCATATACCCAGGGGCAAAGGGGTGACCAAAAAAGGTGGGGTTCATTTCCGAGAGTACCCATCTACACCAGTCGCCCAGCCAGACAAAGAATGGCTCACCCCCAACCCTTCTCCATCTCACGCAACACCTTGATCGATAACCACGCTGGCGATCAATACCTCCACAAATCACTTCATTTTCTCTTTTTCTTTCTTCTGCACTCGCACTTACATCTGGCAGAGAGAGAATGACTAACAGACAGAGAGAGAGAGAGTTGGCTGCCTGTGTGGTATCCGACCTGCCCTCTTAACCAAAAAACAAGTACAAAATAAGACCCATTAAAAGCCACCTATTATTTCACAATGAAAGGCCTCGTTTAAGCTAGTGTCATTCTTTTTTCTTTCTTTCTCTTCCTTTCTCGCTTAATAACTCTGCAAGGTAAGTGCAGCCGCCATGAGGCTTTCTCCCGAAATCAAAGCAAACCACAACGTGCATCACTCAAACTCAGGCCATCTGTCTTGTGCAGCATATTTATGTAGCACAATCCAATACACGGAGCTCTCTCGGCTTAGCAGAAGTGAATTTGTGCTGAAAAATGCAAAATGCACCCTTTCGAGAGTGTTGCTCTCTTAGACCCTGAATGAAACAAATCAGCATCTAAGCTCCAATTGGCTTTTGTGCTCTCTAATTCGCATTGTAGCCATGTGCGTTTGTTATCGGCTTATCTAACCTTAGTTATATGTGAAAAGCAAATGGAAAGCATTGTGCGTAAAACAATGAAGGACGGAAAAGCACAAACTGTCACGTACGCCAGCGGTGTCCCTCTAAAACATTTTTGGCATGTGGTGATTAAATTTCATTCCTCTTTAATTTGCTGAATTCCTCCCCTCTCCAGCCGACTACATGATGAGGCATAAACACACAGTGATTTATGGTTGTGAAAAAGCAATGTGCTGTTAATTTACGCCCGCAACAATAAAGCTGTCTGTCTGGATGGCCGAGGAGTGCCTTTCAGCTAGCCGGAGTCACGGTTTCGTCTAAAATTGAGGATCAGATGACATTCATATCTTCGTGCTTCACAAAGGGTTAATACGATCCTCCGGGTTGACCTCCCCCTCTTCTTCCATCCGTTCATCTCGCTTTTATTAGGACTGGCCGAGTGGGATTTGACAGAGAAAGGGGCTTAGCTAATGATATCATTAAAAAACAACAGTGTGTAAGAGATGGGCGAGAGAGAAGATCATAGGCAAGACCATCAGATGAAGGCCAGCACGTCATCGACTTCAGTTCAGAGCTCATCTTCAACCACCAACCCGGCTCGGATTCTGACGCAGGCCGTCCCAGCGGGGCATGTTAAAGCCAATTACCATGGTGAAGAAACACCGCCTGTCCACCGTCCACCCTTTCGCTACACCATCCCCTACAACCCATCCTTCAGTAGCTCTTGGCAGCCCGCTTCAGCACCGTCCGCGGTTCAGTGACAGCTGCGAATGGGGGTGCCTCAATTCCCTGACAGGTTTCCATCATGTAGAGAACAGATGGAGATCTACACCCCCATTACACCAGCTACACTATCAATCCTCTGTTCTCTACTTGAGAGAGTGAGTCAGAGAGAGAAACAGAGAGTCAGAGAGCGGAGACGGCTAACACCTGTCTGACCAGCAAAAGATCTGACATTGCTTTAAAAAAAGTCCTCTTGCCGGTTTTTATCTCAGCAGTATACATGCTTCCTTTGCAACCGAGGATATTAATTCATTTTTAATTGACAACGAAAAATAGGGTAAAGACCACATAGAGATCAAATGTTCCCCTCTGGTGCTGTAGATTATAAAAGAGGGTTATTTATCTGTTTCTGAACGTTTACACTCTTTGTCTTACCAATTGTTTGACAAAGGGATAGTTTACACAAATATGAAATTTGTGTCATCATTGTGTCAGCCGGCAGTCTGTTTTGTTTTTGAAACCATACAATTTTCTTCAAAATATCTTCTAGTGTGTTATGCAGAAGACAGAAATTCCGGTTTTAAATGACAAGAGGTTGAGTAAATGATGACAAAACCTTGCATAATTTACTTATTCATTTGTTATTAAAAACCGTCGAGCACACATGAAGATATTTAGATATTTTCTTGCCTATACAAGGGACGGGAATGGGGGCCGATGTTCTTTAAAATATATATTTTTTGTCTTCTGCGGAAGAAAATTTTATGTAATACGTAAATTGTTTTAATCTGTATTCAAATACATTTTTGGGGGGGTAAACTACCCTTACAAAGAGAACATATATAATGTAATATTGATTGAGTTATTAAGTTGAACAACATTCTGTGAACTAATTTCTAAAACTTCTCACTTTACCAAATATACAGTGATAAATATAATTAAATGTAGGGGAAAAAAAGCTCAACAAAACCTGCACATTTCTAAAAATGGCATCCGTCTTCTGAAAAGCGTTCACAGCCTCTCTTAACCATTTATCAGCATTTTTCTTATCAGTATCTCACACCCAATTATATTTCAAGGTTAATTAAAAAAATGCATTAGTGAGTGCCTAAAACCCTTCTCTTACGACTCGTGCTTTCGATTGAAAGAAACATTTCCCAGCATTCCGCCTTGGCTGCCAACCACTCCAAATAAATCAAAGGACGGCGGTGAAATGGAGTGGAATAAGAAGAAGACCAGCTGAGGTCCTGAGCATTGAGTAAACATAACAAGCTTTCTAAAAGTAACCCAATGCAGAGTCTTTGAAAAACGGGTCGGTGGGGAGATTGACAGAGGTGTTTGCTTGTCGAATGGACAGGTGGAGATTGGAGGTCTCAAGGGTCTCAGTAGAATCAATGTTGGCTCTTCTAACAGGCACTGATGCTCCCAACCACCAGCGTAATGTCGGCCCCCTGAGCCCCTATCACTCACCTTGAAGTCACAGTCGCCGGGTTTTATATCACAACGGTCTGTCTGACGTTCTCATGTTTAAGAGACCGAGGAGACCACGACCGCTTGTGAATTAAGGATAGTCTAGAAATGAAAAGCTCTTTCCCAAAATTCTATAAAAGCCCGAATGACTTTGTCATGTCAGTTCGCTGTTTCCTGAACCTATTTGCTGCTCCATCAATGTTTCATGCCAAATCACAACATTTTCTTGTTTAAAATGCACTATAAGATGCAATTTTTATTTAAACCCTTTTTTATGCCACATGGCCTCTTGACCAATCAGAATTCTAATGCCGACTAAAAAGGGCGATGTGTTTTAGTGCTTGTTTGTGCTAAGTCTTTAAAATATTATTAACAGTTTGGATGGCCTGGATGAGCCAGTAAGATCTACACCTGGGGGTAAAAAAAGCGACTGGACATTTTTTTACATTTATTAAAAGTATGAGTCCCTGATGTCCTATGTTGCATGTTTAAAAAAAAAAAAAAGACATTTGCATGTCTTTGTTTTTAAAGACATAAACCAACATTAAAAAAAAACTTGAATTTATTATTAATAATAGTGTTGTTTGATTTAACAATTGAAGTTAAAAATGTTCAGACTGAGCCAACAGACCATTTTAACAGGATCAATCTAATATTAACTAAATATATAAGTCTAGGTAAAAATATTAAAACTATTACTAAACTAATGAAATGGATTAGTAGTGTTTTGGGAAAGAGATCTTCAAATACACTGAAACATGAACTATGAAGTGAAGTCAGCGCAAGATTCGTTACGAATGACTTGAATTTAGACACAATTGAAAAGCAATTACACAAAATGTTCCTTCTCTTCCTTTATCCTCTTTTCTTTAGGCCTGTACACAATTGCTCTCCGCCTCTCTTTGATTTACAAACATGTGAAGAGAAGGATGACAGATAGGATTGTGCTCTGTGTCACCAAAATCCTTGTGGATCTCTCCTCCTCATGCCCCCACCTCTCCTCGATGGCACGATGAAGTAATTATGAAAAATTAAATATATCCCTGGTTGATTAGGATGCCATTTCAAGGGAAGTTACCAGTGGGGATAATGTGGAGAATTATATACAAAAATATCCTCCTCGCCAGAGTCACGAAAAAGGAGTGCGGAGTGAATTGGCTTTCATGAATTTAATGTCACATATTTAAGAATTTGAGGTGATCTACGTTAAGTGCACTTGAATTGAATGTATTACCCTTTCTTATTGATTAATAAGACTTATAGTCAGGTAAAGTAAATGGCCATTCAGCAATTGCTTGTGATAGATGCTAATATTGAAATAGTGGGATGAATGCACGGACCTCTCAAATTTGAGCGGTTTGAATGATAAATGGCTCGGAGTAACAGCAACGGAAATCGCCGGTTATCTAATAAATTTCGACAATTAATTATTGTGCCCAACATCATGAAACAGTATAACTGTAAATCATTGTGCAAGGCAAAAATAAATCTAGAAAGGTTGGATATTTTGCGGATGCTGCGAAACTACAATATTTTAAAATGTGACAGTCAGTATAAAACGTCTAATAAATCTATAATAAATAAATCTTGAAGTGATAGATAAACCCAAAAAGAACATCATGTCATTCACTGCAAAAAATAATCAATGTGGCTTTGTCAATTTCACAATATTAAACGGTTATTTAAATTTCATTAAATCTTTTAAAAACATTATTTCTTTTTAGTGGGAAATAACTTATTGAAAATCTAACGGTCTATTTCTCTAAAATGTACAAATACTATTAAAGTGTATATATGTTATATATGTTATATATACCTAACAATTTTGGTGAATTCTAATAGAAATATTTGAATTAATCATATTAAATTATTTATTAACTTATATATACACAAAATAGGATGTTTTTTAATTTCAAAGCTTTAAAATGTATTTATTATTTGTTTAATTTTTCCAGAAAAATCACCGCAACATTCTCTTGAGTACTGTTTGCTCACCCTCTAGTCATTTTCACGGAACGCTAAAGAAGATATTTTGAAGAATGTCGATAAAACAAAATTGTCGGTCCTCCTTGACTTCAGTCAACGATAGAAGTCGAAGGGCACCACTGGTTTTATGGTTGCTGACATTCTTCAAAATATCTGTGTTAGTTTTCTACAGAAGAAAGAGTCATACAGGTTCGAAAGGACAAAATGAGATAAAACAGATAAAAGACCTGGTGTTACTAACGGATTAGTCACTCGTGTACACAATTCTTTGTAATTTTCCAGGCGTTAGAGCTCGTTCCTGGCTCACGTTCTCCACAAAACCTGAATCCAAAACAGTGTTTCTGGTGCAATTATCTTCTCGCCACCTCCTCTCTGCTATCTCAGTCTGAGACACAAACACGCTGCATCTTCTCTTCCTCCACAGTGAGGTCATTTTCTCCATACGTCTCTCTCTAAACCAGATCATATTTCTCCCTCAGCTCTCCCTCCCCCGCACTGCTGCCGGTGGAGCGTGTTGACACTTATTAAAGCTGTATGAGGCGACTTGTGGCTCAACCGGGCTCGAGCGTCGAGACAAGGTGAAAGGAGACACACCTGTGCGCGGCCCCAGATTTACGCACAGAGCCGGAAGCGAGCCGATGTGCCGCCCGAGGGCCACGCGAGGGCCGAACCCAGACATATAAAAGGTCGTCATGAATGTTGCATGAACGGTTTGGTTGCCATGCCGACCATTCTGAGTCTTTCCTGGCTCCAGCTGGGCCTCATCTGTGAGCTCTGACTCGACGGATTGGAGATGGGGCGCCCGGATAGGACATGCATATTCATCCTCCTCAAATTCGCCATGCTGTTTTGCGCTTAGCATAAAATGCAGCTCCAAAACTAAAACAATTAGACATACTTTTGCCAACAGCAGGTGGGAGAGAGTAAATTAGCAAGCAGGCACCAGAAGCACAAGTGCACCAGTGTGTGAAGTCAAATGACTTTGGAAATATAATGAAATCATGTCTGCTAGCTACAGCTCACGCTGAGTATGCGAGCATGTGTGTGTGCACACGATCTGCATTGTGGTTGAGCCGTAGACTTCGTCTCTGACTGGTCTTCTGTTTGAACATAATTGCATTTTCTGGCATTAGCTAAAAAGCGCCACTCGTTCCCATGTAAAGCGCATAATGCCACTGGCATTGATCTATACCAACCAATCTCTTCCAGTTTAGACTACAGCCTCTTTATACAATGTGTCTCCTTTATCAATACATGGATCTGAAAGTCAATCAGGGTATTTATTGCATTTAAGTAATCTAAAGCCAAAATCGATGTTTGAAATGCTTAATGTAAAAGCCGTAACAATGATGGAGACTGGCAGAGGAATGCAGAGATCTCATAACCGAACTAAACACAGCATAACGTCTCACAGCAGAGGCTTGAGGAAAATGACATCCATTTGTGCAGCCGCCGATGGCAGAATTCTAACAACATGCTAATGTAGCTGACGATCTTATGCACAGTGGATGGCTGGTAAGTACTGCAGAATTTTCTTTTGAGTGTTGGAAAGGGGTGGTTAGGAGACCACCTGAAAATCTTTGCTGTGAATGAATTTGGTAGCGTGTGACCTCTGGTGAATATACATCTACAATGAGAACTGAAAGCAAAGCATGGGAATAAATGCGACCCTGGACCGTCATGGGTCATAAGTTAAATGGGTCAAAATGACCGATTTTTCTTTTATGCCAAAAATCATTAGGGTAGGAAGTAAAGAGAATTCTGTTGCATGAAGAACAAACAAAGATGGCCAGAAACATGCCAACACACTTTTCTCGCTGCTTTTTACATACAGTAGATACCCACTCAAGTTTGGTTTCTATGTAAAGTGAGCAAATGGAGAGCATTCATTTATCTATGCTATGGGCTTTGAGGCGATATGTAGATGTTTTTGCATTCTCAGGTGCACCATCATAATAAGGATTTGTAAGTAGAGCACTTGGGTATGATTTTAATTTAAATTTGACGGCATTTTACACTTAAAGATGAGTACATAATGTAACCTGCAATTTAATATTTTCAACAGCGATTGCAATGTACTGTTTGTGTTTTAATGGTTCTATATTAAATGTCTTTTCTAGTATAAAAACTAGATTTCTATTTATCGGGGACCTAACTAAAGTTGCCTCCGCCAAGTCTCCACCACAATATCAGAATATTCCTAAGCAATTATGTTACTGTGTATAGTTGCTTACAAAATCCAAAAAAGCAGCACACCAAGAAATCTGTATGACATTCTGTGTTTGATCAAAATCCCATTCCAAAGCATACAGTGATATATACTGCAAGCCACATGCTTTGAAACATATAAATGGCCCTTACTGTAGAACACATGATCTGTCACTAATTAGAGATGGGCAAAACAGATGGTATGTTTCAGGAAACACACAAAAAACCACTTATAACAAGCTGAGCGAACTGCCCGGCACAGCATTCAGGTGTGCGAGTACCCACACACAATAAATCATAGGCAGGAGATTGTATGGTAGGGCAAATCCTAAAATAAGTTGCAGAAAACCTTGCTGCCTGACAAAATGGCTTTAGAAGTCAAACTCTTGCGTTTCAATACCATTAGTGAAATGAGTTCTCGTGTAGTGCTGCCTGAAGAACAAATTTGCGGCGAGTCTGAAAGGTGAAGACTCTCTCGACTCTCTCTCTCTTTTCTGCGTATCATCTTTTCCCCTTACTCGCTCCTTGAGAGCATTACATCACCCTTGAATTATTAATCTCAACACTCACATACAACCATCGTCCCTTAAATCTTCTTAAGTTGAGGTATCGCTATAAAAATGTTGAACAATTGCACTCACCCCAAAAGCTCATCCCAAGAACAAATTAAAGTGCCCTCGAATTTTAAACCTTATTTTACACTTTCTTTGTGTTTGTGTGTCTCACTACCTGTAAACAATCTGTGAAGTTAAGAATAAAAGAACGCAAATAAAGCAATTAATTATCAAATCAGATGTCTTGGACAACAGCAAACATCAAGATTATAGTCAAGGAGAGCCTTTTGTGACATATCGTCAGAGACCCGTTACGGTATAAACTGGATTCACATGATGCTGTCTCGTCATTGGTGGTGACCCAGTAACTGAAAGGTGTGTTGACCAATAACAGTAGACTAGACCGTTTCACCAATCACAGTACACTGGGTGGCGGGCCTTAAAGAGTCATTTGAGTTTTGCAGACATGAGTAAAGATGTGCAGCAACAATAAATAATGCAATAATAAAACGAATACTGCATGTTTTTAGGTTTTAATGGCATTCATGTATGGTTGAGGAATCAGACATTACAATTACTAATAGTTTTATCACTAAACAAAGAACTCTGTAACACCAAACCTTTCTTAAGGATATATATCTCAAATCTAAGGCGACTGGCATTCCAAATGAGCATATCCGAGTGAACAGAAATGTTCCCTGCCGAGTGTGTCAGGAGCTATGTGAACCCGGACACAGCTCGGAACAAACCCGAAGAGAGCCAAAAGCGGAAATTAGATCATCTTCTAGGTTTCCTTGCAAGCTCCTAACAGCAGAGAGCGAAATAGAGATGCACGGTTATACCCCCCTGACTGATATGACACTGGCAGGCATTACGGGACTTATTAAAAAGGTGGCACTTCCTGTTTTGCCGGTAGTCACCTGGGGTGGGGGAGCATATGGCGCCTCTAACACGTAATCTCCTTTTCTGGGAAGCTTCCATGTCCAGCGCAAGCATGCCATCATTCGCCCATCCTGCTCCAACCGTGCTCACACATCACCCCCTCGCAACAATGCCATTGAACAGAGAGACAGCGAGACATACCGTTCCATGCGTTCGTCTCCTGCCGTGATGAATGTCTTGTATGCATGAGCGGCGGAAAGCTGGATGCCGCACACGCCGCTGAGAAACTGCTTCAGAAGCAAGGAACACTTGACTTCAATTTCAGCATTGAGCAAAACAGGCTAAACACAAGGTGGCACGGGGGATCCGACAGAGCAGTGAGCTGTTGGCACAGCGTCAAAGATTGTAATTTCTTTGCTAACGGAGGCCTCAATCACAAGTATCTGACAGCATGCCACAAGCATTCAGTAGAGCAATCTGGTCCAAGATTAAGGCTGTAAACTGGAATGAAAAGTACACAGTAGAAGACCAAGCTGACTCACAGAAGACACAGCACCTCATCACCTGAAGCTTTATCACCATCTCATATCTCCTACCGAGCGGAGGAGTCATGTACTACAAATATCGCAACAGGCCAAACCGGCCATTTCTGCTATCACGCGCCACTTGCTTCCTTGCTCCCGACCTTTCCTGCCCCTGAGAGCGACTGTTTTGTCTCACATGATGGATAACCTGGTGCTGACGTAGATCTCTACTGATCCATCAAAATCAATTCAGTGTATGTTCCATAACCTTATAAAAGTTTACGAAGAAAAGCTTTACCTAGTAACTGTACGAAAGTAATGGATCACAAAAGTTCAGAGCCACCGCCAGAGAAAATAGACAAAACAAACTTCACAAACAAGAGCCATTATACAGCACATTACCCATAACTCATTATGATTATTGGAGCTCTCAGATCTGCACAATTACGCCACAAAAAGGAGTGTGGATTGTTCCTAAAACGACCAGCGATGCTTTTCGGTTTCTATTCACACAAAAACAGATGCGCAAATGGTACTTTAAAGGATAACAATGTGCACCTCTTTAGAGAGATTCATTGAAATTCATTTTGATATATTCCACACCTGTGTGAAACATAACGCTCAATGCAGCGGAAAAAATCTACAATTATAGACGAATAGACTGTTCTGCATAAACAAAACCGCTAGAAAAGTAAAATATCAACTGTTGTGATGTGAAAAAAAAGTGAAACAGACATTTAACTTAAATTATAACATTTCCGTCATCATTTGCTCAAACATATAATACTTTCATTGAAATTAAAGAAAAACAAATGATAGACAGCATAGTGACCCAACTGCTCTTTTTCATACAGTACAAGTAAACTGTAAATCTATCAAACACCAAAAATGACATATAAACACCATAAATATGAGAAACGGATTACAATTTAAAGCAATCTTTCTCCAAAAAACAGGTATTTATGATGTTTCTTTTAGGAAAATATAATGGTGTGTACTATCTGGCAAGTTAAAGTGACAGTTCACCTAAAAATTCAATAATATTCACCCTCTTGTTACTTTAACCTGTAGGTACCTGTAATACTCTTTCTTTCTTTCTTTCTTTCTTTCTTTCTTTCTTTCTTTCTTTCTCTTTCTTTCTTTCTTTCTTTCTTTCTTTCTTTTTTTCTTTCTTTGTTGGGAACTGGCACCCATTCACTTATATAGAAGGTACCACTTCTGTTTGACCACCAACATTCTTCAAAATATCATATTTTGTGTTTTACAGGGTAAGAAATCAATTTTGGGAGGAATTTTCCCTAAAACAGTGAATCACTTTAAACCATTTGATTTTATCTCATGTTTTTATTGTGTTTCTTTAGCAGAGAATATAACACACATGACAATGATCCAAAAAGATTTTTCACACAAGGAAACATGATATGATGACAGGCAATCCAGCATGCAAGTTGCAGTGACTAATTCACTATTGCTTGTTTTCTAACGCTTCGGCATAATGACAGAATCTTACTCTCATTCCCTTTCATTCTAAGGCAAAGAGCAATGTGAACATTCCGCCTAACATCTCCCAGAAATAAGCAAAAAAGAATTGACAAAAGGATGACTGATGACCGAACTACTCCTTCAAACAGAAACGAAAACTGCAATACAGCTAAATTTAGCTTCCTTTTGATGCAAGAATAAAAAGACCACATCTGTTTGACAGTCAGACATGCAATCAGCCCAAAAAAAGTCTTTTTGTAATGTGAGCCGCTATTGCGAAACAACTTCCTCCGAAGCCAGAAAGTTTCTGACCACAGCAACCCTGACAACTCACAATCTGACAACCAAACCGGAGTGCTGACAGCTCAGAAAGCAGCCGGTGCCTGCACAGATCTCTCCTTCACATTCAGGTGCTCTCACCTCAGCTGAGCCCAACATCTACAGGAGATATCTTCACATGTTAGAAAGAGAATCATGAAGATAGACAGACAGAGAAAGATATAGTGAAGCAGACAGTTTGAGATGGTGAAAGCCAGGCTGAGCATGAAGAGAAATGTAAATGGCATCTGCCTACGTTCTCGAGTCGGGATTTGATTCAGTATCTGAAACGGACCTCCTGTGGTTATCTCCCCACGACTCAAAAGTGTGACTGAAATATTGATACAAATCTAACGACGAGGTTTCTCGTCGACAGGGGACTTTACGAGCATCCAAAATGGAGCAACATTTCATTTTAGATTATGTGCTGCCGTTTTGACGCAAACAGATCCGAAAGCAATGCGTGCGGTATAGCCGGCGCGCCGGCGCCCCATGGTCAATAGGGAGAACCTAAGAGGGCCTCATTAATTTTGGGGCCTTAAGACTATCAGAGCGCTGATGCAAGGCACAGGTTGAAGTAATTTAGGCAAATCAGACCCTATCGTGATGGACACAACAAGGTCTGAATGTCTGGAAAACAATACAAGACAGCTGGAAGAGATCACACCGGCCTCCTGTGAGGCAGAGCGACATGGGTAATATGTTACACGTGATGAAAACGAGGGCTACGTGATTTAAGAATGACTTAAACCTTCTCCTCAAGATGTATGTCTGACTCATGTCCTCTCTTCACGAGCGAGCTCCAGTGCCTCTTAGAATAACACACTAAAGGGCATTGCTGAATATCTAAAGCATATTTTCGTGTTACGCGTGTACATACATATCCTTTCATTCTGAATTCCAAATGCATCGCCCAGAGCAACAAATAGGGTCTTGCTCACATCGCAACACATTGTTGTTTAGTCACTAGAATGCTTTTTCACCCTGTCAAGTTTTTTGTTGCACTCCTTCGATGAGGTGCGTTAAAATTCCTTTTCCGAATCTCCACCTTTCCGCTGCCTGTTTCTTCCTCCTGTGACACATACAATCACTTTCATTATGCAAATGATATCGATGCAGCCTCTCCGGAGTCGCAAACGGCTGCATACAAAACACTCTTTATTTGTCCTCTTCAAATGAGGGATTCATAGATGTATCATTAAAAGCAAACAGGAGGGTGAAAACATATGCAACTTTTTCTTTTCGCTCACCAAGCGTAGTTTTGTTCAGGCTCGGCCTCCTCTTAAAATCGACGTGGGTACATTGGCGTAATGTTGATTAACCGCTGTCAGACACTTCACAACAAAGCTTTGTTTATCTTTTGTTTTCTTTCTTTTTGTCTGTGCTTTGCTTTATCACACAATAAACACGCTGAAAATTTTAAACTCAACCTCAAGTACTTGTGCTGTTTCTTGTTTTTCTCTTCACATATTTTTCAAAATTTCACAAATATTTTCGTTTCACGAGTTACTTTGCTCATCTCATATTTTTTTAAAATGTTTCAAATATTTTCGTTTCACGAATTACTTTGCTCATCTCTTCTTTTTTAAAATGTCTAAAATATTTTCTTTTAATTAATTACTTTTATAAACAATTGTGCCAACATGTTAATTCCTTTTATTAGAAAAATGAGTTACTTTGTCCAAAGAATTTATAAATGCAACCCATGTTGAAGTTGGATGACAACACGCCAAGTTTTTGCAAATTCAAGTCGAATGTTTACTACTTTACAGATGCTTAAATACAACATACAGCTACATTATTTTGTATGCGTATAGTCACCAAATAATTCTCACAGTTACAATTGTGTCGTTCACATTATGTATTGTATTTTAACATTTTAGAATAAATAGTCCCAAATATTTGGCCGGTAATGAACATGTACTAAAAATGGGCTCTTGGATTAATTTATTTAGTTTCCATTAAGTTTTTCATCCTAATTTCTCTTGAAAATTAAAAACAATTATATATAAACAACAAAATTTAATCATGTGGAACCTTGTCCTGGACAAAAAAGTCCTGTTTTTTAGTGTATGACTGGAGTAATAGGAAACAGAAATTTATTCACAACAATGTACTAAACGCACCTTGGCGGTTGAACTTAATAGCCTTCCAACTCTACATAATACAGAACTTGCAATTGTAACACTCTGAGCAGCGATCTAAGCGATGTTAGTTTGCATGCACGTGCACAAACGCAGTGGCTCTCGTCAGCATCCATGAAACGGCACATATAGCCACATCTATCACGATCATTCAAGGCAAAGGCTGGCTTTCATTCTCGGCAGGGCATGCCGTAAAAGAGCGAGTGTCAATAGAAACGTTGGCCTCCAGCCTCGCCGGGCTGTCTAAGCACCTTGTCATAATTGTGTGCAGTGGTGCGGAGCACACATGTCAAACAAGCCATTAAGGGGAAGTCTGGAAAACAATACAAATTAGATGAGGATGAGTGGAACTCCTGTAGGGTATATGAGACCAGAGGCAATCGACAAACACAAACCCACACCCACACCCACACAACTGGCCAATTTGACCCACGAAACCCCCAATGCTTTATTGCTTCTGCATCACAAGGAAAGGACACGACTTGGCCTGGTGGCCAACGGTGCAAATGTTGGATATCTTGTTAGTCGTCGATCCTGTTGATTTGTAGACTACATTGGTAACCCGAACACCATGATCCCTCTCCCATGCAAACATCTGAAAAGCCAAAGGTGGGAGAACGAGAGAGAGAAAGATCATGTTTTAAGGGTTTAAACGAGGAGATTTATGGTTTCCTGCAGTCTTTCTCCAGGCGTAATCCATCATGTCAGCAGCAGTCCAGGCACAAACACTGACCGGGCTGCTGCAGATGGAGCATTTGAATAGAATTACAAAGCAGCTCTGGCTTACAGTTACACAAGACTGGACAGAGAAACCAGAGCACACAATTTACAGGATTGCAGAGCTCCTGCTGTGAGGATTTCCTTTAAATGTGAAGAAGGAAAAATGTAATGTGCAAAAACTGTGACTAATAAAATAAGGCATCTCATTTTTTACTGAATACTTTAAAGGGTATAACTGCACGTATCTTGGCGAAACGTCCTTGGTTGCGTGCATCCTCGGACATCACAATAGCCATTATTTCCTATCAGCATCTTAACTCTCATACACGCTTAAAGATAGAAATACTTGACCATGCCATTTTTGTCTAAACGGTTTAAAACCTTTAACATCTTAAGAGCCTTTCCGTCTCATAAAAGGTTCTTTGGGTTATAAAAAGGTGTGACAGTGAAAGACATTTGACTGAATGGTTCTTTGTTAAACCAAAAATGATATCACATCAATACATTATCGTTATAAATTGTATACGCTCTTAAGAACAAATATGTATAAAAGGTTCCTCACTATGATGTCAAAGAAGAACCAAATTTTAGTTCCTTCTAACATCTCTTCCATTCTTTTGAATAATTTTGCATAACACAGAGAGAAACATTTTTTTAACTATTAAGACAAAAAGTTTAACTGTTTTTCAGTGATACAATTTACACATTTAGGGTTTAACTGAAAAATTGTAATCTTAATGTTTTTAAAAGATTTTCAGTTAAAGTAACTGTTTATTTTGTGATATTTACCAAGTCACATTGAATATATACTTACAATGTACAGAATTGTATATATGATGACTATGAATCAAAACTATACCCAGCATTCCAGGATTTGTTACACATGTCATTTCCATAATTCTCTAATAGAAACACAACTTCGGTGTAACAAAAACTCAAGTGTACATAATTGTGTTCATAATGAGACCAAAGAGCTTTCTAATTATAACACTTAAATATAAAAAAACTGTCAGAATCAATCTTATATTATAGTCCGCCATGGAGACTGAGCCCTATATGCATGAGTCAAACATGGCATCAATCTTGCAACGCGAGGCTTTTCTGCCTCACTTGCGCATCTGCAGACGCTCCATAAATACCACTTAACGTTTCATCATCTTCTGAAATGCATTACTGCCATGCATTATAATTACCATAATTAAATCCAGAACCACATCAGGAAACATCTTTTCTCTTCGCCCAGACTATATTTATCTCAATGCTGATCTACTAAGTGCTCTTCCAGAATCATCCATCAGCGCTTGACCAATGTTGGTATTCAAGAGAGGAACCGGAGTGCCAGACGCGCAAAAAAGATCAAGGCTTCTGAGGAATGAGCAATCTGGACGACGTCACATTTCTAATGCCAATGATGAAAATCAATCTTACAGATTGTAGGCAAGTGTATGTTTTCAGTTTGAATACATGTCTCGCTTGTGTTTCTCAGAAACAAACCAGCTCACTTACAGATCCGTAGCACTGCTGCTTGTCGACATACTGACCCTCAATATATACGCTTGCCGTCGCTCACCTTCAGAAAATCAATAGCTAACATTTCTGTGAGCCCAGCGTTGAGTTGTGTCAAGAATATGTTAGACGGATTAATAACAAAACAAGTGATGCTGACACCCCCTTGTTTCTTTATAACGCTGAGCTTGGTTCGGTTTGTTGCTTATGTATGCAAACGCTGATTCTACTGAACAACAAAGACAAGCGATCTCAAGAATTTCCAGCGGCTGTTTACGTACAGACAGTGGAGAGGGCAAGAAAGCTCCGCCGTCATAATGTCAACTACAGAAGATGAATCTCATTCTCTCACTGTATAACAGTAAATCCCCGGATGAATTTATGGCACATATTTGATAACTTGATACGACCCGTCCTTGCCATCCCAAAAAATGAGATGAACATGATTTCTCGGGCTCTTTTGTGTGAAATCGGTGACATGAAAAGATTTAATTAAGATAAGAACTGGTAATAATTAATTCCGCCTGGTAGGAATACACAACTACGGCTAAATAAACCACACCAGCCCTGTCTTTCATGTATCTCATCTTTGAAGAAGCTGTAAAGTTCTCAAAGTAGAAAATTGTCAGATTCTCTGCAAAGTGAGGTATTAAGTCCACAGTTTGGTCCCACATAAACATTTCCGTCCGTCATCCAACCACCTACTCATTTCGATCTGCTATTATGTTCTGCAGGTACAGCTCGGCCCTCGGGGGGGAAACTCACTGTGACGAATGTCAAATGCAATTCTGTATTCAGTGGTGTATTCATTACCACACACACATAGATGTGTAAGCGACAGCGAGAGGCCAACGAAGGGAGCTGGTTACCCTGTCCATATCTTAGCGTATCTCATTTCCAACATGACCCAAATTAAACCCAATAGTGAGGATGCGAGGTGACCTACTGCTACAGGCAACATCTTTTCTCAATCACTCAAACATGTCTCACTTTCCAAGGAGTCAAACATCTGCTTCTGGCCCTTTAAAAAAGATTTTTGGAGAACTGACAGGCTTCTTTTGTGTCTACAAGAGCTTAGGAGGACATAAAATCCAATTAAGTTTATCCCAAAACAAAACCTCTGTTTATTTAACCTGGTTTAAACACTGTATATAACTCTTTTTTGTAATAAAACAAAAGAGGATATTTTGAAAAATGTCTCAGTGGTTTTGTTACTGAACAATGGAAGTCAGGGGTGGGTAGCTGTTTGGTTATCAATATTCTAATATTTCAAAGGGTTGCCCGAATACTAAAAAATATGTCATTTACTGTCTCTGCATTACTTTCTTTTGGAACACAAAAGAAGATATTTTGAAAAATGTCTCAGTGGCTTTGTTTTCATACAATAGAAGTTAAAACTGGCTAGGCTTTTTGTTATCAATATTTTTATATCTCAAAGGTATAGTTGACCAAAAAATAATAACATCTGACAACATTAACTGGACCTGCTTAATGTGCTGAATAAAGAAAAATATATTTTAAAGAAAGTTGGTAACCAAGCATAGCGGCACCTATTCACTGCTATTGTAGGGACACAAAACCAATGCAAATAAATGGGTTTCATCACTATTCGGAATGTTTTATTTAAAATCTTTGACAGAAAAATACGACATAATTCTCAGTTTTGTATAAACTACTAATTTAAGAATAACTTGTTTTGGGTTCTGCAGAAGAAAGAACATCATACAGGCAAGTAAATAAAAGACAATTTTAACATTTGAAAACTATTTCTTTAAAGCTGGGCCCACTCTGTGCGATTTAATACAGTGATGATGAGAGTGATGATGACACGTACAAACACTTTTCTTCCTACAGAACTCAACAAGTTTTTCTTCTATTCATACAGTTTACCTGGCTCTCTTCGACATTTTCTCTGTGTTTTTCTCTATGTTCTGTTGTTGTCGCCCTTGAAATTGCTCAGCGTTCTATAATCCTTTTGGGTCCTTATTTGACACCGGGAAAATTTGTCACGTTGCAGGAGTTTCGCAAAATTTCTGCGCTGTCAGAATTTTATCAAAGGATAAATTTGATCGTAGTGACCATAAATCGGCTGCCGCAAACCAGTACAACTAACAATCGAAGACTATATGTTTCGATCCAGGATTTCTAAAATCTTTTTGGAAATTAAAAAAAAAAATTCTGACAGGGAAATCTTGGCAAAAATCTCACCCTGTACGCCCAGATTAAGACGTTAACTTGTGACAACATTCAGCAGAAACCAAGGGCGTCCAAGCACAGAAATACTTTCTAGTTTATCGCCTGGCAGCTTTGAACTCAACTTCGACACACATTTGTTTTGGTAAATGCAAGACGTCTCCACAAGCCAACTCTCTACACCGCAACAGAGATAATTAATGTGACAAAGCTCTGCCAAATTTGTGCACGAATGACCCTTATGTAGGCAACAGAAAACTGAAACTCAAAGAATCTGGCAGTGTTGCTCGTGCTGCTTGTAGAGTGACTTGAGCGACAAAAACTCTGATGGACAGCGGCCTAATGACAGCCAACAAGTGCTCCCAGTCTTCAAGTTACTACATGACATTAATTAAGGGTTCTTTTGTCAGGTATCAGCTGGAGATTAAACAGCTTTTATTGGGGAGGATTCATTTGGCAATCGCAGATCCTCATGATGGGTGATGGTGTTCAGTTCAAAGCTCAGTTGTGATGATTTTTTCTGCTTGCCTGATTGGGCCAGAAGTGAAGATTTTCACCAACCCTCCAAAAGTATGTTTAAGGTTTGTTATATTTTATATATGAACAGTCTATTTGAATAAAAACTCTAACTCTTTAAAAAACTGAACGTGCTTTTATCGGGCTATTATTGTTTTATTGTATATTATTATGTAAGTTAGCTTATTCTTTTAAGTATTATTACTTAATCTACACAAACCAACTGCAATTTGTTATTACTTGGAAAGCAAAATAAAACAATTTATATAGTATTATAGTCCTTATAAACAACCCTTAAAAATTAGGGCTGTAACATTAATTAATAAATAATATATACTGTATGTGCGTTTTGTCTTTAAAGCCCACATATATAAATATTAATCTTAAAAAATATTTATAATCAAAACTTTTTATAGACTTTTTTAAATTTGTGTAAAACTGAACTATTTTGAAATCATCAAAATAAAAAGCACATGTTTACCATTAAGCCTTATATTAAACATATACAAAATAAAATGTGTTCATGAAATATTCATACATTTAAAAGATAGCTGTTTATTAGAGGACTTTAATCATTTTTAAGATTAATAATATAGCCTTTAATAGTTAGTATTTATAGTATTTTTAGTAAAAGCTTTTTTGTGATAATACACATACATTTAAATATAACTTATAATAAATAAGAAACATGTGGAAATTAGTAAATTCCATTTATGTTGTTTATACATAGAAATATATCATATTACTATATTATGTATAAATGTGTTACAAATGTTTCTTAAAAATGTTATATTTGTGAATTTAAGTACCCACAACACAAATAGGGTACACTATATGAACACAACTCTCTTTGACAGCACTAAATATAATATTTAATATTAAATCCATTTGATATTTTATTAATTGTTTTATCAACCACAGTCATGAATGTATACAGCTAATTTAAACTTTCTTTACATGGTAGGACTTTTTCATATATGTTAGAGCCAGGCTAGATAAAGATCTTATTGTTAAGTCCTGAATAACCTTCAGTTCTTTGAATGGGAAACACTTTAATTTCCTATTGTGGAAGTGCTACCATTGAAGAGCACTGCATGTCTTTGATGCAATTTGGTTTAATTAAATATCAGTAGATAATTTGGTGTTGGGGTGTCATTATGCCCTTGAAACAGGGGACAAGCTTGCTGGAGTGTTTTTCCACTCGTGCTCATTTTCCTAATGTACAGGCTTTTATAAAAGTGCATCTCGGCCATGTAACAAATTAATATGACAATGAAGGATTGAGCCAGGACTGTAATTTGGCCATTGGTTCTCTTGATGCACTTCAGCCTCAAAAGACGGTGGCCGCAGGGCGGTGGACGAGATAGCTGAGAGCAGACGTCTGAGAATTTACAGAACAATTGGAAATGTAATTAAGAACTGCCTGTGGCTTCGAGCAGTCGGATCGAGCAGAAACAAACAGGCGAGAAAAAAGAAACTTCCATATATTGAAAAGCGTGTGATCAATAGCCTACTGTTTAGAAAGCATCAAGGGAGAAATGAGTTTAGTAACTTCACTCGCAGCCTCGCAATTCTTTTGAAGCTCTCGTCTGGTCCTGAGAACTGTGGGATTTCAAAGCGATCTCTGATGTCATTAAGCTTCTATTAAAAATGCCGTCAGAAGTGTATACTGCTTTAATTTCACCCAGAATCAGATGTGTAAATTTTAAGGGAAATTTTAGGAGTTTCCGAGGTGTTGGCAAGAAGCGAGGTTAATCAAAACATCAATTACCCAGCGCTGCCACATGGACACAGATTCAAGGAGATAATAACTATTGTCTTGAATCTGCAGGGGAGCGAAATTCATCTCCGAGCTGTTGTAAATGGACGGATTTTCGACACAAGCTTTAGCTTAAACCCCTCAAAAGCAGGAAATCCTAAGAAGCAGGTGATTGTGCAATTACTCCGTGAATGCAGCTCGGCCCCTGCAGAGTTGTACAGCGGCGCTGATCTCACAATTTAACTTGTTTGTTGCAATTTTTATGATTTTTTCATGATGGCGGTCATGATGCAACTATCACAATGTTTGCATGAGCGCACAGTTAATTATATGATGTGTAATTTGGGTGCATTAATAACCCCCACTCCCACACATGGCTATTTTGTTCAAGTATTTACGACGGTGTCCGTAATGGAGCTCCATTCAGCTCATAAAGGGAAGCATCCCAACTGCCAGCAGCTCAGGAGTAACCTCCAAACCCCATTTCACGTCGCAGCATATAAATATTCATTAACAAAGTGAGGAAACCAGATGTTTCTTCCAATTAATCTGTGCAGAAATCTGCCATTTGCCAATAAATTGTTCCTGTATAATTAATGACTCTTAGAGCATTGTGACAACAACAAAAACAATTCCTCATTTAACGCTGAGATTTATATTCATAAACTTGGCAAAAGCAGACAGTTAATCAGCTTCAGGAAAAAAAAGCCCGGAGGAAAGTTTTACTGCTGAGCGGTTTCTTCGTCATATCTCCAGAGACATAATGAATGTTTCTCCATCAAAAAAAAATCTCTTGATAACATTTTTTTAGACTTACTAAACTTGTTCTTGAAATAATTATATGAGAAAATATATTCAGATCTCCAAACTTTAATTGGGTATCTTTGAAAATCTAGGCCCAATTCGAAACTTCTCCAAAGTGAGAATAACACAAAGCTTATCCTCGTAATCTCAGACGTCTGTGAGAACAAACATCTCACTCTTCTCTTTCTCTTTTGTTTCAAAATTTGTTTCAATTTTGTCTTTTTTGTTTCAATTTCTCTAATGTTGCAATATCGTAAAACTTTTTGCCCCATGCCCAAGAAGTCTGCCACCCTCTCTGCTGAGAAATCCTATCCAGATAAAGCAAGTTGTCAAGAGATTTCAACATCAAAGACGATGCTGCATTCGGCCTCTCTCTGCCCATGTTAACAGGAAAGCTGGTGGTGGGATCCTACAACCACTTCAAACACACGACAGGTCTGAGCTAAGATCATTATCTGGCCAGGTTGAAAACACTCTGGACGGAGGAATTCTCATGGGACTTACCATCAGGAGGTGCCGCTTCGGAGAAATGTACCGGTTTGTCTGCAAGGAAAGAGAGAGAGAGGAACATTAGTGAAAAGAAGACTTCGGGATGTCCCAGGTGGTCATGCAGTCGCTTTGAATGAGTGGGTGGACAGTGACTGGATGACTTTATTTCAGAAAAGCCCTAACTCAAACAGAATAGAGAAAACGGATCAGATAGAATGAAAGATTACAGGAACATCAGGGTTAAATACAGCTTTAGCTTTATCGACACCATCTGTGAGATGATGTGCTGTCAGTTACACACAGAAGATGTTGAGATGTTGACCTAAGTGTGCATTATGCACTGATGAGATGATGCTGATTTACATACAGTACAAGATGAATGTGTTTGGTGGAATCTTTTCTCCAGAGTCACTCAAGCACACTTGAGTAGACATTCAATCTGTGCATCTTATAATATGAGTTTGTGTTTTATAGGAATCAAACTTGCCAGAAATTATACTGCTAAATCACAACATTTAATGGGTGAGTACAAGACCAGTGATAAGAATTGCATGTTAAATATTGTCAACGTTACAATACAATTTTTAACTCAAATAGCTATTGTGTAAGCTTTGCGATGTTCGCTCCATTCTACATGCTAGGATGCGAAGAATGTATGTAGAGTTCTTCACGCAAATACCTAACTTTGTACAAGGCGGACAACTCGTACAAATTCGGCTAATCCTATTCGTAAATTATGGTTTTGTGCAAGCAACGTTAGATTTGGGAGTCTCCGCATTGCTTTTTTCTTCTAGATGTACGTTTGATGTAGGAATTCATACAAATTAGCCACCTTGTAAATTAGTTATGAATTTCCATGATAACTGGTCTGATGTCAAGAGTATGAATAACATTAGTAAGTGTAACTAAAAATTTTGAGTACTTTCCTCCTAAAGGACAAGCAAGACAGGTTAACGCTCACAAGCTTTACAGTTCTCATTTCCACATTAACAAAAACATACCGTGTTATATGCTGTGGTATGCGTTTATAATAAATAATAAACTATGAAAAGAAGAAAATTTTCAGAGGTAATTAACAACACATGATCGAAGCTGTTGACAGGCCCTAAGTCACATTCAACCCCATCCATACACCTCTAAACCTGATGACATAAACATACCTATACATAAAATCTCCCACAGTGACCTGGGATCATTGACTAACATTAATGAGGGAAGTATGATCTTTTTATTCCATCTTGAACACTAATAATTATGAACCTTACAGACTAAAAATATTAGGCAACAGTTTCTCAGACACTCATTAAAATCACATCTGACTGAAGCAAGAAGTTGGAGGCGACCCCACGCGTTCCAACTTTCCTCCGAGCCCGAAGTCATTTCGAGAACACTGAACTCTTGCTGCCTTATTACTCTTGACAGAACCTGCGTTTCAACAACACGCGCGTGAAACCATCTAGCTAAAGCCCAGCCACAACACCCTGCTTCCGCGGGTGGGAATAACCGACGACAAACTATCACATCAATTGCCCAGCCAGCCGGGTGCACTCACCAACAACACAAACACTCGCAAGACCGGAGCTGGAAATGTCCTCTTTTCACCAGCACCCCCAACTGCCAGGATAGAGTTTAATTTTAGGATCACTTCAAATTGCTTGTCAACAACAGAGTGCGAGGAAGATTGGAGAGCCGGGAGCACGGAGAGGGATGGGAGGGAGACAGAAAAACAGAGTGGAGATGGAAAGGGGAGAGAAAATGAGCAGGGAATAGATGGAGAACGGCTTGCTGTGCTTCCCTCCTTGAATAATGGAGTGTCTGTTGAACTGGTCTGAGAGTCAATCATGACAGTTACAGTGTTTCATCCTCAGGGAAACATCACCATAGCTGAGGGCGGATAACACACACTCACAGATGTGTATCATAGAAAGACAAAACACATACTGCTCACACTGTAATGCAGAAGAACCGGGTTTCCACGAAACACAGCTCGGCTTTCAGAAATGCCCAGTGGCACAGAGGACAGAAAGGAGTGATGCAAAGGTCAGACAGAGACATCTGTTTCACATGTTAAAGATACACGGCTGAGAAATTTAAGAGTGGTTCACCTCAAGCATGTCTGATTTTTAATATTTCAAACTTACAAATGTATATTTTACGAGTTAATACTTGATTCTGATTGGTCAGGTATTCAGGATGACGGCAAAAATGATCCGATCAATTGTAACGCTATGTTTGTTTCACTCTGAAGCCTTCTCGTATAATCAAAGAAAATTTTTCATTTATTATAAAGACTCTCGTGAAATAATATTTTAACATGTTTTTGTATGGCTGTCCTACAACTAATTGCATTTAATACGTACTAATCGCATCCATAATAATTTAGCATTATAAACACATTCATACATATATATTTAAGAAATAAATATTGAATTTATATGATTGAATTTTTAATATTCTTATTCTGGTTCCGATTAATCACGTTTAATCGTTAAACTGCCCTTCTGTTGTTGCGTGCAATCACTGACGATGCAATGTAACCGAGGAATAGCCTGACCGGTCCTACATCCATGTTTTCTATCTTCTCTGTCTGCTAAATGAAAACAAAAAATGACTAACCTTTGGTCTGTCTCGCACTCCACACGCTTTCAAACACTACGATGCACCTCTCCACACTAATGGTTCTTCTTTTCATTCCTCCCTGTTTTTCTTCTACTTTGAGATATGGGGATGGAGAGGTCTAACTGAGTTTATGTTTAAATATAATGGAATCTGTCTGGATTAAATCGATTTCGCGACAAGGCCGTCTTATAAATGTACCTCACGTTCCGGCTCCTTTATTAAGGGATGGAGAGGGCACATTTTCAGAATTTCAAGACGGGCCTTTTTGGTCTTTGGATATAGATCTAATGTAAAAGCAGTAGTTCCCTTTATGCCAGGGCACAGGTATGATTATGAGAAATGAGGTTGGTAATGGTTTACAGAGAGAAAGGCTTTCTCTCATTTTTTTATATTCATTCGGTTTTCTTCTTTCCACGGCCTAGTCATGACAACAGGAGACGCATTTAAATGGATAAGGCTGGTTTTGCACAGGAGGAAGTTACATACATCCAAAACAAAATTTTTGTACACAGTGGCGATGTGCTTAACACAGCAGGCCCATGTGATGGGATTTGATAAAGAGATGAGCGATAAAACCTTTTGTATGTAAATCTCAATGGCAATATTTTTTTGTTTGCTTTGTTTCTGCTGCATCAAGGTAGGTGACATAATATTGGTTCAAAATCTATCATCCATATATCTTCGTTCAAATAGCGTAATAGCACATGAAATGGTGTTGTTTTGGTATAATTTTCACTTAATAAGCACAAAATATTTATTAAAATGTATCATTATAATTTAAGATTGAAATATTGTCTTCAGGATGGAATGAGGGTGGGTAAATTAAATAATAATTTTTATTTTTGGTTAAATTTTACCTTAAACAATTTTTCGCTTTTCAAGAACGGAACTGTTTCAATGGACATTTTGAATTAAATATGTGCTTGTTATCTGCTAAATATGAATATGAATACATGTATCGTTATTAAAAAAAGAAAAAAAATCATTTTGGGTAAACTACTGTGTTACTTTATACATACTCGCTATTCAAGTACAAAACTGATTCAATATTTATTTACACTGGAAGAAAACCTTTCCAGATAAAAAGGATGGAAATGCTAAGGCATCTAAGAACGAAAGAGCGTTACCTGCTGCTCTGTGTCATCAAAGTGCATTCTGACACGCTCTAGAGCTCACACATTTCCTCTTCAATCTCCCCTTTGTAAGCATAGTGGCAAATCTGGCAACGTGGGGCTGGCGGAGCACCGAAAGACACCAAAGCGTTTGCAGATTCATTCAAGCAGATACTGTAAGCACTGAAGCTAATGTCAAGCTTTCACACCTAAAGGCATTTAATCTGTCCCCTTCATCCTAGTGTGCAGTCTAAATACCACCGCTTTAGAGATGACAGAACACCACCGGCCCGTGTGTTTTTACACACGAGGGCTAAAGCACTTTATGAGATGAGAACAGTTTATCTGTGTCATCCTTAATCATTTCACTGTCAGGCTGAGGATCGAACCATGCGCATTAGGGATTAGTTTTTGATTGCCATCGATCCTTATTGAACCATCCATCCGTCAAAACGTCTCTCTCTACCCCTATGAACATCACTGGACACTTGAGACTACTACAGCGGACCCAAAAAATGCATTTAGGGTTTAACCAGAATTAAAATTCTGTCGTCATTGTGAAGCTTAAAGGAGATGTAATATTACATTTTTAGATGCAATTATAGATGATCTGAATCTTAACATTTCTTGTGCCCACGTAAAAAACATTGGATCTTCATGAAAGTATTGCACTGTGGCTCTAAACTATAGACTGTAATTGCATTAGATATTAAAATATCCACCCAAAAGCAGGATAAAAATTATGTTTCATTAAAGACATAAAAGATATGGTATATATGTGAATAGTTTTCCATTTTTCCATTTTTACTTTATGGCTTTCTGGTTTAGGAACATGTCATGTTGTTAAACTACATCTGTGGTTTCTGTGCTCGAGAGACCAAAACTTTAGCTAACTTATACTAATACCACAAATATCCTAAAAAATGACTAAGTTACATCAAGAAACAACTTTCTTCAAGGTTAAGCATCGCTTGTCTGCAGATGCAAATCCAAGACAATGACATTTTAACATCTTTAATCTTTTTAAAAAAGATTTGGCGCCACTGTATGAGAGCAGTGTCATGTTTAAACTTTCCAAAAGCGTAGCAAGCCTTTAAAAACTCTACAGGAATGTTTAAGAACACATGAACGTATGTTAATAAACACATATATGTATACATACACTGCATGTCATGTTTCATTAACTGTGACCTACAGTTATTGAGGAAGAGCAGGACAGCGAAGCCAAGCGTCGAAGTGGCCAGCAGTATCAGACAGATGTTGCAAGGTATCATGAAGTACCGCACGACCAGCGATACTTTGTGCTGGTACATGCGGTCCCGCTCCGGAGGCGGCGTGGGGTACTGACAACTGGTCATACTCCACTCCGCGCTTTCCCTGAAGTACGCCAAGTCGGCTGTTGTTCCTTACAAACTCTGAGAAGAAGGAAGGAGAACACCAAAGAAATCCAAAACAGCTCCTGAAATTTCAGCTTAAACTCCAGTGGCGCTTCTCGACAGATTCACAGCAGTTCCTTTCAGAAAAACACAGGCAAATGCTTTCAGCGGTCTCCAAGCAACACATTTTGTTCCCAAATTACATCCGCCACGGTAGGGTACGGCTCCCGTCCCTAATGTCCCCAACCTTTCCGTAAACCCTCCATTACTTTCCAAAACACAGGGGTGGATGGTCACGAAAGGTTGTGTTCGCTTTAAAAAAGAAAGCTCTTCTGGTCCTCGGCCTTGCCTGGCAGCACACAAACGAATGCAAACAATTCCGCTGCACTTTGTACTTTAAATCCAAACAGAACGCATAACTTTGAGAATTAGTATTGAACTGAGGCTCTTGAACCGTCTCTAATAGTACTTCTCTTTAGATCACCCCTCCGGGCCTTCAGATGTGCCGCCACCTGATTGTTCCTGGCATCCGTGAGATGATGGCAAGCTGGTCTCCGGGTGGCATGTGTCAGGGTCGACTGTGGTTGCGGCTGGGCATCATCCTTGCAGTCTGCGCGGGGAAACGCTTTGTTGCACACAGGCGGCAATTAGAGTCATTAACCTTTCATCTCCAGACACACACACACAAATTGTACCACACACCAGCCAGAGAAAAACTGCAACACTGGGCTCGTCTCTGCTTGTAAATTCGAGACTTAAAACTTTTCTAACCCCTGACCTCTGGCCGGACCCCCTGAATGAATGAATAAGCCCTCAGAGCGTCCGCAGCTGTCTTGGGTGGGCTCAAACATATGCCCAGGACAGCAACCCCTTCCACGTGCACACTTCAAAACACAACTCCTTTTTGGTAACAAGCCACAATTTTTAGGGGCGTTACGGACGATGCTTGCTGTGGAAAGTTATAGGTGTCGAGTGAGCAGTCCCGTCCCTCTGGACATATGTCATGGAGGCGTGTTCCTCTGTAAGGGTCTCCAGAAACGAGATACGATACGGAGAACAGCTGAGATTGCGAGGGAACGCGCAAAATAAACCGCTGTGGACAGCTTTGTTCCTACTTCCCCGTCCTTCAAGCCAACTGGAAAAGAAAAACAGCCCTGTGCACTTAGTCAAATTGCTTGTCTCTCTGAAAAAGTATCGGTTTCATTTTGATTTATTTGCACTGGAGTCAGAAGCTATTCAGCGCTCTCCGTTGCGCTCTGTCAAGCATCCATTCCTTTGCTCCTCTCTTCTCCGGGTGTCTCTCCTCTTGTCCTGTACTCCAGCTGATCCTCAGAGGAAGTGTTCAGTGCCAGCCAAAACATACACGCTGATGGGCGCTATTCATGTCAGAAATCCCCCAGGCAGCAGGTACGCTTGTCAGCGAGAGCCAGCGTTCAGCCAGCGCTTCTCAGCCAGAGAGAGAGAGAGAGAGAGAGAGAGAGCAGTGGCCAGGGAGCGGCGCTTGGAAATGAGTGGAGAGTGAAAAAGAAAAGCAGAAAAAGAAAACGCAAACTGGCTAATGACACTTGGTCCACCTCTCATTTACGGTTTAAAAAACGGAGAGGGTTTCTTACATCCTCACGGCACGGACGCTCGTGTCTCCCTCTCTGCCTCGAATGAAGGGGAAGATAGTGTGGATGAGGGGCTGTCTCTAACAAAGGGTTGGGAGGGGTCGGAGGGGGAGGCAGCGAGGGAGGGAGGGGGAAAATCAAAGCTTTTGGGAATACTTGGGAGTGCTTTAAAGGGGGGAGGCCGGAATGACAGCGAAGACACAAAAGGGCAATTGGACCAAAAACATGTCAAGCCTTTCAAGGACGGCGTAAGCAACAATTTACTACAATTGAGTTAAACTGTCAGCCGATTAAAAAGCAACAGAAGTGAAAAAGATTAATTTTACTTTGTTGTTTATTTCTTTGGGGTTTGTAGAATTTTTATGAGCGATTAGGGAAAACGGTCCATTTACAATGCAAATGCGGAACAAGAAAAAAGCAAGCAACAGGCGCGAGAAATGTCTCTGAATGTGAAATATATTTAGTGATTCATCTTCTTGTGCCACGTTTTTATTCATTCTTCACACCGCAAATATAAAAAAGCAAAGATGAGCAAATATGAATATTCAAGAGAAGCGGATATGAACTGGCAAGAGATCAGTGGCAAATGTGTAACATTATTTCAGTAGGTTTTCCCATCTACAACTGTTTATTTCACATTCTAAATCGTATAATGAGGTCAACAGCACGAACAGCTAACGCTTGTATATACCCCACCTTCAGTACTGACTGGCGTATGCATTATAGATTTTCATCTTCACATTGAAGACAGTCTATACTATCAATAATGTATACCCTCTTCTTAACCCACAGATCACTGGATATCCTCATACACACAAGGTGACGCTCTGTTAAGCAAAACAGGCCGTTTTTCTTTTCGGACAGTGCCTTTTCATTGACTTTATGGGCCCTGAGGACTCATGAATATAATGTACCAACCAGAGAGAATGGGGGTCTGCGAGGCTTCCAGCACAGGCCCTGGGTTCACCCACCAGCTGTGGTGCAGGGCCCCTCAATAACCCCCACCAGGGCCATTAATCTCCCTATAGACTGACACACAAACCAAGAAATACATTTAGCAAAGACAACAGGTCATTGAGCGACTCAAATAACCCCCAACCACTCACGAAGAAATAGAAACACAAGGGGGCGCCACATCTGGTCCCTTCGGCACGCCCCCTGTCATAGAGCTTATTTGACTTCAAAGCACTACGTAATGCATCTTTAATGCGCCAGCTATCCCAGAATGTTAACATCTCTCTCCATGTGCTTTCCCAGCTGGCAACTTCCATTAAGATACAACCACAAACTCTCTCCACTTCCAGAAAAGCCGCGAGGCTTTTTATCTGCTGCTTGTTTCTCTTGCCGTGTACTTGGCATGATGCATGCGTTGAGCCTTCAGCGGTGATGTGACAGTGTGGGATGGAGATGTGTTCTATAGCATTACACAACTTGAAGAACTCTTTTCTTCGTATGTATGCTTCCCTTATATATTCTCTTTCTGAGTGTTTTCCTTAAATTAAGATTTGAGACCAAGCCCTTGATTCTGCGTTCCCTTTCATTATGTTTCGTGCAAGTCTGCTTTCATGCAAGACTGCTTTTAAATGCAAGATCACATCTTATGTAAGAATGGTAAAACTCCATCAGAGAAGTCTCATAACAATTCAACTCATTACTCCATATTGCAAGAGAGAAAGATGGGAGTGAGAATAAACAGAAGAAGCTGGGAGTTCCTATCTTCAATGTTGTGTCACAGACGGCAAGAATAGAAAACAACACCACCCTGCAGAGAAGCAATGAGAAGCGGGGATTTTCTTTCACACTGTCTAAGTGTGGAAGAGACGTTACACATGGGAAATGACATCAGCGTGATTTAACGTGAGAACACATCTGCCGGCTGGTTCGCTGTCTGCTGATGCTCTCCGCTTGTCTACTGTGCATCCAGGTGTGAACCATCAAAAGAATTACGAAGTTTGCGCGAAACCTACAGGCATCTTTACATAGCCGAAAGGCCATATGGTGAGATTCCGGTTCTAATTTTAACTCTGTACTTATCAATCCAGTAGGTTTTTGTGGACAGCTCGAGTTTGAAGACTCTGTTTCAATATGGTGGTTGTCATATGAAACAGTCCCTTGGGTTCAGATGTCCAAATCAAATCAGTGTCAATTTGGCACTGTTCTGCATGCTGATCCAAATCAAACCAGTCTGGTAAGGAAACAGATGAACAGGTAGGATTTAAATGATGCCTAGACAGGAAGAATCAAACCGAAGGATCAAGGAATGTGTAGGAACCAATATTTCAAATTATATAATTCTTTTCCTTCTCAAATCTCTATATTTCGTGAATTTTGTGCATGACATATTTTTGAAAATAAATAAATAAATCATTATTATTAGTGACTCATTATGTTTGTTAAAGATTCGCAAACATCTAACCAATAGAAAGAATTAAAAGTTTGGGTAAAATTTGACAGCAAAGTATTTAATAACTTTAATAAAATTACAGTTTTTTCCTTTTTGCTGAAAACTGTGAATTTAGAGATGCAACTTCATGAAAGTACAGCAACAATATATTATTATTATTATTATTATTATTACTATTATTTGTATTATTATTATTATTAAAACTATTATTATTTATATTTATATTTATATTATATTTATTATTTTGTATCCAGTTTGCATTGTGAAATTATTACAATGACAATTTAAAAAACATGCCTTAATAAATTTCATTTAGTGTACTGTATTGCATGACCTTTATATAACATGGCAGTCTGTTTGAATTTCATTACATTACACAAAAAAAATTAATTACATTTGCACACTATTGTTTTATAAATGAAATGCCATGTATTCTCATTACAGTAGCTTGGTTCCAGTTTTTATTTGCGTAAATTAAACGTCATTCTTGCCAAACGTTCCATTTTTATGGTGGGTTGCGATTCAACTTTGGAGTTGCGTAATCTAGCCCAACCGTCGTCTTAAAAGTATAAACATATTACATTTTACATTTAGCTGATACTTTTATCCGAAGCAACTTTTAAATGAGGGCGACGAAAAAAGCTACTAGTACAACAAAAGGCAACAAAGCATACAATGCTGTACTATGCTAACAGATTGGGATCATGTAACTTTCATTTGCCATGTGACAAGCAAATGTGATAAAAACTGTTTCCATTACAATTCTGCAATCCTTTATCACATTGCCTGAAAAAAAAACCTTTGAGTGGAAAACCATTTGGGTGTTTCCAATTCTGATGTTTCTAATTTGAAGGGTTACTGAAACGCAGCTAGTGATGCAATGATCTTGTGACTTTTGTAACAATACATAACATTCAAAAGTATTAAACTGTACACTTTGAAATGTATTATTTGCATACATAGCGATTTATTATGATTGGATATGAAATATTTAAATTTAACAAATTAAGGAAAATACACTTCCGTTTACTACATAGACATATAAAGACTCTTAACCAAACATCCACTTGATATCTCTTTTTGTTATCATATTACAGTACAATTCGCCACTTTGAATAAAAGGATTTGCTTAGTACAGAACAAAAGCCTGCTCCTCTTAGGTTTGCTCACTTGAAAAGGTCACCAGAGTGGTCTCTCTTTATCTGGCCATCTAGTGTGCATGTGTGTGCCCTTGGCACAATCCACTAAAGACCACAGCAGATAAAACACAATTACCCTAATCCTTCTTTCCAAACTCAGTCTTCACCCTAATACCTATTAGTTGATGCGTCCTCGGCACACGGCCGTCTACCGTACATCACATATTGATTCTGGTGGAAGATAGCCACTGCCACTCAGGTTAAGTGCTTTAGGACTGATGAAAACCAGCGTCAAATAAATCCCCCCTTCTCTCTCGTATATCCAAGAACGAGCGAATAAATAATGCCAGAGGATCACTTTATTACTCAGGGGCTGCTTTTTCTTTCTTGAGGAGTCTTTTGAACATCCGTCTTGGATGTTTCTCCTAAAACTGCTTGCAAATAAGACGAGAAAGCCCTGTTTGTGATACTGTTTAGATGCAGCTTAAACCTTAAGAACATCTTATTCTCAAAGGCAAGAAACTGCCAAAGATAATAAAGAAATTGCATATGAGATCTTTTAATGAATTGTCCCAAACAACTCAAACTTTCAAAGTTAAAATATGCATATGACAAAGATTCATTTCTTCCACAGTTGGATGTACATCTCCGGGTGGAGCAAGCTCATAACTCCCCGCTCATAATGCTTCTCACATTGTGGCGAGCTGTTGGGTGCAGGCAGTAGCGCAGCTGCCCCGGGGCTGAGAGCTGGAGGTCTGGGAACAGGCCAGCCGCTGTGCACTAATGGAGAAGAACTAACCAGCAAAGGCATTCAGACTCCCTCATTCATCAGTACGCTGTTATTCTCTCTCATCATGCTAACTACAATAATGATTGCAACATTTAATACTTTCCATGCTCCAGCTACCCACTCTGTTCTTTATTTCCCACAATGCTTTGTTAATGGTCCTTATAAGATGACTGTGCCGGGACCACGGCGCGGCAAGGAAGGTAGGGGATCTTTAAGGTGCTGATGAGGCAAAGTGCCAACGGGGCCGGCAGTGAGTGACTGCTTTGCTGGAGACGTGCCCCGACTTTGGCTTTGTTTGACACTGGGCTTCATGCGAGCTGGCATCCATGACGGACAGGAGCTGTGTGATTGAACTCGCAGGCAATGCAGGTGGGCAGCAGCAGCTGTGGAACTAAACTTGAGGAACCAGTTGACATTAATAGAGTTGGTTTTATCATTGGTTTTCAACTGGTGCTTGAAGAAATAAATATAAATCCTTGATTCTGTATTATTTTCAACACTAAAGAAGATATTTAGGGAAATGCCTCAGTCTGCACAATCAAGGTCAATTGGGCCCAGTTATTTAGTTTTAATAACATTCTTTGAAATATTTTCTTTGTGCTAAAGAATGTTACACACACTCCTAAAAGATTTAATGTGGCTAAGTAAATATCACACAATAAGTGATACGTTTTCGGTTGGACATATTAAAATAATTGATCAAAATTCCAACAGCTAATTTCTTAAATTTAGAAAATATTTTTAACATTTATTATTACAGGTGTTGCATATATATTTCTAATTTAAAATAAACAAATATTTATTTTATTTATTAATTCTAATAGAAAATGTTAGTTAATCAGATTACTTATTATATTTAAATTTAAAATAGTAAATTTAGCTCATTATTTAATTCATATTTAATTAAAACCCTTCAAGTTGCTCTTTTTTGTGTGTAAATTGTTTTCGAAACATCACTTTACATTTTTTTAGAATGCATGTTTGGAATGATATGAAGGTGAGTAAATGGATCCTTGAAGAACTTAGACTACACAGACTTATTTTATCTCCATCTACACAAGGTCACCATCCGTTTCGCAACCCTCCAGTTGAGAACCGCCGGTCCCTATAGAAGACAGCTTTCCAACAAAAACCTCCACAAGGCAAGCCATCTACGCCAAGAGTTGTTAGCAGATAAAGTAAAAATTACGCCCTCCACATCTGAATGCTGTTCAATGTACAGAAAATGAAATAATGACATGCACATTTCCGCTTCTGGCTCAATCCGAGCTACTCCGCCACCATCTGTCTACTGCTAGATTTCATCACGTAAACTTGGTGTGTGTCCGCAGTCCATTTATCTGCAAATCTACACTTGAGACAATACTTGTTTTCGGTTCATCCTCCACCATCGACGGGGGTGAAGATTCGCCTTACACAATTAACCTCTACAGAATAGAGGCCAAATTCAGCCTGTTTTCCATCTACTATAAATGTACCAAAGGTGCAGAGGATGTAGTGATTGGATGACACGGCCCGCATGCCCCGTTTTATAACAACAAACACCCAAGCACCAAACAGAAAGTCTACAGTATAAAGACGAAAAACAGCTGCTTCATTTCTGAATGAAAGCACGTCTGTAAAGCAGCAAGTGCTTGGGGAGCAGGGGGAGTGGCTTTCCAACCCATCTGGACATTTTTACATTCTTCTGCAGCTCATATTTTATGATTGAACACACACACACACACACACACACACACACACACACACACACACACCCACACACACACACACACACACACACACACACACACACACACACACACACACACACACACACACACACACACCGACACATACAAGTAATGGGCAATCTGTTCTACAACATTCTTGAAAGTTTGGGGCCTAACACAGAAACACGCTCTGATATTTTCAATTTCGCTGTTATGAATATTACATTTCCATGTGGGGCCTAACAAACTTGAGCTGTATACAAAATTCATAAAGGCTCGCTTTTTAGAGAGGAGCTTATTACCATTAAAGCATCTGAATAAAACTATACCATATACTGTATGTTCCTCTACTATATTCGCACATATTGGCACAAAATATGCATGAGCACACTCTTCCATGAAAACAACGCTTTATTCTCTTATCAATTCTGACGGTGACAAGCTATTATACGCAGCCACCGTTTCATTTGCATTTACAGTAATGAACTCTTTCTCCCCAACCTTTCATTTTCTCTTTTTCTCTTACGGTTTCGTTCACAGGCGTGCCAGATCTTCTCGGGTGGAGGGCAGAAGGGAATCTTAATTGGCATACAGTCCTGTCCGTGGAGAAAAGGGGACCTTCAATTATTTATATTTCAAATCCAGAGCGCCTTCCACAAAACAGCCAACTTTCACATCAATCAGACAGTTTTCAAAGAGTAACCATCAAATGTGGAAGGCTTTACGCAGCTGTGTATCTGCAATTAGGCAAGGCACTGTGGGTATCACGAAGAAGCCAAGATGGAGAAGACGTGGCAGAGCTGAGTTTCCTATTGAGTCATCCGCGACGCCGAGGCCTTGCACGCCCGCACAGCCGGCGCTCGCCGGGTCGCACTGACACAGGTGTTTGAGAGAGCAGGAGAAACAGGGTTGTTCCATCATCTGTCAGCAGAATCAACATACGAGGAAGACAAAGATAGATTCCTCTCGCCCTGAATACATCTCCTCTCGGGTCACTTTAGGAATTCTTAAGCGACTGAACGCACAACAAGTTCTTTAAAACAAACGTAATTGGCTGCATGTTAAATCAACCTTGAGATACTTATCTCCCCGAGCATTTAATTCTCCATCCTGCAAAATGCAACAGGGAAAGGACTATCAGGGAATGATGTCCACCATAGCGTAAAAAGAAGACAAAACAAACACCCTCACAGCTGCTTTTACAAGCGCATCACAGTGATTGGTTTGCATTTATATGCTGCAGATGCCTCATCCATTATTCACCGGCAAACCAACAATGAGCGACAACAACAGACGATGCGGTGTGGACGAAGACATTCGTCCAAGAATCCGTTCAAGGTACTCGGGAGAGTGGCAGATAGTGAGAGGAAACTGGGAGGAGAGATTGAAAAGAACGGAATAACAAAGCTGCGCGCCCGGCGCGGGCATGACCCCGGACTTATCCAATGCAAACATTTGTTCGGCAAGCAATCAGCAAACGTAAGCAATGCAACGGTGGAAAAAAGTAACTGAAGGAAAACATTGTGGTTGTGGGGATGAAAATAAAAGACCTGCTGCAGTGTGCAGGGCAATCTGTGTAGTAGCTTGGTCGGTTTGTATTAAAGATTCTGTAGTGTAAATTGCATTGTGCCATTGTGTTCATTTCAATAAACTGTGTGTTGTTATATGCATTCAGAATGGTAAGAGAGTTGACAAAAGTATATTGGCCTGTGCACCTGCATTTAGAAAGGTGACAGAGTTGACATTATTATACTGCCACGTCAATATGTATTCAGAGAGGTGACAGAGCTCAATAACTAAGGTAACAGTGCTTACATACTTACAAAACAGGGCCAATTAGTTTAACTCTTACTTGAAATAGAATTCAGTTTTAACATTTCAATGAATAACGTGTTTTTCAAATATTATTTAAAACTATAATTTATAAGTGTCAGATAGCATGTCAATATGCATACAGAAAGGTAAAGGTCAGATTTTGGTTTTGCGTCGGGCCTACATCGTAGACTCTGCGCTATAGGAAGCACGGCCATTTTAAATCGATTGTCAATAGCCAATAGGCATCGTAAGCCAGATGCGTGTCGCTTATGTTACCAAAACAAGAGCCGAAGAAGAATTGTTTAGTTTTGTACGCTATCTGAGAAGCTTTGTAAACCGTCACTTTTTCAGTTTGGGTTGTTAAATACAGAATAACACTTCGATTACGTAGATAATTCGTTCGGAAATGCTTGGAGTATGTTAAACTGGACGCTTAAGCAAGGTTATTCTACCTAAAGGGGGAGTTTAAGCAGACCAATCACAGCGTTCACTGTCCGCTTTGCACTGACCCGCCGTTGCAATTTTGGAGAGGTGCGCATCAGGCGACGTAGAGTACGCGCCTCGGCGTAGGCTTTATTGTGGGTCCGTTGCAGAATTAAAAACTGACCATAAAGTTGACAGTCCTGACATATTTTAAAACAGGGCTGATTATTTTCTTCATATTGGAAAGAGAATCTAATTCAAATAGTTCTACAATTACCTGTATTTCAAATATCATTATCAAAACAGCGTGACAGGGTTGACATGTTAAGACCTATTGACAAATACGCGTACATGTGCCTGAGGGACAACAAAGGGCACCTGATTGGTTAAATGACCCAGCTAACCTGATCAGACATCTGACGGTCTCAGATAGACGTGCAAAGACTCCACAAACCGTTTGCAAAGCTCTCTCTTCAGCCTTGAGTTATGTGAGATATGCCTCTATTTCCTAAAAACACAATAATCTTATGCCTCCAAAATATATTTATGGTAAAACAAATGTCGGTTCAAATCATTGAAAGTGAATCTCGCCTATCTAAAGTGACTTGGCCCATCCTCACGTATCTGTTGAGGGAGTTGGTCTGAAGCATGTGTGAATGGAGAAAAGTGAAGCTTCCTTTGACTGAAACCACCACGTTTTAATGAGCAACCCAGGGGCCGTGGGTCAGCCGCAGAAGCACATCAGTAAGAACCAACCCACACAGCCCCCCCCCCCCCCCCCTTCCAGGTATCTATTCAGCAACACGGCCGTACAGTCTCCCTATTTCCTCCCAATTACATCTGCTGCTCTCCTGTGTGATGACTTCATTGCATTTTCTGATTAGAAAGAATATTGTGAATCGCAGGATTCAGGCAATTCTGCAGTCGGCACACCCCTCAAAACACTTCAATTGCTCCTTGTACAAATGATCTACAAACTGCTTTCCTGACAATCATTCCCACATTTGGCTATCCGAACTGAGCACCACCCCCACTTCCCTATGGAGAAAGCAAAGGTCATGTGACTCTGCTCACCAGGCAACAAATTGGCTCCGTGTTCCAGTGTTCTGAAAGGCCGGTGCCATGTGACACCCTTCAAAAGATCCGCTGTCACGTACATGGAGCACGGCATGATCTCATTCGTTCTGAGGTTGTTTGTGACATACAATCCCAGAGAGGATGGGAGAAATAAAATTACACAGTGATCGGTCAGAGGCCTCGTATCAAAAAACAGGGGCGCGGAGAAAAGAGGGATATTGATCAACCACACAAAGGAGATCATTAGACTCATTACAGATGGGGAATAAGATGGTGTTCAGTAGCCTCTGCTTTCTATTTGGAGATCTACTAAACCCTTGACCCAGTTTATTACGCCAGGGCAATGAAACAAAGCTTGCCAAAACTCATTCGCTGTGAAATGTAACCGCTACAAGGCTTTGAAATCAAAACAATGTGTTCTGGTGGACTCTGTTACATCATGTGAAAATATACAATTAACTATTTTATTATGAATAAATGCTTCGCATTTCACAATATCTCTGACATTGTTATGATTTTTATCAACTTTACAATAGAGTTTAGTTAACATTAAACATTTAACAACTATAATTTACTCATCTGTTCTATACTATAGAGTAAATCCAGGTTAATAGGATCGTTTTCACATTTTAAAGATTAGTTGACCAAATTAAGAAAAAAAATGTGGGAGAGAGAACCTGGGAGGTCAAAAGAGGGCAGACTGGGTGGTCTTTGAGATGACCGATCAAGCCTTTAAATAGGAGATGAGATAAGGTAGGAAAAGCAGAGAAAGAGAACATTTCTGTTTCAATTTGCGTTTTTAAAACATTGTCAAAGGATCGCATTCATAAAAATGTATTAACATAACACACTGTGTTTTTTCATCCCAGGCTAGTAGTTAGTGATGTTATAGTGTAAGGAAACATTACAATCGCAAATTCAAATTGTTTGTCCTATTTTTTAAAACGGTTTATATACCGTTATACGTTTTACGCCTTGGGTCCCAATGAAAAACAGAAGCGGGCGTTGTTGCCTTGGCAACACTATGATGGCTTACTGGCATGAACGTCAAAATAAAGCTCCTTGCATTCAAGTACTTACTGTACTTGATTCTATATTTGTTTGCAATGTTTACTGTATACTGTATATTTAATTTTATCAAATGCAATGGAAGGTCACTAAAGGCCGGCCTCTAAAGGTTGTGGCCATGGTTGTGTCCATCGAGTGCCCATCAAGAAAAATCCCAAATCATAGTATTTAAGAATACTATGATTTGGGATCAACCTAGTCTATTTTCGAATAGTATTTACAGTGGATAGTATAAGGATTTCGATGCGCTAGTTGTCATGCAAGTAAACCCTGAGAGAGTTTTGAGAGGCCGTAATGAGCAAAGTAAGCAACGGTGAAGATGAAATATGGGGAGAATATGTACCATCACAATATTTGAAAACTAGACTAAATATATGACTTTGAGACTTTTAAGGCATTGCCATCAGTGATGATCATTAATCTTGTAGTTTGACGAACTGTTCTGCTTCTCTTTCATATCAACTTGCACATTTCTCCACCAAAGCCGATTTTCCTCACATTTGCCATTTGGCGATTGCTAATATTAGGCCCTGGCCAAGAGTGATGTGTTACTGTAGGATGTGCCAGTAAAGTGCAAGAGTTACAAGCTATCAGGCCAGCTGCACTGTCTATACAGCTGGTATTGTCCATGCGTGGGTGAGCATGTGTGTTTCCATCCCACACCCACAGGGGACAAGCCATCTCTATTGTGCAGCACGACTGCTGACCACAGCCTGCTGACAGTGGACACCGGCCAGAACGCATATGCGGCCAGGCAGCGACCCAGCCAAAACCAATCCGGCGCTGGGCTTGAAGGAACTGATGGAAAACCAAAGCCAGAACCAACATATTCACAAAAAACCCCAGAAAATCAAAACATAGGCTGCAGAATAACCAAACTCGGTTGTGAGCACCTGGTCCATTTTGGAGGAGAAGTTCACCACGGAGAGGTGAAAATACATCAGGCTGACAGTGATGGAACACCGGCTTTTTACCACAAAGGTCGCATTCCAGCTTGAGGACGGCCAACCGGGTAGACCGCCGTGATGCGTCTCTGACCCGTCTGTCGTGTGTCTGTCCTCCACATGCGAGTCCTCCTTGGATCATTGAGCCGACCTTCCTGTCTCTCTACCACCTGCCCGCAACAACTCAACTCTCCGAGAAAATAATCCACTCCAACCCCCACACAATTCCATTTCACAATCATATCTCGCTCTGTTTTTCTTTCTTCTCACATTTCATACATCTTCAATCTCTACTGTATCATCTCCCGGTCTATCGATCAAAACAGCCTCTCTATAATTGGTAGGTCTATTTAGCGCCTCGGATAGATGGCGGAATATAAGAAGAAGAGAGAACGAAAATGGGCAGCGAGATGAACAAGTGAACTCATCCTACAGGAGACGGTGGCACTTTGGTAAAGGTTATTGTCTTATAAAAGGCTGAGAGCCTGGAATAATTCACTTGGAAATCAATTTTCATCCCACAATTCATACATTCGCCGGCAGTGATGGACTGTGTGAGAAAAACAGTACCTCCCCCCACTTCCTCTCTGTCACTTTCTTTCTCCATTTTGGCTTTTTTTCCCAAGTTCTCACGCCCACCCCCATTTTCATTTTTCGTGCTTTTGTATCGGCTCCGGCGCCCTGTTCCAGCTCATTTGGAAAGAGGGAATTAACCTGAAGATTAACTGACCTGTGTTAAACACCTTGAAGCGACAAAAGGAACGGTCACACGCTAATTCTTGTTAACAGGGGGTACAACACCGTTGGTTGGGTGTGAAAATCTCTTGAAGGTTTTTTTTATCCGTTTAAGTCTAATGTACCGCCAAAGAGCCATCGGTAACACCTAAGTACCTCAAATACACCTATTTGAAAGGTTGTTAACCTCATATTATACCGGATATCTCTTACACTAATATTTATAGTATTACTATTTATTTAAGTGGCCGTTCTATTAGTGATTCACTTTTAAGTTTAAACGCAGGAATACAGCGTGTGACAGACTCACCATGTAGCTTCATCTGTTCTGGAGGCAATCAAGGAGAAATTTTGAGACAGATATAACCACTTAATTATTTATAAATGAAAACCAGATGGGACGTTCAACAAAGAAAAATTATTTCACAGTCTTTGTATGACGGGATTCAGTTGCTGCCAAAACTCAACATGAACGAAATATCACCTGCTAGGAAATACGACATGCGTCTAGTGTCTATAAGTTGTGTAGGTAGACACAACTCACAAATGCTGTAATGTCTGAAAGAAAGAAATGGAAAAACACTTTACAATAGGTGAAGTATTTGTGAACAAATGTATAAGCTAACATGGAGTAAATATGAGGAAGTTTTCAGCATTTCGTAATCTTCACGATAGTGTTCACGTTAGAAAACTTAAAAAGAAAAATACATAATAAAAATGTATTAGTAAATTCTGAAATGAATGCAAATGAATGCTGTGAGAAGATAAACACCTTCCCCCACTTCCTCACTTTCTTTTCTCGGCCTTATCTTTTACCCCATTAACATTTTCAAATGTTTTTTTTTGTGTTTTTTTATGTTAGCTAATATAATAACATTATCAAAAATAAAGAATTTGTTTTCAAGACAAGAATTTTTAATATATTAAGTTTTAATATGTTAGTTATTATAATGTAAATCGGAATGCACATAAAACCCGCTTTTTATTTTTTGTCAAAATCTGAGACTTTTTGGAAGGAAACTCTTGAAAAGTCCAAATGTATTATATATATATATATATATATATATATATATATATATATATATATATATTTATTTATTTATTTATTTTTAAAGAGAATGATAAGTTATTTATAAGCAACAAAGCAATATTCTGGGGAAAACAGAAGTTGTATGTTTTTATCTAAACTTGGAATTGTTCACTTAAATTATTAAATTATTTATTATTTACTTGAATATTAAACTAATCCAATTTACAGACAAGCATCAATAACTAAATCCCTAGGGTTTCAATACCTTAAAAAAGAACGTATTACTGACATATAGGGACAAAAAAAATCCTTTTTCGCAATAATTTTTCGAACCGTTCTGAAAGGTTATTGGTCCAAAAACAGGCCTGTGTTATGCACATAGCAACAAAAAATAACAGTCTCCCCATAACAAAGTACCCTCGCGACCTCCTTAAGTACCCCCGGATAGTCTGGAATTAGTGTTTTAGAAAGATTCGGAAAAAAACAACAACGGTGTCCTTGATTTTTCTCAGGTCAGCCCGTCATCATTCGCCGCCCACCATCCGCGCTCTGTTGAGGATTCCACATGTATTTAGCTAAAGCTATAATGAGGCTAGACTGTGTTTGTGGGTTAGTGTAAATGTTTAATGCGTTATGCTGATGAAGCTTCCTTCTCATCGAGCCCTCGGAGAGTCAGAAAAACGCCCACCCGGCAGCCCACCACCCGTATAACTCCCCCCTCAGCTCCATCGTATCTAAGCCAATTACATCGCTGTATGACAGCTATTCAAAAGTACCAATTAAGTCCCTCGGTCCCAGCTCCTAACACAATTTCTTAATGGACATCCCGTTCAATTTCTTCCCTATACTTTATTCTTCTTCCACTGATGAGACCAGTGTGTCAGAAGCAGTGAAACAGGCTCTCTTTCATTATTCCCACTGTAGGAACCCGAACAGTATGTGGTAAGTGCACATAATGGTTTAGCCTGGAGTGAACATTATTAATGGGAGAGTCTGATAACAGTATTGCTTCATTACATCACATCCTATTAAGGAATGAAAATTAAATCAAAGGATTGATAAACACAGCGAGGTCCTCGAGTCCTCGACAGTCGCCGTCGAGCTGTTCGTGTTGGAATGAAGATAGTTTGTTGTGTATTTCTGTTTGGTCTTATCTATTAGCCGAACACATCTGTTTTTAATTCTATTTGTTTTTTGCCGTGAGGGGCAGTAGCATCGTCTATTTGCCGTTTAAGGTAACAAACCAATTAACGCAATTAGTTTCACGATGGATTAAGACTTGATTTGTATGATAATATAAAACGTGGATGAATAAATTGAGGAACACAATGAGCAGAATTCCCATTGCTTTGAGTCGAAATTGAAGAGCTTTTGTTAATGTCCTCGACCGCCGTTGTTTGAGCGCTAGATTAAATGCACATTTGCATAGGCTTTAATCACAGAAATCAATTTCACGAGGAGCGAGACTACATGGCCTAAGGTTATGCATCCTTAAAGTTAAACGTATTGTTAACGTTATGTTAACATTGTTCACTTATTTTGTATTTTAAACTGAAATGCACATAAAAGGATATTTTCAATACAGTCTCTATAGTGCGTATCATTATTAATATATGCCATATGTTTGTCATTCGTTCTGCGATTTGACACATGCATAAGAGCTGCAAACATTACCAACTACAGGGGTAAGCCAGCATGACAGGCAAAAATATGTCTACTAGCAGAATAAATCAGTGTCAGAACGCTGATTGAGATTATGAAGCGAGAGCGTGGGGGGATATGACGGCATCCTTAAACTCAGCTCTTCTCTTCTATTTTTACACTTCCTTGAGGAGACGCTGCGGGGCTCTTGCATTTAAACACTGTGCTTGCTAAGTGCGATGATATCTCTTACAGGTTTACACGGTCGTGGAGGAACCGTGGGCAAAATAACAGTAATCTCTGTATTTAGATTAGTCAGGTTCATTAAAATACTACGAGCTAGCAGACACGACTTCGCAACGGAACCCAAATGTTTCTGCAATGCATTAACAACGTTGGGTTGTATTTCACATTATGTGTCGTGATGGAAACCTGTGACAACATGATGTTAAAGTATCACTAGAGTGTCTTTTCTCATGGTGATATGAGGTCACAAAGACCCTTTTGTGTTTTTATAAGAATCTGTATTTAAAATGAGTAGAATGAAATTCTATTCTGCATTATTCCGCAGATTGTTCTAAATATTCTGTTCAGATTTAACAAAAAAGTGGGCAGATTCCGTCTGGACCTCGGTGTTATCCAGGACACCTCACATAGATATGGTGTCATCATCTATTATTACATTATAAAAAGATAAAAATGTCCTCAAAACGCATTAAGATGCCTACTTTCCAACCCACAGTACAGGGAAAAGTCTCCTCTCAGTACAACGTAATAAAATTCTCACTGTATTATTACAAATAATGACGAAACAAATGTTTAGAGATGTCAATTCATACACTACTGCAAATGATGTAAATACTGACTCTAACCATTAAACCAATAGACTTTTGCCCGGAACTGTGCGTTAAAATTTGCCGGTTTTAATATTTAACATAATCAATGCCAAACACCAAGAGATTTTCTCAAATCAAAAAACGCACATATAGGAAAAACACTTGTAGATGTGCATTTTCTGATCTGGGTGGCACCGAGGTGATGGTTAGTGGTGATGAACTAAGAGGTGGGGTTGTGAATGCTGGGTAGATCGGGGTCAGGGTGAGCAATTCCCTCACGCCTGTCTGAAGCCTGAAACCCGTCTCCGTGAGGCAAACTAATGGAGACCTCAATTCCATTTGAGCAGACCCCCTGGAGCCTCCCCCCGAAACAAACATCAGCAGGAACTGCACTGATGTGTGCACTAAAGCAGGGGAGCAGATATGAGATAAGAGAAAAACTATGGACAGGGGCCAAGATTTTCTATTAATGCAGAGCACTGGGGATCATAGATGTCTGCTCACCAGATGGCTCCCCACTTAACACCAGGCGGGGCGGGGATGAACCCCTGGTCCCTCTCTGCCTTGCCCCGTCCTGCCCCGATGTTGCCGTCTGAATGTTAAGCAGATCGTATTTCTGTGCCCTTGCTCGCGTTCTCCCATCTCACCCACCGTGACCTACAGGTCACAGCTCATCATCCGCTCAACACAATCGGTCTTATCTTCCAACAGCCGTGTAAGGCATTGTTCCATCCATCAACTATAAAGAGACGTGAAATCAATGGAGCATTTGCAACATAAAGCTGGTTGCAATCGAAGTGTGTTATCTGTGAACATAATGGCCCCTGTGAGTACGAGGCATGTTTGCGTGCGGCCCGGAGTGGAGATTATAATGTGCGGGGAGGTTCTCCAGGCTGACATCCGAAGGATTTAGGTTTGTGTCATTAAGCGTACAAGCAGCTATTAAAATCAATAGGGATGCTAATGAACATGCATGTTGTGGTGTCAGTGCAGCTACGCTCCCTTGTGGTCATGATTTGAAATACAGCATTGAGTGATAGTCTGCCTTAACATAAAGCTTGGGCACATGCATGAATCCAAACACACATATATATCTGTAAACTGACTGTTGTCTTTGAAAAGTGATGTGATGCTTTAATGGAGCATTGGAAAACCAAAAGGATGGGTACATCCTAAAACACCTAAACTAGGAAAGAAAGAAACAGAAATCTTTCCAACAAATTATGATTTATTAATTGTATGGTTTATTACTGAAAGATAAAATAGCAATCCTTTTCATTCGAGGTTTACCTAAAATGAGCAATTCTGTCATGATTTATTCACCCTCATGTTGTTTACAACATGTATACGAATCTTTCTTCTGAAACACACAGAAGAAGATATTTTGGGAAATGTCTTAGTGGATTTGTATCAATATGAAAGTCATTCGGGACCGACAAAAATATAACATCTTTAAATTATCTCCAATAGATTTATGCAAAAGAAAGATGTCAAAAAGGTTTAATATGGTCTGAAGAATTGATTATTAATTATAGTTATATATTTTGTAATAAATAATTATAAATAATTTAGGTGAATTATCCCTTTTACACAGAACAAATAGGATGTATACAGCTTGGCGTGAAATTAATTGTATCACTCAATCTAGCAGCAAATAAATATTCAATAAATAATGTCTGACAAGTGGTATAATGAAATATTTTGTTATTAATGATTCTTTCAATAAACTCTAATTTAGCTAAAGCTTGGACAGTTTACATAAGACAGTTGTCAGGGTTTTAATAATGTGTTATTTTCAGTTAAAGGTATGCAGTTGTCTGACCTGAGCTAAACAATCTCACTGTCCTTCAGACAATTGAGAATGTGCAGAATTAGGGAGAGCAGTAGCCTTATATGACCACCAGATGGCGGTATGTACTGTATATAAATATTGCACAGGTGAAATATATGCCAGCATGGCCAACTCTGGCCAAAATTCATCACACCTGTTACATCATAGAACAGCTTTCCCAGGCCTGCATATCTAATTTAACTAATTTATGAATGGAACAACACGTTTGTGACTCATTCACAGAACAGATGGGTCACGGATGACTTTGTCATAATGAATATCTGATGAACAGATATCACGTAAAGGTCTAGACTTAATAGGGAGACCTAAAATAAACAGATCACCATGAGATAACCTTTCAATATTCTCTCTTTTCAGATCACAACAACAGTAATTACCAAAGCGTGAACGTTCAAAACAGGCGATAAAACAGACTCATGGTTTTACTCTTGCTGAAACTAGCCTTCAGGCCTTCAGAAGCAGCAGGATGTTTGTACTGCACTCCACACAGTCAAACTTGGTGAAACTCCCACAGAAAGCGAGTTGATAAACGTTCCCCAGCTGCCTCAGAAGTGCATGCTGTCTCTCGGGGATGAGCCGTGGCCCTCAGCCAATTAGACAAGCCACGGCAAAAACTGCAACAAAGCTTCTATCTGATCTCCAGTCAGATGGAGACCAAACATGATGGCAGCTTTTGAGAGGACTGAGGATAGAGTGAGTGGGGGAAAGAAGATATTTTGAAGAATATTGGCAACAAAACCAATGCATGTGAAAAACATTCTTCAAAATATCTTCTTAATTTTGTACAGAATGAATTAACTGATGCCAGAATGTTCTTTATTGGGAATACTACCACTTTCAAATATGAAAAGGCTGAGATCTAATTAGTTTTTCCATAACTAAAAGATTTTCTCAAGAAGTTTAAACTTGACGAAAGTGTATGACATCATTCTGCACTTTAGCTTCTCAAAATGTGTAACATAACTGAGCTTTAAGTTAGAACACTTCAAATAAGTAACATTTTAAGGAATAATTTCATCACCCTCATGCCCTCTTCCTTCCTTGGAAAACAAAATGAAAAATGGAAAATCAACATTAAGGATAACTCTTAAGTGGATGAAAATTCAGATGAAAAAATATAAAGAAAATATAGAGATCTTTTCATTCCATATCATTATGATCAGTCTATTTTCCCATCACACTTGTTCATGCAGATCCGCACGTATGATATTACACACCTCCCCTTCTCCCTTTATTCCAGGTGCTTTATCATGACAGGTATGATCATCGCCTGTCAGCTGTGGAGATGAAATTGTCAGGAGAAGGAATTGTCTCACTTGCACTGACACATCACAACTGTGCCAAAGGTTTTCCTCTCTTCTCCACCCATCATTACAGTATGACTCCTACGACCCTTTAACACACACTATGATGATGACCTGGGATTAAAACAAAACCAAAAAACCTAATAAAAAATATCTAGGATGAACATGTTTAGGTGAGGTTAAAGAGTACAACACAATTTGAAATAAAAACACGACATCCCTCTTAACTTGTAAACAAGACTTGGCTGCTTAACGTTTCCAATGACTTGTGATGGGTTGTCAGATTAAAAAAAGGACGAATCAAGTAAAGCGAGATCAATAATACATATAACAGTTACTGTCATTCATGAGGCTTTAAATCACCAACACTTATTAAAAATTAATGACTTCCTGCGCTGCCTCAGCAGAGGACGCACAACACTGCATTAATAACACACTCACGTCTGCATGGGTTGGGTTACGGGGGTCACAGACTGACGACGTCTCTGAATGGGAGGACACCTATGAAGCTTGACTGTTTGAAGAATAAACAACATCAGATTTATAAAATAAATACTTCCGATTTTCTTGCTCCAAATCACCATCTCTTAAAGAGACAATCCGCCCAAAAATTCTGTCATCCTTTATCAACCATCATGTTATTTAAAAACTATATACGATTCTTTATGTTCTGTAACACTTAAGCGGTTAAGTGTTGTTCGACCAAATACTTTCATTTACAACCAGTTTATTGCATTTTCTTCTCTTGAGCACAAGATAAGATATTTTGAAAAATATTGTAGTAAAAGTCAATAGGTAGGTGTTGGGATACCAACATTCTTCCAAATATTTCAAATTGCACCCTGGGTATCGGACTTTACTCTGTGGAACTCAAAAGAAGATATTTTGAGAAACGTCTTAGTGGAAGTCAATGGGTTGGTGTTGTTTGGTAACCAAAATTCTCTAAAATGTCTTTAAAAAAACACCGGCACAGCATAAGATATTTTGAAAAATGTCTTAGTGGACGTCAAAAGGACAGCTTTGTTTGGTCACCAACATTCTTCCAAATATCTTTATTTACAAAATGTATATATTGCTTTCTTCTGTGGAACACAAATTAAAATATTTTGGAAAATGCCCTAATAAAACTCAATGGGGTCCTTTTTTTTTGGTTAAGCAACATTCTTAAAAATGTCTTAATTAAGAACCTTTTTTACACTTTTTTTATTTATTCTTTATTTAATGCATTGTATGTATTGTGTTCTTCTAAGGTGCAAAAGATAAGATATTTTGAGAAATATTTTAGTAGAAGTCAATCCAAAGTGGATTGGTAACCAACATTCTTGCAAATATCTTCGTCCTATTTTTAAAACCTTGAAATGCTACAATGCTTCTCTCAAGCTGCTTTGAATTGAAAATTGAATAAAATCGGATCTGCTTTTGTTACAACATCATTTGTGTCCACTATAGTCAGGGTATAATGCATCTGCAGGACCAAAATATCATAACAGAGCTCTAAAATCCGTTAAAACAACAACAAATCAACATCCTTTCACCATCCATCATTTGAAAAAAAAATTACTTGCATTTAGCAAAGTGTTCCACGTGTTCCCGTTTGTGTTGCACGATCTGGTGCCATATTGAATCAAAGTGAAAACAAGCATCCGTCATTGTGACAGACAGCAGTGAGCCACTAATGAATCTAAACGTTTAAGCAGCCGGCTGTGCCGAAGCCCTGAGCGCGCCTCTCCGGGGATCACTCCTATAATTGCCAAATCACAGGTGCTGAGGACACAAACTTATTATTGTCACACTCTCTGCAAGATAAAAAGTGCACAGGAAAATGAATCAGACATGTGCACATGACTGCTTCGTCCACCTGTGGACCACTTTTAATCTAACAGGGACCCCCACTGAACCATTCACAACAGGGCCCGACGAAACATGCAATTTTCCATTGCATGCATTTTTAATGCAGGTTCTTAGAAAAGACTGAATAGCCGTTCCATGATTGAAAAACACGGGGGATTGATACAAAGGGTCCTGTCGGTCAGCAAATTCGTGGCTTTGGAAAAAGCGAAAACCCATTATAGTCTTAGTGAGCAACAAAAAACATCAGACTCGAAGGAAGGCAGCAGAAAAACAGGACAACATTGTGCATCAACCTGGAAATTGTGGTGTATGAGAGAAACAAGCAAGAAGAGTTTAGTACAGCTTATAGGACAATAGACATTGAATGCTCACTGTGCTAAGGAGAAATGTTGGATGGTGTTTATATGTGGCCCTGCCATGGCAACAAAAGAAACGGGCAGGGTTTTTTCACACCTCCGAGAAGCTGGATTACAAACAGCCTCATTGAACTTTCAGAGCTGCTGGAGTTCACATCGCCATGCATTGAAGCATCCATGGCCCACATACACCAATGACTGTCTCCACTGTGAACCTTTGTACCATTACCTAGAAAACTTGCTGCTTGATTTTTTAAAAGGATTTATTTACTATGACTGTTGGAAATACTGTACTGAAATGCTGGGGCATTTTTGCAGATCACTTATAATTTTCTTAATATGACCCTCTTACAATGAAAAAAGGGTTGCCGGGATAACTCAATCTTAGCATGTATAATGGTTCCTGGTGAATAAATTTGAGCAAATTCTCGTAAATTTTTAGAAATAAAAAAATAAAAAAACAAGTTTATTGTGTGATTAAACTGAGTTATTCCAACCACCCTTTCTATTTTGAAAAATGTCTTAGTAAAGGGGGTCTATGTTTTTTGGTCTACATAAATCTTCAAAATATCTCCATTTACAAGCTGTATATTGCATTTTCTTCTGTGGAACACAACAGAAGATATTTTAAGAAACATCTTATGGGATTCAATGAGGGGGCAATGTTGTTTGGTTGCAAACTTTCACCAAAATATCTTCATTTACACCCTGTGTATTGCACTTTCACCTGTAGAACACATAAGAAGATATTTAGAGAAATGTGTAAGTGGATGTCAATTGGGGGACAATGGTGTTTGATAAAAAAAAAAATTTCAAAATATCTTAATATTAAATAAACACGATTGTTGTTCAAACATGACTTTTTTAGTGTACATCACTGTACATGGCCTTATCATGGGATGGTAAAAAATTTAATTATTTTCAAATTAAATATCGTACTGGAAAGATATAAGAAGCATAAAATATAATCGTAAAGCTGTTTGCGTTTAAATGTATTGTTTGTAAAATCTAGAAGCATCTACTGGTGAGGTTTCAAATTGCAACTACCGGCTTCTCCACTCCTCGCCCCTCACTTTCAAAGCACTATGATGGCTGACACAGGACTATAGTTTTGCTTCCATACCGAAAGATTTAAAATATTTAGGAAATGTTTTTAGTAGAAACATGGCGGCAAATGCACGTTAGTGGACCCACGCTGTTTGTAAATAGAAACAACACATTTAAAGGTAATAAGAACATAACGGTTCATTAGATAAGGTCATAAACACCTCTCAGGACATAGTTTTGTACATTATATTGTGTTTTTGTCCTACATTCTTATACAAACTGCACCTTTAACAGTTTGTTACACGAAATATTTAACCAAATTCTGAAATACGCATTTCAAATACAGCAAAAGTCTGTAAATTCATTAAAATCCTGCTATATCTTGAACGGCAATCGCATGGAGCAAACAGCATCAAGCAGCAGTCAGTAATGAGAATTCAGGCTGGTGTGGAGTAATTCACTATCCTGGCTATGTCTAAGGTGTGTGTTTGTTTCTGCATGTCAAAGTGCTGGGCACCATCATCCGGGCTTCTCTCTGCAGGTGGTTGTTTTCCTGTTTGCATATCTGCTGTGGAAGGAAAACAGAAGACACATCTCTGCAGTTAATGAGCTCTCCAGGCCCCAGCTGCTGCCATACAGGGCAAAGAGCTCTCTGCCAGCCAACTCGGACTGACTTACCAATATACTCGTTGCAACTTATTCCACTAGACAGCGAGCAAAGGTAATTTAGAGATGAAGAGAGCAAAGCGTTCACACATAAATTTAGCTACTTCCTTAAGCACCCACCCACCCACCAAAGCTCACCCTGCAAACCCCCGGAGATGTGAGAAAATGTGTGCCTTGTGGTACTAAGAGAAATAGACGTATAGATTGCAATCCAGAACCTTTATATACACTGTGCATGGTTGGAGAATGATCTTCATATTCAATCAGATCAAATTATTTGATATCTAAATTTAATATATAAAAATATAAATAAACATAACAAATTAACTTATAATATAATAATAATAATAATAATAATAATATGTTATTAATTAAAGTATAAATAAAATTTTGAGAACATCAAAAAACATGCATTTACTTTTATACTTTACAATGTTTGAACTGCGCTAAACGCATGCACATTTTTTTCCAGGGTCAGTAACAGAATAAACAATTTATACAACAGTTAATTATTTATTTTAGTTTATTATACGTCTTGTTAATTTATATTTTTGTTTGTATTTTAATTGATATATTTATACAAATTTTATTTACTAATTAATTTTATTTCCTCATATTGATACATTTAAATTTTTTTAATTTTAGATGTGTTAAAGTATGAAAAGTTCAGGAACCACTGTTTAAATTCACTATTTAACCTTCAATCATATCACACACACATAAGCTTACAATTTTTTTGGGGCAATGACAAAAAAGATCCCCTTTCCGTCCCACAATTCTATATTTCTGTTATAAACTCACAAAAGCAGCACAAACATCTGTGAAAAAAGTAAGAGACCCTATAGAAGAGCTTTTGAATCTGACTGAATAAAACTGAAGTCTATTCCCTTTCAACATTCTCTGCTTTCAATTCTCCCTTTATCCGTCTCTATTTCCTCTCATCACGGTGACTTTCGGACATGGTCCACACTCATTGATTTCCCTTATTTAGTCTCCTGGGAGAGGAAAATCCCTCTTTGCCGTTTACTAAAGCAGAGACTATTAGTGTGCAGGGTGAACGAGGAAGGGCCCTCCATCTTTTAACCGCACTCCGGGGGTTTGCCCACTGGATGTGTGTGTAGAGACCGCACTGATCTTTCACACACTCATTACAGCCATTTTCAATTAAAGCCTGGCCCAGCTATCAAGACACTTTTTGGAGAAAAAAAGGGGGGTGGGCATTCTTTCCAAGCTTTCGGATTCCTCACAAACCACCCACTCAAAGAGACTCTCTATTCTGAATCTTTCAGCAGAAAGCAGGAGTTGTGATAGTGCAGCGGAGGATGACACGGTGCGTTTCATACGGGTTACAAAAATGCTGGGCGGGAGGCCTGGTTCCAAAGCATTATGGAATGCAAACAATTTGAAAACTTGACTGTTCGTCAATGTCAATGTCACCTTTATTTATATAGCGCTTTAGACAAAGTACATTGCATAAAAGCAGCTTGACAACAATAATAAAAAAAGGGTCAAATAAAATTTCGTTACCGAGACGAAAAAGTTATTCTCAGTAAGAGAGAAAAGCAGTAGAGAGGATGAAAGCGTATCTAAGCGAGGCACAGATAAAACATTTGAAAGTTAGTAAAGGCTGTGCTTACCTTCAACAATCATTCTATGACCTTCAGAGGGCAAAGGTAAGAAGAGAAGACAAGAAAAACATTGGTCAGAGTTGGTTAGTTGCAAAGCGGCAATCATTTGCGAGATGAAGGCATTATGGGATGTATGTGAAAATGAAGTTGAAACAAAACAAGCGTCTAAGATCCAGTGATGAAATCACATTCATCTTACGCATGCAACAAAAACAGATAACATATAGTCTAAAACAACAAATATTTATATTTACATTTAGTCATTTAGCAGACGCTTTTATCCAAAGCGACTTACAATAGTCGAGGAGACAATGAAGCGGTGAATAGCTGATACAAAAATAGGTGAACAAGTGCTACAACAACGCTACCAAGTTACACAGAGAGAGAAGTTACAAAAGTATTATTTATTTATTTTTATTTTTTTTTGATAGAGTGAGTAGATTAGAAAAGAAGGTACTCCTAGTGAGTTAGGTGTAGCTGGAAAAGATGAGTTTTTAGGTGTTTTTTGAAGATAGAGACCGAGTCTGACAAGCGTGAAGCCAGAGGCAGATCGTTCCACCATCGAGGAACTGAAGCAGAGAACGTTCGAGAGAGAGATTTCTTACCCTTTTGAGCTGGTACCACAAGTCTCAAATATGAAACATGTCATTTAATAATATATTATACATCAGTAAGAAACGCAAGTGCAAGGAGTTGCTTAATACATAAAACAAAAGGACCTGAAAAATTCATTTTGAATTATTTATTAATACAATTTAATAGATATGAATATTATATAATTATTAAATGTAATAATTATAAAAAAATAAATGGTACAATGCAAGAAATCTATAACTTTAAATAATTATATTTTGCTTTGTTCATATAATTGGTGCGAGCACTTGTCCACTTCTTTGTAAGGTGTGTTCTCATATCAGATCCAGTATATTCTCTATAACTGTTTATTTCTAGACAAAAAACACCTTAAACCTCACGATCGCATTGAGAGTTCCTTCCATTATGTGAATGTTGCACCTGACTGACAAACAAGCACTCACATTCACACACACACACACACACACACATTCCATGCACTTATATCGTCGCCATATCAACCTCCCCTCTGATGCAGATTGCAGTAAAGTGATACCAACTGCAGACCAGATCGCATCTATAAAGCATGAGTGTTCGATAAGGATGAATTTACCTAGGCAAAATAACGCAGACAGTCCCTACACCACATGTTCTTAGTATAACAACCAAAGTCAAGCCTTTAACAACAGGTTTTGAGTAACTTAAGTGTTTATCTCACAAGTTTAGCAAAAGTGCACAAACACAAATATTGAAGTAGTTCAACTGGCACTTCAAGATGAGTCCATCATATGTAAACTTGAACAAACCACACTGTCTCTAATATGATCTCAAATCCCCGGATCATTTGTCATCTCGGCTGGACAAATGGCCCAGTATATACGTTTTGTACCTTAGATCATGATTGTTTGAGGCAAATGAAATCTTTTTGTCTTTTCTTTCTAGTTTATATGTTTATGACTCAGCTGGCTTCCTGACTGTTTTGTGTCTGAACTTAAATGATGGATGAGTGGAAGAAAGTGACTTTTATATAGACTTCTATAATCTGGAATGTATCCAGCACCTCTCGTGTACAACACGCTGCGTCCACGCAGTTTGAAGGGTACGTGAGGCGTTCTTCACAGATGGCAGACGCAGCGTGCCGAATGGAAGAGGATCTGTGGAAAGAACTCTTAAATGAAGTTGAGTGCTTGATAGCTATATCATCTTTATCAGGTAAACTCTATAGCTTATATGCTATTTATACTTCTGAAAAACAGACTAAACTGAACATTTTGGAATGGTCCACTTTAAAACTCACAAACCAGAATAGAAAGGGATGCTAGTAAAGTATACTTCAGTTTGTGTTCGTTTCTAAAATAGGGGTGAAACATCACACTACGGGTCAAATGTTTTAGAACATTTCACAGTGAAATGTGCCTTATTATTTAAGCTTTTGATCTGAAAGTGAAATTTGTTTAATAGAAAAAAATATAACTTAGCAAACATACATTGTGTTTCAAGACAAAATATTTTATTGAATAAAAATGTTTTTGAAATGAATGACGTTTACTGAGTTTTGACGAAAGAACAGGCAATAAGAGCGCATAATAAACAGGGCCTACTTAAAAAAAAAGACCTTGCTTGTTGAAACGACAGGAAAACAATTTAGCAAAGTGACACTGAAGATCTTTAAATATAAAATGTGTTATTGTATTTTTTTAGTTACAACAAAATTCCATTGGTTCCGTTTGGTTTATTTAAAAATGTTGGTGAATTTTTGTTATTCTAAATTGTAAAAGAAAACATGAATGAATCAGAAAGTGTTCCTAAACTTATGGCCGATAATGGATAGGAATTGATGCATCAATTAGATTTCGGATGATACGTGAACCAACCCAAATTATTAAAATCTGTGACAAATATTCCAGCACCGGGGGTTTGATGGGTCACAAAAGTGAGAGTTCTTCTAAAAGTCATGAGAGTCGCACAAGAGTGGGTCCTTGAACTCCACTGCTGCGCTAAATAAGAAAACAAAGAGCTTATTGAATTTGCAGTGAAGCCATTTGTATCACTGTTGTGTCTCTGTCTTCCCCTCATCTGGCCCCTGACACAGAAGTCCACCAGGGCCACAAGACCACGGACAGAGGAGAACCAAATCCCAGAAATTTCTTTGAAAACGGTCAACTATGTCGTCACAATGTTTCTCAAACAAATGAATGGGCATAAACCCATGTTATAAATCAATTTATCCTTTTCTGCATACAGTAGCGATTTACACATTTACACCACATTTTTACATAAACCTTTGGGACACTTGGTTAAAGCTGGCATCTCTTTAACTTTAAGGGGATCATGCGTTCTTGCGATGCCCGTCACAACAAATGGCTTTTCCGTGATATAGACTGGATCAATTACCCTTTCAGTGACACTCTTTACACTTAAATACTACTTGTGCTATCTATCCAATTCAGACCCGGAAGATTTCCTGACAGTACTTAACTTCTGAGCTAAAGGTCACAGACTCCATTTGCATTTGAGAGAGCTTCAAGACTTTTCCACATGAAGTGCCCTCTACATAAGACTTCTTTTGGATTTAAGACTTTATATCCTCTTTAGATTTTCTTTCAATTTAAGACTTAACGTATGTAAATCATCTTATTTTCTGATATTACATTTCTGACTTGAGCAGAGCCATGAAGTCACGTGACTTGGCTTTACTCCATACGGTAAAGTGCAGACATTAATAAAAAAAGACATTTATGAACAAATGACATTTATAAAAAAAATGCATAATCTGAACTAAACATTCTATTAATAAACTATAGCAGGCTAAGACAACCATGTACTGTATATTTCTGAATTTTCGTATTAAGTAAGTAAAAGTTTAGAGTTATAAAACCACAGAAAAAAATTAAGGTACCACTTAAACTTTTAATATAATCAGAATTTATACTGTAAATGTATTGTGGTCATTTCAGTCCTGTGATTTTTAACAAAATCAACTTTTCCAACAGAATATGAAAGACTAACAGCATTACAAGGCATTAAAACGGATAAAAATTATAACAACATAAAAATTTATTATAGTCAAAGCACATACTCTCACAACAGTTCAACAGTCTTGTTTGATTTACTCTGAGAAGATTCAACACTCCATCACGAGGTACAAAAAACGTAGGCCTTAAATCAGTTCAAGTATTAGAGATGTTTTAAATCTCAAGTTCCTTATTTTCCTTATAATAAATCCCTTCATTTTGAAACAAATTATATATAACTTTGTTACACAAGCCAAGCTAATTTAAGATCAACGATCACTTTAATGAAGCTGCAACAAATTTAATTGCCTTGAAACTATCCGTCGGGCTGATACAAGCAGCGAGAGAAAGAATCAGTCGGAAAAAAGACAGACAAACTCAGGAGCTCACATTACAGCCGTTGTTATAGACAGCATGGTTATTGACGAGCTTTTCAGAGGGAGGAATCCTAAAAGTCATCGCTTTGAGTGATGATGGGTAAACTACCACCCACACTTTATAGTTAGTGAATCAGCACAAGCGCTGCTGATGCTGTGGGAAAGTCAACCATTATTACAGCTTCCATATTAACCATCATCATGAGTTATGAATCCATCCCTGTTTCACACATTCTCTGTTTGAAGTGCATACTTTCTTATGCGGTCATGTTAACAGCATGCCGTTGCATCGGCCATTGACCCAGTGATAAAGCAATATCACATGTATAAATAATTAAAACAAGCCATTCATTTTTACATGTATCCCATGTCTTTGATTTTGGGATAAAGCAAGAAAAAGCTACTCACTTGCCAGAAGCAGCAAAAAAACTAATTCAATATAACATCTACAAGTTTATCAATACACTAACGGTCAAAAGTTGTGGGAAGTGAAATGCTTCTCATTACTTTAACAAACATTTGATCTGAAGGTGTATAACCTAAATGTCTGAAATTGGGTTAAAAGACAAAAATGTAATTTAGCAAACACACTTTTTAATGACAAAACATCACTTTTATACGATAAGAAATATTTTTTAAATGAAAGACTGACTAAATATTAAAGGAGGTCTGCCAATAAGTGTGCAGAATGAATGGGGACTCCTTTAAAATTCTTTAAAAAGCATCTCAGGGTGAGACTTTAAAGGAAGGGTATCACGCTGTTTCTTACATTATAAGTGCTTAAGACTGTTAAACATCCTGAGGTTTTATGGTTAACGTGATCCATTTGTTAAAAAGCGAGTTGGACGCATGGTTAGTTCACAGCCCAGCACAGCCAAAGGCTTCAGAAAGGTTCTGTCAAATATCCAACCTATCACCGTCATAAGGTTGCGGGTTATTTATTGGCCTTTCGCACAAGCATCAGCGTATACATTCCAGGACAGCCCTTCGGAAGCTCTGCTTTTCCGGAAACAGTCAAAAAGCTGTATCTGTCTTCGGTTAAAGCGAGTTAACCAAATACTTTAAATCTAAGTTTCCAGGAGAGTGCTGTATGTCCAGTGGTGTCCCGACTAGTGTAGACTCGGAGCTGACCACAACAGCTTAGGGTTGGATTCGGAAAAGGGCCTTAAAGGTCAAAGGGCAGAGAGAATTCAGGGAAGACTTGCACTCCCACAGGCTCCTCACATGTCTCATTACACACTAGCATGCACTGACTAATCGAAAAACTCAACAGGCGAGGGTAAAATCACAAGCTGAATCTCTCAATCGTAGCGTGCACTAGCTGACGGTGCAGTATGACTGACACTCGGGCATTTAAATGATACAATCATAAATAATTTTTAAAAAAATGTATGTTGGAGGATTATTCCTAGATGATTTACGAAAATGTTTTTATCAAGTTATGAAAGCATTAAACCATTTTCAAGGTGTCTGCAATGACACTTCATTCTTTAAAGCACTCTCAAGCCCCGCCTGCTGACAACGTTTTATTGCGCCAATCATTTTTCATGTGCTCTGTTAACAAGGTTGAATCCTTATCTGTTAAAGGAGCGCCGTGCCTCTAACCAAATAGACCCTTTTAAAGACTCTAAAACCCATGCTATTACACAAACCAGCTTTTAATCTTCCCAATCAAACGGCACATAAATGTGTCTACCAGAGTGCCCTAACAGCCACAGGGGTCAAAGCTAGAATTAACCTTATTCAGCATGGCCAAAAAACAATACACAGACAAAGAAAATCTGGTGTCGTAAAGAACATATTATAAGACTATTCTTATCTTGCAATTTGTAAGTATGAAAATACTTTTGGTCTAAATCAGGCTGAACAAAAATAAGATATTTTGAAGAATGTACCTTGACTTCTACTACACTAAAAAAAGCGATGTTGGAATTACTTAATTTATCATGTACATATGTTCTTTGGGATTAAATTAAGTTGTTTTAACATTACTTTTTTAAAATTGAAAACGTATCAATCATATGGAACTGATGTACCTTATAAAATGTAGTATTTCGAACAACCCTTTTTTTCCGTTTATATGGACACAAAATCAATACAAGTGAGGTGGCACCATAACTGTTGTGTTACCATCATTCTTAAAATATCTGCAGTAGAAACAAAGTCAAATAGGTTTAAAATGACAAGATTCTGAGGAACCGGTGACAGAATTTTCATATTGGGGTGAACTATTATTTTCACACAAACTAAGGACTGTAAAACTAAATTGCTAATGTTTATGTAAGCTAATGCTTATACCAAGGCTAAAAAATACAACATAATTGTAGTAAATCACCCAGCAGCGATTCTTCATCGTCATGCAAATGCAAAACTTTCCCTGAAAGAAGATATTTTGAAGAATGTTGATTTCTGGCATCAATTCACCTGTTTACATTGGTTTTGTGTATACAATAGAGGTGAATTGATGCCATTTAACTTCCTCCAACACATTTTGTGTGTGTTGCAGAATACAGAAAAGTCATAAATTCTCACCTACTCGTAAACAGATTCACTTTATATTTAACAACCCTCACTAATAACATTATTGAGGGTAACAGGCCACTTAAAAATAATGAATCACTAAAGATGCCAATCAAAACTAAATACATATTAAACGAATGTCAACTTCCCCTGAAGCCCTACACAAGCCTGTGGATCAGGTCTGAATCATTAAACTGCCGTGCTATTATTCATCAGCTCTGATTAGAGCGAAGGCCTGCTCCAGGTTCTCTCTCATTTGCAGATAATGCTTCCTCAAAAGGTTGCAATCAATCTTCATCATTTTGTCATTTCTTGTACTTCAGGGGAAATGAATGAAGGCTGTATTTATTTATTTTCTTCTAGGGATAACAATGTCAAATGATGTTTAGTGTAATGAGCTAATGAATAATATAGAAACAGGCAACACAGGATATGTCATTTCATAGTAGACCATTAGAGGCACTGCGGTACTGAGAAAGTAAGTGTTGCCATGTCTTGATATTATTAGTAAATTTGATGTATACATTTTTAATTATATTTTATATATAAATATAATAAGTAAAAATAAGTATAGTAAAAGATAAGTAAGTGTTTAAATAAAAAATTAATTTCCCTTCACATGGTTATTATATTACAAATGTTTCTTTGCATCACTATTTAATATATGAATTTTTAATTTAGCTTTTTTCCTGACGCCAGTTTGTTTTTCTTGCTTAATCTTCAAACAAGATCTGGCAACCCAGGCCACATTTTACCATCAGTGCTGTATTATACAGAGTTGTACCACAAGGCGCCTGACAGAGGTCACTTGAGAATCAATCGCTTTAAGTGTTCTCACCCGCATCAAAGAATGAGATTAAATAGAAACTTCAGGCTCTGGTTGAAAGACAGAAACCAATAAAGCAGAAAGAACTCAACCCTACTTTCACTCTCTTGGGCTTCTGCAATGTCAACGTTTGTTCCTCTGTATCTGCTCCTCTTCCCTAACATGTCCCCTCAGTTTTATTTATGAAATCCGATGCGAGACCCTTACCCCGCCGGCGGATCATAGGGTCATTATAAGTAAATCAGGTTCGGCATTTCATTAACTTAATGAAAGCAGTGACTCGTGGCACCATTCCCAGGATGTACGACTCTGTCTGCATCTCACCTCTGAGGTCAGCGATGCTGCTTAAAAGAAAGAGATAATGGTCTCTGAATGCTAAATCTAAAATCTTGGAACTTGAACTGCATGCAAACTCTCTAACTTTTTTTCTTTACACCCTGACTATTTCTTTTTTGTCAATTTTTAATCTGGCACTGGCTCTGAGGTGTTTGATAGCCGTGGAGGTTTTACGGGGCCACAAAAGAGCAGACTGCAGAAGCATTGGAGTGCCATTTCACGTACCTTGAACAAAGAGCACCAAGTGACTAATACCCCACTGAAATGCTTAATGCGATATAAATGACTAATAATATGAGTAATAATAGAGTACCCAAAGAGAGCTGTGATGATCATGTGAAATGGCACTGGACTAAAAGTCTGAGAGAGGAACTTTTTCTCTGCAGTCCCCCAGCACCATCAGTCAAGCCCCTGACAACTTCAATACAATCTCCTACATCAGCACAATTTTCTAGGTTACTAAGAAGATAATTACAAAGAGTTTAACTTGACTTAAACTTGGTGACAACGTTCAAACAGCTGATGACGAATCATAGTCTCAAAACCTAATCTTTGATATAAAAATGATCATGAAACTACATTAACATGTAAAAGGTACAGTTTGCCACATCTTAACGAATTAACAACCATCTCACTTGTCCCTTTCGAGGCATTAGGGTTACTGACACAGGACAAAATTTCAACATTTAGAAAATGACATACTTTTTACTCATCTTTGCCTAATTAAATAACATATTTAAAAGTGTGTTCAGATTGTTAATTTAGGGTTACTGTAGAAACAGGGTGGTGAATGATTGTAAGAGGACCCGCGCAGTGTGTAGAAAGAAATATCTTTTCTAAGATTATAAAAACATAATGGTTCATTATGTGATGTATTTATACACCTACGAGTACATAGTTATGTATCTTATATTGCATTTCTGTAAATAGATCCTTAAAAATGTACACATTGCACCTTAAACTTGCGTATATGAAAGATGCTGATACTCTTTGCTTTAATGTTAAAAATAAAATAAAACTATTTTATTAATATTTTGCTAAAGCTTAAGTCTAGACTGTCGTTTTATACTGAATCCAACACTTAAGTATTTCTTTAAATTTTGATAATTTCACTTAAGATGTCTATAAGATAAAAAATGAATTAAATCTCTTCTCATGGTAAGGATATTAAAATGTTTGAAGTTATTTAAATTTTGAGTGTGATTTTTAATTGTAATATAAAATAAATATTAATAGAATAGTAGGTTCTGATAAGTTGTTGAGGTTGTAATATCTCCAATTAAAACATATTTCAATATTTTGCTAGAGTTTCAGTCCAGATTCCCATATTTAATGTAAAACAAAGCACTAAAGAATCAAGACTTGGACAACACTATTTTTTGACCAATGACCCATGAGAAATGATCAAGAAAATACTTTGCTGGACAATATAAAATGTCTTGTTGCTTATTCGTTAACCAGTTCTGCCATAACAAGGCAAACAATTTGGGAGTTATGAATGTACACTTAGTGACTGGCCTATGCATCAGTTTCATTTGTTATAAGGTGAAGGCAGCCATGCTGTCCACAATAACTTCATAACTCATACCTCCCCGGATGTCACTCCTAAGAAATGTTTCATGCTTCTTGCGCAAATGCGCTTCCTTTTATGGAGACAAACTCCTGCAGACACAAACAAGTAGCACATCTGCATGAGGCAAAAGATAACAAGCACTTAAAAGACTCTGAGCTTATGTGTCACCGACGAAATTAATCGGCACAATTCTAGCAATAAAAGGCCATAAACAACATTTGCAAGTGTGTTTAGTCTCAAAAAGCCTCCATAAACAACACTTACTGTATAATGACCTCATAAGACTTATATCTCATTATATACATCATCAACTTCAAACCTCATTTTATGCAAAAATCTTGTTTATTTAAATGTCCTTTGAATGGTTTTGTCCTTGATGGCAGGTCAGCTAAAATATTCCAGTCTTCTTTTTACATATTCTCTGCATAAGGACATCCTGCCTATACTTTCAGAATAGGAAACACTCTTAGCCCTTTCCGTCTTTGAATGTTGATGTAATGCGATTGTTTCTTCCTAAGAAAAACAATGTGATCCATTATTCCCACACAGAAACCTGGTCCCCAAGCACAACTAATTCAGTTAAAAGTGATGCCCAATCGGTGACTGGGATACAGAAGGAAAAGAGAATAGTTTGGGGAGAATCAGCAAGGGAAAGCCAGAGAGGAAACAGGCGCTCTCCTGCTGTGCATGCATGGTCAACTTGCCCCAGAATTTCGGGCTCGTCTCCAGTTTGCATTCGGCAAACTCTCCCTCTGCAAACAATGGCCACTTATGTTTCCATAGGGACTGGAGCTTATGGGCAAAGGCTTGACTCTCTCAAAGCTGCACACATTCACCCAGAAAGGCTCATTAAAGTGCTGAAAAGCTTCATACAACACGGCGGCGGTGTGCAAATCGGCCAAACGTACGGCGCTGACCGCGTGAGATGATTTACATAGTGAGACAACAAACATGCTGCAAATGATAGAAACCCGAACAGAGAGGATCACAAACCATCCAAAAAAAAAAACATTTTCTGAGAGTGGAATTGAATGAGATCCATAAGTCAAAATAGTGAGTATAAATGATAAGGTTTCCTTTCTTCAGGTTTTCTTATTTAAAGTGATAGTTCAACTGAATATGACATTTTTTTCGTTATTTACTCACAGTCTTAAATCTTTATGTATTTACTTACATCAATCCTGTTTGGCTTTCTTTCTTCCATACAACACAAAAAGTAATGTTGAAGAATTTCGGGTACTGGTACCAATTCACTTCGTTTTGTGTTCATACAATAGAAGTGAATAAATGCCAGCACTTTCTTCAAAATATCTTAATGGGTGATCTGCAGTAGAAAGTCATACAGGTATGAAATGGTAATGATGAATAAACTATGAATTTCTTTCTTTTGATTTCGAAAAAATACAAACTGAAGCAGAAATGTGTAATGTTTGGTATGTCCTATCTCTGCTTTGCCAGCATGCAATGCCAGTATACAATGGCATGGACTCCACAAACTGTAAAAATCCTGATGAAATGTGTTTACTGGATTTTTAAACGTTCCAAAGATTATTTTCCTGGTTTCAGTGGAAAAAAAGAATATTTGACCTATTTCAAAAAGGCAAAGTTGGAATATAACAGGACTACTTGCTCGTTGTCTTGTGGTCTTCAATGTTCATATTACATCTAAACCTTGCATCAAAACTGTTTCATATAATTCTAAATCCCAGACTCTCAATGTAGACTCAGACATATAGACCGCATTTCAAAGCTCAAATTGATTTAAAAGCAAAGCGAACGCTGCAAACCTGAATCGATTGTGAAACAAAAGAACTATAGATTGATATATATACCCCTGAGATGTCTGACACAAGCTATGAAACCTAATTCTGTCTACCTGACAACAGGAATTCAGGACAACCTAACACACATCTGGTTTGTCCAGTGCCCGTTTTCACATAACAGGCTAAAAGACTGCTGGAAAGGTATAGCTCAGAGCTGTGGATTCTTTCCTCGCTGCGTAGTTCCACATAGGTATGCAGAGCAGGTTAACACAAGATCACGCTGGCACGTCCGCACAGGTCCCTTTTCTTCTATACATTCACTCCCACACAAAGACAAGCCCCTTCCTGGCTGACATCTTGCCTCTTGCCCCGCTTTGAAGTAACTGCGGACCATTTGTGCTAACAACACTTACAGACAAAAGTGACTTAATGTTCCAAAAAGAGGGAGCCGGAAGTGAGGAATGCGTATCAGCACTTTTGTGCAATTGTGTGTTCTCTGTATATAATTACTGCACAAATTGATCTTTAACAAGAGTCAACCAGAGTGCTCGTGTTACCTGTACCAGACAAAAACATCCAACAGCTCTTGAGATAGACAAAGGCACAGATGTATGCCCAATACTGTATACACACCGTACACAAAGGTGATCGTTCTAGCACACGGATGAAGGCACCAGGTCCTTTTATGCACACTAAAAATACAAAGCAGTTCCTGGCCAAAAGCAGTTTTATACAAAAACCAAGTCATTAAACGACTAAACTGCATGCATCCATTGTGTCATATGCATCTATGGTTCTCAAACAGTTTCAAAACCTTTCATGAAACACAAATAAAGAAAAAAGGGGCACCTTGGCAGACCAAACAGGACCTGTGGGTGGAAACAGGATAACTCGAATTCCTGATTCAGACGGCATGTTCCTAATCTTATTATCTGAATGACTACGAAATCTGCATTCCCGAAAAACCCTTCAAAGCCCTCAAGGGCCAGGTTCTCTCTTTCTATGACAGGAGACATATCAAAAACCTATTCTGAATGCGTCTTGAGAGAGGCTAAGACACAGGACACTGGATTTAGTCTGGAAGAGCCACTCATATGTAATCTACAGAAGACAACATCTTGGGCAGCGGTCAGCATGACCTGTCAAACACGATCTAGCGCTACAGGCAAACAGCAGCACTAACCAGATAAGATAGATTTCCTTTTAAAGCTCTTTGGTATATATCTGACAGGGTTTTTTTTAGCCAGAGTCGTGTCAAGACCGAACATTTTTGGAAACAGTTTTGTCTTTGCTGACAGCACACAGGCTCCAACCAGGCCACTTGAGTTTGACCTGCAGCTGATCTCACGGGAGCAGGATTTCATGAGACTCGGAGCTGTTTAAGTGAGAAGAAATACACGCTGCCACAAAGCTGAAGTGCAATTTTACGAGAACACTCAGGTTTTGTTTGAGAAAGATCAGACCACACAAAAAGGTATTTCACAGAGTGCACTTTATAGTGTGGCTCTAAAAAATCGAAAAAATGAATGTAACTAAAATAAAAACAACATTTCAATTTTAAAAAAGCAAATAATAAGAAACCAGCCATTATGTTATGTCTAATCCTAAATATATAACTAGATCATTTGAAAAATTGTATCTAAAAAAAATTATATTTACGTTCATGCAATTGGCAGACACTTTCATCCAAAGCAACTGACATTTTACTTTACATTTGATTCTGATTATTTGGTTATGAACGAACCCATACTATGGGAAAGCTCAAATTATAAGATAATTGAAATATTACAAAATTGTTTAAATTAAATACTACAAACTACAAGCCATCTCGTAAAATACTTATGGATTTCTGATTGTATTCTTTATATTTTTTATTCCAAATCTATTTTTAAAGTCTTCTTAGACATACAATAGCTGTGTGCGAAAACAGCGAATTGACAAATAGTATAAAGGTTAAGAATGGTAAATTAATATGACATTTTTTTTGTTACATTTACTTTCAACCCAGTGACAGTTAAGGGGAAGAATTGTTTTTTTCCAATTATTGTACCTTTTGGTATGATATACATCAAGCAAATTTATATAAATTAGCCACACCACACAATAGTTACGAATACCAGTAATATTGTGTTGTGGATAGTACAACTACTGTTATTTCTAAAACTAATGTTAATCTCCTAAGACATACAGACCAACAGACATAAAAATGTGAACAGACTGAAATGAAATAGCATACGAGTGCAGAATAGTAAATCAACAATGACAGAATTTTTATTTGCCGGTGAACTTTTCATTTAACAAAGAAGCTAATCTGCATGATTTAGCTGATCGACGTCCCAGGCCTGTCCTATTGCAATTTTACAGACTCTGACTGTGTTATTGAATTAGGGTGATTCTGAATGTTCAGTAAAGGTGATTGTGAAGGTCTCTAACATTTGTCATAGAAAAAATCAATTTTATGTCAATCTTAGAAGGGGCCTTCTCATGCATTTTAAGTCGAATAAAAACATGAACATAAACCACAGAAAACAAGTACAATCCTGTTTTATGTGTAACAGATCTGTCAGGATCTCATTTTTACGGCAACAATTATGTAAGCCAGCGAAGAGACCCATAGCCCATGTATAAACCCAAAAGCAGTTGAAAGGAGAAAAACGTAATCGGGTTGATGTTAGAATTATCAGGTGTTTATAACATAAACTAACCAGGCATGCTACAGCAGCTAGGTGTACTTTCCCAGAAGCTCTTTAAAGTTTCTGGGAACATTAACAGTTAAAACCTTTCTAAACCACAAAGGGGGAATGGGGGAGCATAAAAAATCCTATTAACCAATACAAAGGCTCCAGTGTTTGGCACCGACACTACGGCACTGTGTTTTAATGAAGTGGCCTGCTAGAGCTGAGTTAGCACTGGTTCAACACAAAAACTAAATTGCATCATTCACTTTGAAGACGACACAAGATAAATTTTAGCAGCCAACTGATATCCGTACGGTGTAAGATGGTACCACGCGGCGGAGAAAGCGGGCAAAGAGGCTAGGGGATGACGGATATTAGCATTCTGTTGGACTATGGCATCAGATTTTATCGTGCTCAATCTGCACTATGCCAGCTGGGATACATGCTCAGTACCCGGCCAGGACAAGCACCCACTCCCACGGCACAGAGGCCAATAAAAGACCCATTTAGTCTGGGCATTGAGGAGCTGGTGAGGGTGCTAGGAGCTTTACAGGAAGGGACAAGCTACAACAGATGAAAGGGTCTTTGCGTCTGTTTTATGACACACACAGGGCTTGTTTTGACTGTCTCCCGGCATTTAATATAAATGATAAAGGACGTCCTTAGAAAGGACAGCTTAAAAGCACAGGCCCACCTACAGAAACGTGGACCTCACAATGGCGTTTGTTATGCTGTTTGCGCCTTCCTGCTTCCTTTCATGTCAAACTTCATGAGTAAGCATGACAAATGGCCTTTTTTTAGAAGACTGTGCGTTTCGACTCATTTTCTCATGATCTACAGCACGGAACGGATTGAAACAACGTGCCCTGGAGTTAAATAATGGAAAACATAAGGCGGCAGCCAGTGCGCATCTGTGTTTTAGTGTTTGGGAGTGAATGGCGTCTCACTGTCTCATTGGACACATTTTATGTACAAGGGTATCGATTCCTCCACCCAGCAGAATAGAAGGAACAAGGCTGTGGAAATTCACTTATGCTTACTTAAAGAGAAATCTCACACATTTTTATCAACAACACAAAATATATATTTTGATATCAGTTATTCATCCTTTAGTAATTCAAAACCCTGTATACAGGTTAGAACACAAAGGAAGAGATTTTCAGAAATGTCCTAGTGGTGTGTAATTTCAAACTTTATATTTTGAGAAATTGGTAGTATGTCCATACAATTTAAGTCAATGGGGCGAATGTTGATTTGAAATCCAACATTCTTTATGCAGAAGAAAGTTGGCATTAAGTTCTAAAAGACAAATATTTGTTATTTTTTGTAAACCATCCCTTTAATTTATTAAATAAAGAAATTACTGTTTATTTGACGTGCACAGCATCCGACCTTAAAGCATGTTGTGTGGAAAACACGCACATCCAAACACACACACACACACACACACACACACACACACACACACACACACACACACACACACACACACACACACACACACACACACACACACACACACACACACAAACACACACACACACACACACACACACACACAAATGCACACTCAACATAATCTTATTGTATTTCATAGCATGACAGGTGCATAAGCCAGTTTATGACAGTGTCAGGATGAGAAAGCAGTTGACCCAATAAAAAAAGAATATATAAATGGAGGGGTGGCTATATAAACTAAAGAAGCGTCAACATCATAGCTGCAAATTAATATAACAAACTCAATATATAAACGGTATATTATAATGTAGATGTGCCACGCTGCACAATATACACAGAGCACTTCTGTATAACTGTTCTTATCCCATATCGGTAGAAGATTCTGTAACAGCTTCAATACAATGATTGATCTTGCAAGAAGGATGGAAAAAAAGGCATGAGGGCTGCAATTAAAGCCGATGGTGATGTGAGAAAGAACTGGGCATATGTGTGGAGACAGGACCAAATGAGCTCTATAGAGACAGATGGTGGCTTATTTGGAGAATGATGAAAGTCAGCGAATGTCTTACCTGAGAGGTGCAGACCACAAAGCCAGTGATGGAACATGAAAGAGAAGAGAAAAACAACCATGTTAGAAAAATGAACAATATCTGGCAACCAAAATGATAGCTTGTTCCAAAACACTGGGCCCAAGGAACTCTTGATGTGATTTTTCCAATACAGTTTCACATAGTGTAACTTTTTGGGGTATATTATTTTAACACAAGGACCTATTGTAAAAAGACATGCAACTCAACTTTTAGGTCCTTAAAGGTCCTTTGAGTACAATAATGTACCCAAAAAGCTACAACATTATATTTTGTATATACCTAAAATCTAAGGGGAAAAACCCTTGCAACAGAAACATTTGAATTTTATACCTTTTTATAATTCTAGACATTATTCTGACCAAGAGATTGTCCTCTTTTCAAAATGTTGTCGCAAGTTGCTCGCAAGTTTTAGAAACAATGGTACCACACCATATGTTTCTATCTAAATTTCAGATCAACACATTGGTAATAAATTCCCTGTCGTAATTATTACAAACACTGGCCGGATACTTGATATCACATATCTTTTCTCATCCATCCCTGCACTTGTGTTAAAAATCATCTTGTAATATTGATATATGCAGCATATGAGGTTTCATGCGTAATATCGAAAGCCGCGTCCAGACAAAACCTCTCAGGACAATTAGGACATCTTAAGCATAAAATCATTTCTCCTCAGATGGATGGAGGCAGGTTTCCCCTGAGGGTGAATGTAATGCAACACAGCTGCAACATCAAACATCAACTACACAAAAGCACAACTATACATTCACTCATTGAGTTTGAACAGTTGACAGTTCACGTCCTCAGTGGAGTGTTGAGGTCTGCCAAGCTCCATTCTTCCCTCAGCTCTCTGACACTCACTGAAATATTTACAGCAAGACCAGACACATATAAAACATCCCTAGCCTGCTCTTCTGTGAGCCAAAAACCTGTAACCAGAACAGTCGCCTTTTACCGTCATGCATATTTAAATGCAAGGGCTCCATGCCTAGAATATCAACTGCCTTCATAAGGATACTTTCAGAATACTATTAAAACGAAAAGGTCCGGTTAAGTTATTAGAATAAAAACTTTACTAACTCCTAATTCCCTTGATATAAAAAAGGAAGACTCAAGATCCCACTTGACATCATAGCAGACCCTCTGGTCAAAGCTGACTCAGGTGCTCCAGGTTCTTAAAGGAAAGTGTGGGGAGATCCCGCAGGGGATATATTGAAAAGAGACATGTGCTTGTCATCCCTAAATCTAGCTCACGCATAAGGTCAGCACTTCATTCAAGGGTTTAAAGATCTTATTTGGCAGAAAGGATTAAGAGACTAGTGGAGGGGGTAGTGGAGGGTAGATGCTCATCCTCTATCAGGCTCCTGGTGCCGTGATGCAAAGATAACCTGCACTTGGGCATGAGCCTAGACAAAATATGACTCGTCCCCCCATCGTCTTACAGCGTGATATGCATCATGTCTGCTCTGCACGAGCAGTCTTTTGTTTGTCACCAAAACACACTTGGGACAGGAGACAAAACTGCCCTTCAAAGTCAGTTTTGGTGTCATGTATTCGTCAGCGTATAGATCATACAGAATGGTATAAGTAATGTAAGTGGTCTTCACTAATAGAATATTATAGAGAATAATTTAGTGTAATTAAATCTGATGTGATTTGTTTAATGTTGTCACCAATATGAAAATATCAACTTATAAAATTAATAAAAAATATTTGTAAAGCATGACAGTGTTTAGAAACTGTGAAATATAAGAATATTTTAAGTGAACAAATTTCAAAACATGAATAAATAACGAATAAAACTTTTGTGAACTGTCACATTGAATAGACACAATGGATATGGTTATGTCACCAATTTAATAAATATATAAATAAATATCAAGCTTTTAAGTCACAGTTTTTTGTCACTGGAAATAAAAGAAGTGCTAATTTAGTAAAGAACAAATAAACAAACAAATAAATGACAAACAAACTTTAATGTAATACCACAGTGTTTAGAGACACTAGGGACTAAAAATATTAAAAATAAAAAATTATAATAAAAAATTAAAGATATAAGCAAGCAAATAAAAAATATTGAAAGTCACAGTGTTAAGGCACTGGATTCAATTTTGTTTGATATCAGACAATTATTATAAATGACAAATAAATAAACAAATAAATGACAAATAAACTTTTGATTAATGTAAGAGTGTTTAGACATTCCCAAAATATTAAGCTGAAAATGGCTTGCATATTGTCAATTTCTTTTTTTAAATAGAGAGTTATTTTTATCCAAACATTACTTTCAATTCATTACAGCTCTTTCTTTCACCCACCCTTGCACCCAAACAAAATAAAAGTGGTCCAAAACATTCTTGGCTTTTTGGACATCTCTCAAATCTCTCCTGAGGTATAGTTGCTACAGGCACATCAATCAGTTTTGCAAAAAATGTTTCCATTATCTTATAAAAACAATCTCAGCAAAGAACACAAAAACAGTTCACCGAATGGACTTTCTGCAGAAAAAAATAGAGCTGCCAGTCATAAAATGAGCAAAAAAACCTGAGGGTATTTTAAGGTGTGCCAATTGAAAGAAACAGGGGACCAGGGCTGAGCCATCAGGGAAATTGCTGTGCAGGGTCTCTTAGTCTGAATGCACTGAAAGTAATCAAGTTGCTCAGCAATCTTCATTACAAGGAGAGCACTCTACTTTATTGAGATTCAGAGGAGGGGATGTGCCAGCACACAAAAAAGGAATTTATTGATTGCACTTAATGCAATAAGTATGCAGGTTCCAATGCAACTTCATCGCCCACACCATCCCATTTATGTAAGCCTAAGGAAAAATGAGCCGTATACCCTGGCCAGGGATGAATCTTAGTCACGGTGCCGCATAATGTACAGAACAGGCGCAATCCTAATGGAAGGTGACTCCAAAGGAGGAGGAAAGAAACCTTGTCTGAGCGCATTTCTTGCTGCATTTATCTGAGTCAGTGCAACTCAATTCTGCTAAAGCTGAGTCAAGAGTGCACAGTCATGATGAAAGGTTGAGGTACAATAGTGTCCAGACGAAACGAAGCAGTATCGAATAACACAACCACTATGGTGTCAAACGCGCTCCTACAATTAGAAATGCATGAAATGGGATGACTAAATAATGAATTTCTTAATTTTAACAATCCAATGGCTGAATGGTTCATTCGTACTTTTCAATCAATTTCAATCATTTATTCTGCATGTTTACGGAAAGTGCCATGCTGAGTAAGCACACTGGATCAAATGATTGTATTTGTTATGCTGGAAGAGGAATGATCCACGGAGATTAGGTTAAATTAATCTACACAAACCCTTAAGGGACGTTAAAACGTCATCTAATGCCCATACCACGTTTTGTATTAAAATCCAAATAGCAGCTGCTGAACCCCTCTTGAGAAAAGAGCAATGAAATAAATAAACGGCCGGCCCGCTGCTGTGAGCCCTCAGAAGGAGCCATGTGTTTCTGATCAATCCAGCTGTTCATCCACACATCTCCTATCCCCTTGACTGACCCAGGTTCACACCTCTGCCACCCCCTGCCGAAATCACCTTTCCCCTCGTACCATAAACACTGCAGGGTCATCTAAAGGGATGCACACGTGGATCTCCTACGATAAAGTACAGCTCAACTTGGTTTGCTGGTTATGGAGTTTTGGAGGATTACTGTGCATGGTCAGACTGGGAGAACATTACGTGGTAGGGTGATGTCATCAGATAGCAAATGTGGTGAAAATTACAATGTTAAAATAACGTGACATTATCAAGGTATTTATAAGAATACCATGGCATAACTGTAATACCACTGGCCGAAAAACATGCAGGCAAGTGTCTATTATTCATAATCCAAAACATACCTGTTGAAATAATTGCAATGTTGAAAAATGGACAACATGTATTCGCAGGATTTAATTGCATGTTTGAAAAGCATAACCTAAAATTTGCAGTGGCTTGTGAAAGCTGTGGAAAATCAAAACGATATATCAAGAGTGCCTTGAAAAAATGGTGTAGCTAAAGGCAATTTCTTTTCTTTTCGCGGTAATGGTTTAGCGGGCTTAAACTGAAGTGAAGCAAATGATTAATGTTGTGCTTCTGAGTCTCTAAACTCAGGAAGCCCTAAATCAAAACAGTATTTTGCTTTTAACAGCTGAACTAATGAAATTATAACAACAGCAGCCCCAAAAGGCCTCCTTTCTCTGAAGAAAGAAAAAAGTCTCTACTCTCTTCCTGTCCCCTTAAAACCTGATATTTTACCACACTGAAAATGCATCTTGTGAAAAATAAACATTAAGCCTGGACACAAACTCTTGACATTCATGCCTCTTCAAGCTCCATGTATGAATCTATTCTACAAAACCTCACTAAATGTCTAAGGTACCACAAAATAAAAAAATAACATGTTATGTATAGTTTTCAAATTATCTTGTCAATTTTGACCTGTGTGACTTTCTATTCTCCGCAGAACACAAAAGAAGACATTATGAAGAACGTAACTGGTACCCATTCATTTGCTTTGGTTTGTGTCTATATTATAGAAGACAATGGGAGGCAGCAGTTCTTCGAAATATCTGCTTTTGTGTTCTGCCAAAGAAAGAAAAAAAAAAACACGGGTTTCAAATGACAAGCACAAATTATAATTATGTATTTTGGATAAAAACTATGGTTACCACAGTAACACATTTACAGTATTTACACTCTATCTTTAAAGGACATATATTCAGCTTGATCAATGGCTTAAGCTTAAGTAAACCTGTGGTCTCACTAACATCACGCCCCTGGGGGACATCGGAGGGCGTGTACCGAACGTACGAGTTCATTCAATGAGCCGGGTTATGTTTGCATGGCTGACAGGGGTAATTCATCTGCGTTTTTATAAATCACAAGTGAGTAATTTGAACCTGTCATGTTCTCAATATGCATCCACATCAGAGTCTTTGACTCTCTCTCTCTCTCTCTCTCTCTCTCTCTCTCTCTCTCTCTCTCTCTCTCTCTCTCTCTCTCTCTCTCTCTCTCTCTCTCTCTGTGCCTCAGGCCACTAAAACCCTGGACATTCCTCTCCTCTGATTCCCAGACTTTAATATCACGGCATGTTTAAGAAATAAACATCTACAACGTAAGAATGTGAATATTGTTGGTGTTGATAAGCACTCTGTAGTTAAGATATGGATATGTGTCATTGTTAAAAGTTCCAGTATTTACATCCATCATGATTCAAGATCTGTTTGAATGAAAACTACTTTGATGATCTCCACTGCCTCGGGTGTGTGTTTACGGTTGGTGTGTGTGTTCACTGCTCTGGGTGTGTGTTCACGGTAAGTGTGTATGTTCACGGTTGGCGTGTGTGTTCACTGCTCCGGGTGTGTGTTCACAGTTGGTGTGTGTGTTCACTGCTCCGGGTGTGTGTTCACGGTTGGTGTGTGTGTTCACTGCTGTGTGTGTGCACTATGGTCAAATGCAGAGCACGAATGCTGAGTATGGGTCACCATACTTGGCTTTATGGCACATCATTTCACTCTTGAAAACTTTATTTCATTGCATAAACAGTTTTTCTTTATTATATTTAAAAACACCGTAATGAACTAAAGCTGAGATTTCCTCTGATGTACAGCACCGCCAGCTCACTTCAGCTATATTTTTTATCCACTTAAGCCACTTAAACCAACAAATACCCATATCAGCGATAAAAAAGTTCTGTCAGCACATCTTTTGTAACAGTGGCCAGACTTGGAAGCATTGAAATTTGACAGCCTGGGAGAAGTTTCCTATAGCATTATCATCATTAGCAAAAGGTGTTTATCCCAAATTTAAGTAGCTTATATATGGTGTGTGAAATGAGTTTTAATGTTTTTCATGTATGTGTACATATATTTCATTCAGTTTGCTGTTGCTGATAAAAGCTCACGTTTTCACGTGATATCTAGAAAACACTGTCCCCAGGTCCCAACCATTACCTAACTTCCTACCTAACTAAAGTTTTAGTAACAAAGGCAAAGTAAAACAGGTGCTGTAGTGATAATATGTCAAATGTTGGAAAACCTTCCGCTTTAACTCTCCTGAAACATTCGTGGATTTCCTAGTTTTTATTCTTTCCCTGTGCAAAAACCCACTGAGATTTTTAAAACGAATATTCCCATACAAACCCCCCTTCTCACTTGGAGCATGCCCTTTGACCGTAGTCAAAAGAACAAGGGCCTGTAATCTCTGATAAATCTCATATCGTCAGACTGGCTAAGCCAAACAATCTTCATAATGCAGAGGAAACAAGTGCAAGGTGTCAAGAAGTGGGCGGAGCTCTCAATCTTTATCATTAGACACTTGACTTTATACATGTCTATGTGTCTATTTAAAGGTATAACAACGCAAGTTCCAGGTAGTATTGCACAACAAAATTGTGCAGAAATTATGGATGTAGAAAAGTCCCCCTATGGTCTATAATTGTGTTCCCTAAAACTACTGTAGGACCATTATAATAACATGGTTAAACGGTTTTTAGAAAAAAATTCTCCTGTTTTAAAATAGCTTAAAATAACAGAAATAGCAGTTTAATGAATATGCAAATTAGCCCTGCAGCTATTGCATATCTATAAGTCCCCGCTGAGCCAAAGGGTAAAATGAGTTGATATGATTGGAAAAAGGTTTGTAATGGCTTATACAGGGCAGGTGTGGTAAACTTCTGGAAACCCCTCCACATAAAACAAATAAACCACATTAAAACTTGATCACCACAGGAGATCTTTAAAATGATTAGAATGTTAGGGCTGCACAATAAATTCGAAAAACTAATCGAGATTAAAATAATGGCTAAAACAATAACAGAATCGTCGAAAGTGATTATATTTGTGTAATAAATATAATTATTTATATTTACAGCTGTATATTTGTGCTTTTTTCTGTCTGTTTCGGCAGTATGTTTGGCCACTTAACACAGTAATGAATCAGAGATTGTAAAACTGATCAAATAAAGATATTAGTTTTGCCGATTTTAGGAAAAACATAGCACCCATAAATTTTGTCATCTACACATTTTGAGAATTTACAATGCAGCCAAAATCTATTTAACAACAATAATAATCACAAAAATCATATCAAGGAGAATCCACAATAATAATTTTTTTCATAATCATGCAGTACTAATAACTTTCCATTAAGAGTATTATTTCATTAAGATATATATACATTACATTATAAATGAGTGAAATAAATAAATAAATTCATCTGATCTTAGACGTGTAATGTGTTTTATATCACTTGAGAGTCCTCATACTTGTTGGATTCTTGCAGATGGATTTGTGGAAACAGATGGAAGATTTTACACAAAGATTATTTCCATATTTTTCACAAATCTGTTCACAGCACCCTAGACAGTACAAATGACATATACAGACCATGACACATACACCTTCAGACATAAACCACACCTATGTTCTCATCACCCTAAAGTATAGCCTCCCACCTAACCATTCAGACGCCAAGCTGAAGGTTACATGACCAATCGATATGGGTTAGTTTGGGACAGCACCAAGCTCACGTTTTTAATAGTTCAGCCAGCAAACCGCCATCTTGACTTTAAAGGACAGACACTTAGATCTGTTGTTTATGGCCATCACACAATGTAATTGTAAAAGACCCAATTGTAACAAAAATTAATGAAGTTGACATTTTTTTAATGATTGTTTCATATTGCAAACTGAATTTAATACAGAATTGGAATTTGAGATTGAGTTGTTGCAAGTCAAAAAGAAAAAATCGGTTACAGATGACATCTACCCATGTCCCTATCTTCTCCTGTATCTAGAACATGTTGTCTGGCAGAACACTGAGACATGTTATCTCAAAAGTTAGCCTACTTTCACAAGAAAGCATCTTTAGTACCAGTAGTGAATGTTACCATTCCACTTGTGGCACTGGAGTTCACACTGGTATCACAGAAACTTTAAAGAACTGTCGGTGAAAGAACCTGTTGAAACATCTCACATATGGTTTGGTCAGAAGCAGAAATCTGCCAAAGCGCTCAAACACATGGGTCAGGACCTCGGCCTAATTGATTTCTTGTGGAAACAATACGTACAGGAATACTCCATCAATCATGCCAACCCACATCGCTTTTAGACCAAACACCCTGGATTTGAGTTTAGCTGGACTAACTGGGACCATACACTCCAGTGGGAACAAAAGCATGTTACTCATCAAATGAAAAGTCCAAGCTTTTGAACATGTCCTCTCTATTCCATTAGTCTTATTAAAGATCAATGGAAAGTGGTCTGCTGAAATAAATCAGTTTAATAATATAGCGCTCTAGCCGGTTATTGCTTGAGCGAGCGTACACTTCAGCACTAATTATTCAAGGCAGAAAATGTTCAAGTACATCAGATGTACCATAAATACCAATGACTTTGACAATGGTACCTTCATAGTCCATTCAGACCAAGTATATCAGGAGACCATCTTAGCGGTTTTGTTTGGAGTCACTTGATGTTTTAAACCAGTATTTTGCCAATGAACGATGGTATTAAATGTAACTTTATTAGCGGCAATGACTATTTTAAGGTTTTCCTATTTACTTGCATTTACCAAACACTGCCCAAACGTTGTTTGGCTAATGTTATGCCGCATTTACACTTAAGGTCTTGATGCTCAATTCCGAGTTTTTTGGACAACTGATCATCTACTTTCTTCAGTACAGATTGGCTTTTATTATAATTATTATAAAAATTTAAATATAAAATTAATATTATTGATTTTTTTGCCTAGCATAACTTGGCTGCATTTAAAAGTCATGCATCGAGTCTTGTGACACAGCTGAGATGACATCATTTGAAAGAAACAGGAAAGATTGTAATACATTCTAACTTAAAAGCTATGGTTGAATATATTATATAAAAGATACAGCGATTTGCTGAGATTATTTTTTTTGCAGAGATTTTTCTCTTTCAAAAAAAAGGAAGGGAAATACCAGTGGGCATGAGGAGTATAGGGAGGCGAAGTAATGAGAAAGGAGTTCATTGTTCTTCAGAAGTGACTGCAGAGTCAATCTGACACAGGTATTCAGTAAATAAGGACTCCATTGTACTAGCTGGCACGGAAAAAACTCAAAACCACACAATACCTTTTATATCCTAACAGTAAACAACTATGTAAACTTACTGATTTGATTGACATTTAAACCTTATATTTAAGCAAATCACTCCAGTATTTAATATAATAAGTACATCTTCAATATCTCCCTGTTGCCTATTCCACTATTACATATTTTCGGATAGTCCTCTGTAGGCAGCTTTTTTGAAAAAGCAGCATGTGATCTTTGCTTAGAATTAACCAGTCCCTTAAGTACCTTAAGAAACAGAATTGGTTTTTGGAAAAGCCTATGGATAGACTGCATTTCTGTAATTCTATAAGGCAACTCTCATATAATAGTAATCATATTTTAGTTATTTAATCATTTTTAAGACTGCAAGAAAGCATAGACATATGTGTCTATCAAGACGTATGGGAAGTGCCAGCATCCTGGACATCTGCTAAGTCCGTAGCAAAGGAAGGTCACCCCTTTCCCTTTTCTTTTATGATAGTCGCAGAGACCACAACTATTAAAAGGGGTGTTGAGTGTAGGGACTCCCGGCAGAGCTATTCACACATGCTACCAACCCCCCGACCAACCATTTGTCCAGCAATTCCATTTCAAGCCGTTTGACGTCCGTCTCCTCCCATGACCGGCCAGAAGAGATACAGTTGCACTCATCTATTGTCTGCCAGTGTGCGGGTTTGTTATTCGCCTTTTACCAAGAGTGACCAGTAAGAACTAATTACTAGCAAGAACATAAAGTTGCTTCCCCTTTCCAGCCTCGATGACTGAAACCTCCAAAAGTAAATGCACGTGCATTACTTTGTCAAACTAACCAAACTAAAATGCCTCAGTGCACAATTTGCGTCTACCAGACATGACCTCCCAATGGTCTTATAAGGACATTTTTATTACCCTCTATAAATTTGCCATCAAAAGATTTTGAAAGTAAACTTTAAAATGAATTGCTGACAATGATGTAAGCCATTGCCATAGCAGTATTAGAGATTTTAAGCACATTTGTTTGGTTCATCTGGGTGGAAGTGAGTTTGAAGCTCTAAGTGCCAGCAGTTACCACAGTGGTCTAAGTTCATAGCCATGGAGATGTGGCTGCCGTTTCTTGCTCCTGTCTAAGACAAATACAGTGTTACGTTCGATTACCTGAGAACTGTTATGAATTATGACACAGTCTCTCTGGAATAGAGCTTGAATTGGTTCTTTGGTTGGGAAGGGATGGATTTATGTTTTAAAGCTCTAGACATTTCATGATTGGACTATTAAAACTTACTCTTCAGTAGGCCATATTCTCTTCCAAAGACAGACTTTAGACAATTTAGAATTGCTGATTTTAAGCTTGAACTTCCAGTTACTAACAGTAGAAAACTGAGCTGAACCAAATCACATCGCACCCTGCCCTACGACTTAAATTACAGCTAATAGCTTATATAATTAGCATAACGTCTGTTGTCTTTGGTTATAAGGCTTTATGATAGAAGTGAGACTGAAACTAAAGTGAATTCTCTCCTGCAATAAGCAACTCTAATAAAAAAACCATAAGCGTTGTTCTTTTTATGACAAGCCAGAGTGGAATTTTTTTCATTGTAAGTTCTTGTAGAGGCAACAAAAAGGAAAAATCTATAGATTTTACAGGGTTGTGCTTTGCAAACTACCTAACATCAAATCTTAAACATTTTAAAAGATACACCAACCACTAGAAACAACTAGTCACTGTCTAGTCAGTCAAAATCATTCTTTTTTTCTAGTTAACCGAGCACTCCAAACCAGGCTTTGATTGTGAGATTATTCTTGTCTGGGAATTTCCTCACCATTACACAGATTAGAGTCAATTGTGATGGTTGTTAACTCATTTGTGGGAATGGAACCCACACGGTCTATCTCAAAAGTCCATCAGTCCACCCAGTGGTAATGACATCAGCCGGCAGGGTCACATCCTCTCCGAGCTCTAAGACAGAGAAGGAGGACAACGGCAAGGATTCTCCCAAAGAGCTTAAGAATGTGAAAACAAAGATGAGAACAAAAGAAGAAGGGGGACAAATCTGTAACATTCCACATCCTGTCTCGTCTTATCTGGCCCAGGGCCCAGGCTGTTTGAAGATATGCCCGAATTTAGATATGAAAAGCCAAGAGACCCAAGAAAAAGACAAAGCCTGCTCTGAAATTGAGCACAGCCACTTCTTTACGTGCCTTTCCCCTCAGCTACTTATTATATTGCAATATATCCCTCTAGATAAAGCCTCTGAAAACAAACTCCTTTGCAAGGCATTTGTCAAAGCAGCTGAAGGCCCACTGTCGCTCCACTACACCTTCAGACTTACAACTGCAAAATCACCTACTCCTCATAAGATGAGGGCCAGGTCTAGAGTAACAAAGTAAACTCATTGTGAACAAACTACATAATCCACTCGGAAAAATAAATGTGAAACTTCCTCTACAAGGTGGAAGGCCTGGCGTGGGTTTGGCTGGTAATGAAAAACAGCTGTCATTTTTAGTCCGACCGCCTGCATAAGGTACTAATTGAATCCTCTTGAGAGGAAAGTAATGGAGTGACAGGTGCACAAAATGTAAAATCTCAAGCAAAACAAACCTTATCAATTCAGACCATATGTGGAGAACGTCTGGTTTCTATTACATCAGTTATCCACCAGCCTGTTGCAAACCGAGTCTGGCCTTTCTCCAGCTCTGGTTGATCTTGAGAGATACAGTGATTGACACCAGATGTAGATTTGGCCAGCTTCCTTTTCCCTCCCCTGACCATAAGGGGTAAGCCGAGGTCTTTGGTTGACTGTGGCAGACCGACTTCATAAACACTCTGTGAACTGGTGGCAGGCTGTTGCTGTGAAGAACTGTCAAAAGCAGGATCCTCGGTGACAGAGGTTAACAGTGCCTAGCAGAGTCTCTAACGTTGACATTTTCCAGGGTTACCAGGCAACTGGTGGGAGGGGCAGCGACTGCAGCATGCGCCGCGCCGCGTATGTGTGAACAAGGGTTGGATGGAGTGGATAGGTAATTCAGTCTGCATTTCCTGGAACATGGAGTGGTTTGTGGTGGGAACAGAGCCCAGGAGCGAAGCCACGGGTAGGCATTTCATTAACACCACAGTTGCGGGTGTTGAACAGACCCTGGGAGACCATAATGAGTAATGAATATCAGCGCTAGGGAAATGAAAGAGTTATCAAGGTCAATCGCAGTGATTTAGCTTGAAATGCTTGGGGTCCAGAGTGCTGCTAATCTCTGCCAGATAGATCTCCATACACATAACATACGGTTGATAACTAACATCTGGGAAGGCTATGCGTACACTTCAATAACAGTTGTTCTTAAACATCATCCATAACTTTTTGGCGAAATAGGAAAAAACTGTTATTGGCTGAAGGCACTGGATGAACATTCACAGCTAACATTGGAGTACATTGGTAACAAACAACACATGTCCAATTGACTTCCATTGTATCAACCCCAAACCATCTGTTTTGATTTCCACAAAAAAAAGTCAAATACAGGAATGACATGCAGGTAAGTTAACGATTAAATGCTAACAAGCCAAAACACAATCTATTTTAGAGCAGCAGACTGTCATAATTCATACACTTAAGCAACTGACATGATGTGTTCTTTAACTGTATACTACCAACTGTTGATATAGTTGAAGGTAGTTTGTGGTTTTATGTTAAAATATCACAATTACTGCAATTTTTGTTACTCATGCTATTCAATGTAGCCCTATCATAATGGGGCTCTTTATCTTAGATCAATGTATATCACTTTATGTATATTACTCTTATTGGTGTAAATGACTATATTAAAAGTTGCTGCACTTTTAACAAAGTACAAAGCAAGAAGTTGAAGATCAGAGATCTTCCAAGTGAAAAGTGTTGCTTAGCATGGTTTATTTGCCAGGAGATTCCACTCGATAGGAAACTAAGGTGTTAAGGGAAAGAATGGTTAGTGATCTTTACTTCATACAAAAAATGTCCAAAGAAGGAAAACTAGCTAAAAGAAACTGATTGAGATGTATTGAATTGACCACAACCCACATCATTACAGAACGCAAAAAAAGCATGTCCCAAAATATCCACTTCATAAATGAGATAACTGTTAACGTTTTTGACCATGTAGTTCATTGTGTGGGAACACAAGTCCACTTGCTATGAGAGGAACGTGTGTGAAATTGTTCGAGCTCGGCAAAATGAGTTATCTATTAGGACAAACTGATGTGTTTTTTAATGTCTTGCTTACATAGAAGTCCTACTAAGACTCAGATAAAATAAACTCAAGACATAATGACAGATACGTCTTTCAATGCAGGCAAATTTGGGCATTGCTGATTTCGGAACTCCGTAAGGCCGCGATTATGCATTGTTGTTGCATTCTTAGTGTTGCCACAAGGAGCACCATATCAGACAATTGTATTAACAGCATTTATCTCTTTATGGCTGACTACCAGAATAAAAACACATCTGGTTTAATGGCTGAAACATTTGAACTCTATAACTTCTTGGGCTGTTGAGGTTTGATACCACCAGAGTAACCCAAAGCACATCCCAACTATGCACAACCACACAACATTGCAAATAAAGCATGCTTTTTGCTTCAGTGTACTACAGCTTCAATTCCATGTTCAACAAATAATCCACTAGATGCCTAAATGCTTTTTCCACACTTGATGTCTCACTTCCTTTCAAACATGTCTGGAAAGCAAGTATGAATCATTGACTGTATGTTCCAATGAAAGAGCCGCTCAACCGCTGCTTCCATAATCAAAGTTCATCGTTGCGTTTCTGAACGCTGACTAACCCAGCACGTAAACAATGACTCACTAACCCCTAACATCCGACCTTCAATCGCATTCTCTTATCAGAGAAGTCTGCTTTTAAATAATGCACTTGGCAAACAAATGTTCTTAGGCCTGACAGATCTAGAAGGAGAAAACAGGACTGACTTGCCCTTTACAGACTTGTATGTAAAGCCAAATGAATGTAAAAGAACCAAGAATAGTTTTCTCATAAACCAGAGCAAAGAAATTGGACTGTGTAGAAAAGGTGAAAGTTATCAAATAATACAAACAATAAAATACTACGCCAAAGGCCGGTTCAGCAGCTGAGACTACATCAACTATATCTCTTGTGGTTATCATCTTCTGTAAACATAGAGTCTTTGTCTTAAGACCCTTTATAAGCTTTGTCTTTTTCTGTTGTGTGTCTTCACACCACAAAACAGCCTTCTTACTAAACAGTGGGGCAAGAGCTTGCCTTTGTATGTAACTCTTTGGTATAAAAAGCCAGTTTTGTCCCACCGTCAAAACCATAACTCATAACTGCCAGTGTTTCAGAGCCTTCCACAGAAAACCCTTTCCTTACTTTTCTTTATATTCTGCTGAAACACCTGTGTCCACACGACAGCATTTTGGAGGCCTTTTGTGATGCAGGTAGCAATTACTGTAGGCCCTACAGACTCCTTTTGGCGCTATTTGTTTGAACTCGAGAATAAAAAGAAGAATAGATCTAGGCCCATTAGAGGGGGACAGACTTAAAGCCCCTATAAATGAAAGGTTCATGTGCACCCAGCTCGCATTCCACCTTCAGATGAGACCGTGCAAACACAGTTATCTTTGAACTTCAGTGGTATAGGGAGGCTGAATGAAATCTCTGGTTTTTGATAAGGCATCGGAGGACTGCTTTCACATCTCGCAAGATGCTGAACACCTGGTCATCGAGACTTCAGTTTCTAAGGAGAATGTCCACTAAACATGGCTCACTCAACACAGGGAATGGTAAATACATTTTCTGATTGGACAAGAATGTCAAAAATGTTGGCAGATACAGATTAGTGTTTCAACTAGTAGTTATGTTGTGAATTACAAATAGATATTAGAAGAAAAGTTTACACCAAAATGAAAATTCTTCCATCATTTCCATTCTTAACATTTGAAACATGTATGACTTTCTTCAGCAGAACTCAAAAAGATATTTCGAAAAATGTAGGGTACTATTGACAATGGTTTTGTTTTCATGCAATAGAAGTCATCAGTTAACAACCTTATTTAAAGAACAAAGTCATATAGGTTTAAAATGACAGGAAGGTAAATAAATAATAACAGAACTTTCATTTTAGGGTAATCTCTCCCATAAAAGCATTAGTACACCCCAACCGAAAATTATATAATTTTTCATCATCAGGAGAAATTAACAAATACATTTATGGTCTGTTCCTAACCACAGATGTCAATTACATTCATTTATATTATATTGAATAATACATTGTTCAATATTAACATATTTTGGATAATCTTTTATTTAAATCCACAGATTCCACACCATACATCTTTGCAGCAGAGCAAAGTTATGTGCCCACTCAAAGTTTCCTTTAGAAGTCACTGCATGGTGACATTAATACCAGGGTGGAGAGCGTATGTTGAAGGACAAATCACAGAAGCATGAAAGGTGAATCCATAGGTCATGCTTTGACTGTTATAGACACCAGAAACAGAAAGCACCCACTAAGTCAAAACCTACAAACACATCATCAACTAAAGCATACTACACATAGGAATGATTGGGATTCTCAAACAAAATTTTAATTTCAAAAAATACTTTAATATCAAAACTATGATAAACTTCACCTTGAGGCACTGTGAAATGCTTAAACATCCTATTTATGCATATAATTATTGCTTCATTGTCTCCTTGACTATTGTAAGACGCTTTGGATAAAAGCGTCTGCTAAATGCCTAAATGCAAATGTAAATGTATAATTAAACTTCTTTCTAAAACAACTTTTAATTCAGCATTCATTTTCCCGCAATGACTCAAAGCTATCCAGGTTTTAGAGCTACAAAACAATCCCAAACCACAGCACTGCCAACCTGTATGAGTTACATTAGACATCACATCCTTTAGTCTATAACAAAAAGTTGCTTCGATTCACTTTTTTCTTTTGACAGAACCATAACACTTAAATAATTAAAAAAAAAGACAACCGCTGATATGTTGGCTTTAAATTCTTCATAGCCTCCTGAAGTTTATCCGCTTAACCTTTGAGATTTTAGTATGACAGCCAATCCTATACAGAATAACATTGGTTTGGAATCTATTCCAATATATGCCATCAGCTTAGTCATGGATTTCTGGGGGATAAGTGTTGAGCAATACCTTCAATGTGCTCATATATTATATATTTTTCAAAAAAAATTTCATATTTTTTTCCATGTCACCTTTATATCAATACAATGCTCTATTTTCCTCTGTTGTATTTTATTTCCAAGCACTCCTGTTTTACAGAATCTTGGCTCTACTAATGCATTTCTAAGGGGTGTGAATCCGGCCTCTATTTATTTTGATGCCAAGCGAAAGCAATTTTATTATCCTTTTCTATGGGATTCAGCCAGAATTTTGCAAGACCCATTTTGCAGGAGTAGTCTTTCTTTTGTCCCACAGATGTCAGAGTAATCAGATTACTGCAAACCGATAAGGGCACTCATCTTCCAGTCACTGTTATGGCTGCCCATCTGAAAGCAAGCATTTTGTAAAGAAGAAATCGGAAAGAGGATGACTCTGACTCTGTCAAACTATGACAGTGTATGGATGAAGACTTTAAAAAGTCTCTTTCCAGGGCATATGTCGAGAGAAAAAGGAAGACGTTTTTCTTTGTAGATATCTGCAGCAAACATATCAGACATAGTAAACATATCAGACTCTTTGAAGAAGGGCCGACAAATAAATAAGTCTCTAGTCTACTTTCCAACTCTTTTACTCTATCCTCACCTCTACAATGCTTTTTAATGCCGCCAAATGTAACCTGTCCAATTTCAATGAATTAAACCAGCACAAAAAAGGGTCATTTTAAAATATGGCTTTGAGAGATGTTTAAGTCAAAATGAGGACTACATTAGTTGCTATGAGACCCGAGGGGATAGAATAAGCTTCTTCATGGAAGATGACACATATTAGCCAAAGGAAGAAAAAGACTACCTGTAGCTACTATCTGAAGAAACCGGTTCAGCACTATCTTGAGCAGCCATCTTTTCTTACCCCGCAGTAAAAGGGGGTGGAGTGTGTGTCACTTAATTTAGGAGCTTTTTGTCCCCATCTCTCATGGGGGCCCCGTGAGAAAATACTGCCGGAGGTGCAACAATGTCAAAGGAGGGTTTGACTGTTTACACGGTTTATAGTGACTTCAGCACAGAAGAAAACATCTCATTTGTATGACATCGGATGCAAGGACAAATCTGTCCTACAAGTTTGACACTACAGGTTACTAAACACAAATTAGGGACGAACAAACTTTTGTGTGATTTTTATAGACCACTCTGCAAGATCTTTTAATTTCATTATTTAAAAACCTACATTATTAATCAAATAAATGAATGTTTTGTTTAGCATTTTTATGAAAAAAAAAATACAATTTGGAAGGCCAGGGGTACATGGTTATGACTCACTTAAACATTTTTGCCTATTTATATGTCTTCTGAAGAATTGCGGAAAACTGCAAGAGAGCTGTAAAAAGAACAACATTTTATCCAAACAAAATTCGCTTTTTTACTTCTCAAGACGATTTCCCCTGTTCTTTCTAAACAATTTTCATTGGAATCTCACAATCGGGAGCCAAACAAACACAAACAGCGGTTTCGGAACAAAGTCAAATAAAAGGCTGGTGGCTACAAACGGCGAGTTGAGTGACTGTCTTCCCTAAACACTGCGCAACCATGCGGCCCACATCAAAGACCTGCAGTCAGCGCATACGAGCATTTACAACCACACTCTATACACACAAGGCTAAATTCCTCTGAATGCATGACAGGAGGAAAGATGTCAATCAAAAACTAATATATTTTATACTCATCACCATAGACAAAATAAGCAAAATGTTTACACAATAAGAAAGTTCTGCAACATCATCATATAATCATCATATAATTTGACTCTAAGATCCATTAGAAACTGTATTCAATGTTTTTTCTGCTTAATGCCACTGTATTTAATTTAGCTTTCAAATCAAAGGAAGTGCATCGGACTACAGAAAAGGAAAAGGCTGCCAGACACCTTTCATCTATCATCAGTCTCATATTCTCTCTTAGCTTCTTTCACTCTTGAAATCTTACAAATGCAACGGCACACTTTGATAAAAGCACAGCAACAATACTCTGATTCTTCCTCTGCTCCGCGGTGCCTCACTTTAATCCCGTCACATAGCCCTCCTCTTTAAGGGAACTCCGGGTTCTGTACAAGGGACCCTAAACTAATCCCCAGACACACTCTTCCTACCATCGCTAGCAAACACGCAAAGACTTCCCCCAAAGGGGCCTGGTGAGAAAAAGCACAAGCTTTATCTCTCCGGTGAGAGTTGTGGTCAGGTGGTCCTCCAAAAATGTGAGCTTTGGCATTGCCGCGTGTTGCTAGAAAACCGTGTGAAACATTCTCAGGTCGAGTCCAGCCAAGCAAAACAGCGTCGTAAATATCACAGCAAAAAAAGGAAACCAGAAAATCAAACTCCTAGATATCTTACACTCCGAGTTTAGGACAGAGACCAGCAACAATTCAAGTTTTTAGTACTTCCCAGAAGAAAAATGGCACGGTTAAAGACGGCCTGGCTTTCTTCAGGTGGGCGGCAGCCGACAGGATTGTCTGACACCTTTTTATCCCTTTCTCTCCAGATGCTCTCTTTAAATATCATGAAATAACATTTCACCTCTAATTAAACAAAGAGGAAATTAAACTTCAAGGATGAATATTAATAAAGGTCACCCAGGTTAAAACGACACCTGGGTGAAAGGTCGATACTTTTGATGAATGATAAAACTTGACGTCATTTTTGACAGTTCAGGTAAAGGAGGCAAAACCAATACACAACGGTAAAGACTGACTGGGCGCAATTTGGCGAGTGTAAACTTGTGGATGGGTTGGGGGGTTGGTTGAACGCAGTAAGAAGACGCCAGCCCATTTAGCAAGGTCATTTGTCATTTGTATAACACCATGGTTGTGAACAGATGGGGTGTGCCATGTCCGACTGCCATAGAATGGAGGGATGAACCGATGGAGAGAGAAAATGTGGAACCGTTGAAAGACATGGGCAGATATGAAGTCTGGGCTCTATTGATAGTCACTCTACGTGAACATATGTCTGGTTCGGGCAGGGTTGATCGTTCCTGTTTGTAAGGGGACTGAGATCCTTTACACATGACCACAGAGGGAATGGGGCGGGAGATGAAGCGATTGGAACATCACTTGAGCCTGCTCCATTGTCTCCATGTAAATAGACCCTGATCAAGATTCCAGCAGTACTCCAGCAAACTCGATCTGCACAGACACACTGAGAAGTTTAAGACGAAAGCGAGGTCAGCAAGCCTGGGTTCTGCTTAGAAAAAAGCACAAAGTGTCACACTAAATCTTAAATCCACTATCAAAAAATTTGTTATTCAAGGTTTCTCAAAAGCATCTGCCTTTATCTTCCAAAAGACGCTATGTACAAAAAAGCAGTTAAAGAATGTAAGCTGGTATGCAAGCGGCATTAAACCAGTTTCTGGAAACAAAGTTAGCTTTTTTTTGGTTCACCGCCGGTTTCTGAAGCTCCTCCCCCGCAAGGTCAGCTCGTGGTCCCTCAGACTGGTCATTCATCCCACATTGAATCCTCGCACCAAACACATTCCTTCTGCCACCTCATGAACAAAAAGACATTAAGGGAATGAGGGATTCGAGGAAACTAGAAAAACACAAACCACCGCAATTTATGACGTGCTACTGCTCCTTAGAAGTCTAGAGACCATTTGCAAGACGTAAACAACTCCAGAAACCCAGTTTTAGAGTTTTAATGCAACACAAAATGAAGAACATACATCCAACTGAACATTTTATATTACCAAATTGAAAAATATAATTTATAACAGAATTGAAAAATAAATGAAATGAATGAAAAGTCAAACATGAAGTGCTTTTGGACCACTGTTTTCACGTCGTCCTATAAGGTCAAACAGATCGGATCAGTTTGCCAAGTTCAAACACAGCAGCAAGCCAAATTCTCATTGGTTCCCAAGTCTCAAGACTACCTTTAATAAACAGACTGTAAATAATATGTGTAAAAATGAACATTTCCGAAAGCTGGGCTGACAGAAAAACAACATTAATTAAAATTTAGTTTTGCAGTTGGTGTCGGTAATTTTACTTTTTACTCATTTAAATAATAAGTGTAAATTCTACAGATTAATACAATCATTGAGGCTTACCGTACCTGTCAAACAGAACCATGACACGTCTTCAATAAATGAGAAGGACAATTCCATTACCAAGCCCAATTTTACATACTATGATGGAAAAACAACCTGTAATTTCAAAGAAAACGACAAAAACATCGCCTTACCAACCACATGGCGACATCCTTAGTCACTCAGATAACCTCAGCAACAACCTGACAACCGAAATACCTTATCATTGTGACAATGTGGGCAAGGTTCTTTAGAAATGTCATTTGAAAAGATGTCTTTGAAAGCTGATCTGATCTGTCCATTGCATGACCCCCATAAATCTCATCTGTCCCCTTGCTCTAAAAAGAATCAGCACTTTGGGAAAATGAAACATGTTTTTACCTGTCCTAGATCTGACCTTCAATGACCTGTACTGCCGTGACAGGTAAACACCCTGAGAAAACACTCCAATATCCTAACACACAGAAACACCGATAAAGGAGATAACATTGGTCTGGAGCAGGACATCTCCTCTGAAGCCCAAAGGGATGTTGAGGAATTCCCCAGAAATTCCACGTAGGTTTTATTTACTAAACAACTTTATTAAACGTAATACAATGATAACTACATTATGTCTCATATAAATACACTACTGGAGTTTGTGACTTTGATCATTTAAAAAAAAAAATACACATTTAAATATTAAAAACTCTGTAATTTGGGAAATAAACATTCTGTTTACTCAGACGGTCTGACTTGTAAATGTTATGGAAATGACTCATAATTATGGCTTTTGCTCACAGTGGGAATTACTGAAACCTTTTAACCGGTGAGTTCTTCTTAAATCATTACAAAGGTCTTTCTCAACCTTTTTCTTCTTCTTCATATTTTTAAGGTCCAGTTTTCCAGCCCCCAAATGTAATATAAATCTTAGGAGTCCACAGAATGTGACTGTGAAGTTTCAGCTCAATAAACTCCGCAGATCTTTTAATATTCTGTGCACTGAATGTACATTTTTTCCTGCAAGGAAAAGCACGATGTTAGGATTTAGTGACTTTTCCGACCCCTTCAGTGACTTGTTTTTCGAAAAGCGACCAGCAACAAATATAGCGAATTTCTGAATAAGCTGTTTCAATTTAGTGATTGTGAACATTGTGCTTGACTTTAATGCCCCATGAGAGAATTTTTCTAAACCAGCAGAGCACCGCCTATCTCTGTTCAGTAACAATTTAGAAGCAGCATCATATTCAGTCCAGACCATATACGAAATTTTACGAGGAATTTTAAGTAATGTTAAGTGGTCAAGTTCATTCAGAACAACAAATGTTTTTGTTGTCTCCAACCAGAAACATAAATATAAATAACATGTGGTTCTTGGTGTAATATCATACTGTATACGACGCACCAGAATGTATAGACATAAAGCGATTGTCAAAAATTACGCTATGAAGTAACTGATATGCAAATTAGCGACGTTTCAGGCAGTCTTAAGCTACTATCCTTTATAAATAGTTGGAAACATTGGGACTGTGAACAAACATTGATCCTCCATACAGCAAACTACTTCACATTTTGCATGATGTTTAGTGATGTTCGGTTTTGCAACAAATCGTTCGTGTGAACCAGTTCGTTTTGGTGAACATTTTGTTCCGGTTCGCCAAACCGGACTGAATCGTTCTAAACGGTTTACATCTCCTCTAAGCACTAAATAAAAGTTTACTTGAATCACTTTCTGTAGTTTGTGGCTGTGCCTCTGACTCAAAATAAACATTTTTATTCACCTACCCCAACACTGAATTTTATTGGTGAGAATAGATAACTATTAAGCATGAGCAAGTAATACTAAGCACCGTTAATAATGAGAGCCATTATCTACGTCACAATAGGCCCCAAAATTCGAACTGCTCAATTTTTCCCAGGCTTACAGAGAAAGACTTACAAAAACAAAGTTACTTGATTTCTGAAATGGAAGTTGCAGTGGGGACCCATTTGTAGCACTTTAATGCAAAAAAATCTGATTTCCATGCAATGAGGCCTATAAAGTCAGCGTTCATCCTTTTAACCATAATAGCTTAACCCTCCGAGAGAAGCGAAAGTCATGATGCTTCACTCTCAAACGCCAATAATACGGAACGTGAGTCCGGTCAAATGGTCATTGTGTCTTTAGAAAAGTGTTCCCTAAGGCTACAGAAAGTATCCACTTCACTTTCCACGTCCTATGTGTAGTTAAACAGATAAGCTTAGAGGCTGATTTAATCTGACATGAAGATTTAAGGAAAGACAATCAAAGTCATTGTGCCGTTACCCTCGGGCTTAAAACAATAAACATGCCAGTGTGTGTGCTTGTGTCTGTCTGCATGTGGGTGGTGTGTACCAAACACAGAGAGAGAGATCCGTAAGGCCTCCGTGCTCGCTCGTACGAGAGAAGACACACGCAGAGAGAGAAGGATAAAGGAACATCCCACCTGTTACAAAACCACTTCCTTCCAGCTGGCCAGATGGTGTGTGTGACAGACTCACAGTACATAGAGCAGAGGAGAGCAAAGAAGAGCAGAACCGCAGTCTCTGGCTGCTCTTACCGTGACTTATCCCAGCATGCATAGAACAAGCTGAAAAACCACAAAAGAGGATCTGGCCCCTTTCCCCCGATCTAGTTTTTCTGTCCTTTTACCCTTTACCCTGCTTTTGTGTTACCTTTTCTTACTCATTCCAGCTCTTTAGTCTATATTTTTGTGACAGGGGTCTTCAATGTAATTTAGGCCTTATAAATTGTACAGAATTTTAAAGGTATAGATCACTTACTCTCTTGATTTTTCAAACCTGTCTGAGTTTATTCTGCATAACAAAAAAGAAGAATGTCACTGGCTCCCATTCAATTTCATTGATTTTGTGTCTACACAATTGAAGTGAACGGTTGCCTGTTGTTACCATTTTTTTTTTATGTTTTCCTTTGTGTTCTGCCCAAGACAGTAATACAGGTTCGAAATTTTTTTTTTATTTGCAGAACAAAGTATAATTAAACATTAAATTACGATTATGACATTAATTTATCCCCTTGTCATTCAAAACCTGTTCAAGACCATCTTTTCTGAGGAACACAAAAGAAGATAGTTTGAGAAAAGTGGTTTGGTGTCGATACAAAAGAAGTCAAAAGAGGCTAATGCTGTTTGGTTCCAACGTTCTTCAAAATATTTTATTTTTACTACCAAGACAACTATGTGAAAGAAATCCAAAGTTTGAGAGTTTAAGTACAGTAAAAGAGAATGTTAAGATTTTTTGTCATTTATTCACCTGTGAGTCATTCAAAACCTGTTTAAAATGTGGAACCCAAAAAAAGATATTTTGAAAAAAATGTGTCAGTATTGTTGTCTCCATACAATGGAAGTCAATTTGTTCTAAATTCTTTTTGGTTCCCAACTTTCTTCAAAATATCTTCTTTTGTGTGCTTCCCAAGGTTTCAAATTTGGAATTTAGACCAAAGTATAATTAAAGAGAAAGTTTTCACACACAATTACAATTTTGTCATTTGTTCTCCCATAAGTCATTCAAAACCTGTTTGAGACAAAAGAAGAAGAGAAATGTTTAAGTAGTTTGTGTCAAAAGGGGCCAATGCTGATTGGTTCTCAACATTCTTCAAATATCTTCTTTTGTCTTCTGCCCAAAACAAAATCTCAGAAACTTTGGATTTCATTTCAGATTGTTCGGTTTACACACAAATGACAATTTTGCTATATTGTGTTCACCCATATGTCATTCAAAACGTTTTAAGACAAAACAAAATAAGATATTTTGAGAAATGTGTCAGTTGTGCTGTGTCCATACAATGGAAGTCAATAGGGGTTAATGCTGTTTGGTTCCAAACATTCTTCAAAATATCTTCTTCTGTATTCTGCAGAGGAAAAAATGCCATAGAGGTTTGAATTTACAAAAATGTGGGTAAATGATGACAGCTATCCCGTCAAAGGTTTAGGATCTGATATTTAATGTTAACTACATGCTCCATTTTGATAAAAATGTAACACATTTACAACGGATGAGTGATTGACACAGTGCAAAATGCTTCTGCCTATAATTGTTACATTACAAACAACGAAAACAAGACTTACAAGCACAGAAACAATAAGCAAACAGTTCAGTTCAAAGGCCATAATGTCTTTACAAGATTTGCTTTACTTCAAGCATGTTTCATTCCAGCAAGCTCAGTCTCATAATAACAGAGCAGTAATGAGGGCCTTTCTTTCCACACGGCCACTGGGTTACAGATAGTGACAGCTCTGCACAGCACGCCGCCAGTCTCTCCATGAGCATGTGTGTGTGTGTAAGAAAATGAGAGAAGAGAGATAGAATACATGAATGAAATACTGTTACAGCAGAAAACGACTGCATCCCATCTTGTTCCCAAAAACTCAAAAATAAATGCTGACGCCTCTGCAAATGTGTGTGCGTAACTGATCTGCCCTGTGTCAGATATCACTGTTTGCTTCTGAAAGCCAGCACTTCCATGCCATTGTTAGCTAAAACAACAGGATTACCAGGCGACTTCATTTGAGCTAGACAGATATATTTGTTTACCCAGAGAAGAGAGCACCAAACTACAATCCGGTGCCTTGCCTTAAAAGACAAAAAAATGAAAAACGTTGTCATGCACACATGCTCTCTTACTATATTCTTCACAAAAGAAGATGTTTTGAAGAATGCCGGTAAATTTTCCCACCAGTGACAATTGAAATGGGTACAAACGTTCTTTCAAATATCTTCTTTTTGGTTATGCAGATCCAAGGTAACACAGATGAAATTGCAAGATAAGACACCCAAGGGCAGAATTCGCAGAACATGTTACACATTCGGTGCAGGATTTAATAAGTACATGTTTGAGTAGAGAATAAGGCCAGGTCTGATGCACCTCAGCAGGTCTTGGGGTCTGCACCTGGCGGTTATTACGCTGGCAGTTTTACAGCCCAGATTCCAAAGTAATTACAGGTATCCTCGGCAGGGCTCTGTAATACGGAGGACTGTGGGAAAGCTAGCGGCACGCTTGCTTCACTTGCCAAGCGCTTCTGTTTCTCACGCATTATACATTTAGGCTTAAATGCTTCAACATATCGCAGTCATTGGGTCGTGGGTGAAGGATAGAGAAACCCTTCAGGAGATCGCGAAGAAGTTCAAGATGTTGCCTGCAGGAAATAATCTAGACGAGAAAACGGGGAGAAAACGGGAAGAGGATGTTTCCAAGCGTAGACATCCTTGATCGAAACATTGACATCCTGCTTGGGCTCACTTATAGTTGATGACACACATAGACTTTAAATCTGGTTTAACTCATTATTCTTGAGCGTTTGTGGGTGGGCTTTGATTTTTAACTTCATAGTGGTAGGGTATTTGACATTAAATTCCATTAAAAATCGACTTAAGTACACTTAGGAGGGTGGAAAACCAGTAATGCTGATCCAGTTTAATCATTGACTCATCTCAGGTCAGAACACAACAGATTCCCGCCGATTCCGAATAGATTTAGAGAAGCCGTGCCCTGCATTAGCATGTGTTATTGGGCTTTTGTGTGCTCTTTCTGGTTTACACCTAACAACTACCGTAAGGTCATTCCAATAGGGGCAAAAGAAAAAGCCATCGGACCCCCGCCACCACGGGCCACTTCACTCTGCAAACAAACTGTAAAGGGAATTGTAAAGCTTTAAGTGAACTTTTGACCACCATGTTGGTGGGCAGGTGGTTTTCTCAAATGCTATAGTTTTTTCTTGACTTTTGTACGTTCAAATGATGACTTTAAATTATGAGCTCAATTTTAATATAACATATAAAGCAATTTTACCTTTAAAAAAAACACAGATTTCTACTCAGCTTTAGAGTTCTAAGATGTCTGGATGTGACTACGGATAACATGATATCCAGTGAAATCTTTGCCCTGAGATACTAAATGGTGTCAGATTAGTCACATTAACTGCAGCAGCTGTCTATTCCTCCGCATTGACTCGGTCTGAAACACTTCCACAGACCTCAAGGATCTTAACGTGTGAAGTCTTTATATCTATTCTTCCCTTTGTGCCAGGAATGTGGAGGTTTTCCAGTCTACTGACCATCCAACTCGTGAGAACACAGTGACCAACTCAATGTTTTATTCTTATTGTGGGTGCTTTAAGATAATTCTGCTACCAAAAAATGATTGTCATACATTGCAGATATAACAAACGTTGTTAAAAATGTTGTAACTTCAAAACAACATAGCTGCATGTTTTATTTTTAATTTTGTGAAACATTATTATTTAAGGGATAGTTTGAAAAAAAAAATGTATCAACCTCTAGACATTTCAATCGTGTATGGCTTTCTTACGAAGAACATTAGAAGATATTTTGAAAAATGTTGAATACTGGCATCCATTCACTTGCAGTGGTTTGGTGTCCATGTAATTTAATTGAATGGGCTGCACTGCTGTTCGGTAATCAACTTTCTTCAAAATATCATCTTTTGTGGTATATAGAAGAAAAAAGTTATGCATGTTTAAAAGGACAAGAGTGTTAACAAATAATTAACAAATGGGGTGAGCTATCACTTTAATGTCCCTTTTTTGTCACATGGTTTGGCAAATTTCTAAGCAAAAAATATTTAAAAAGAGTGTCAACTTTTTTATTTAACAATTTAGATGTATTTGAAATTATTTAAATGAAAATGTTTTCCATCCCTTAAAAAACTGAATTTTTATAAAAATTTTACCATAAAAAATTCCTAAAAGTGTAATTTCATTCATTCCTGTTCCGGTTTTCAAGTTAAACATTCTTTGTTCAATATTTACATTAGACTTTCACTAAATTATATTCCAAACATTTACCTCTCAACTGTACGGAAAATAATGGCTTGGTTTCATACCACCACATTCTTAAAGGTTCTACAATTTTTACAGCTGTAAACTACATGATATGCAGTAAACTAGAGAATGTAAAAATGACTACAAGTGTTGCTTCAACAATAAAGTCTGTTGGAGACATTACTGACAAGACACAAACTCAAACTTGCCAAGAAAAACTCTCCTGATCTCCAAAGGAAGTTAAACTATGAATAGAGACCTAAGCGTAAGGCTACAAAAGCTCATTCTTCTGCTTTTACGGATTTATACAACATTAGTATTCAAACAAAGCTTGCAGGTTTCAGAGATTTAATTAAAAAACTTAAAAACATGACTTTGGATACTTAAGATTCAGGTGTAATACTAAGCCTTTGTTTTTTTTTTATTTCCATCGGCACCATCGAGTTATCCTTCCATCCTCAAAGTTTTCTCTTTGTCTCCGACTTTCAGCCCTCAGTCTAGCTCTTTTCTTATCACGTCCCGTAGACAAAGTCCCAGTGCCGCTCCGTGCTAGGACTCAACCTAGCGGAAAATGCCTTCCTATGACTTCCCTTACAAAGATGGGCTTGTGCATGGGCAAATGTAATGAGGTGATGAGGATGAGCCATCCATCAAACACCCAGCGGGGAGCAAAGCGTCTTAAGATCTCTAATGCCACGAAGAGTTTGTGAGGGTGATAAGTGCTGCCTAAACTACTCGAGAGGAAAATGAGTTTCTACTTCTGGCATCTACAAGCCTTAAACTGCTTCCTGTTTCGACTAGTCTCCCACATCCATCTGCATCTGCTACATCATTGCATTATTACGGTTGTGTCTAGTTTATAACAACTCAACCTTTCCCAAATCTCATAAGAAAAAAACATTTGGACCGTCCCCAAGAGGTGGAGGAAGTCATTCGCCTTCATTATTCTTGATCTATTAATCATTACCTGGTCGACTGACCTTCGAGCAAACTAAAATCAGAGGCACGCCAGGTCTACTCCCTTCACAAACACCCGGAACATAAGTAAATGCTCCCATAGGTCTTCGCTACATGAGACCTGCTACTCTCATTCTTCAACCTGCCGCATATACAACCCAGAGCATTTCACAAGACCTGAAGACTCATTATCACCAGAGACCACCAGCACTGGACACTCTGTCCTTAGGCTAGGGATCAACTTGAACTGGGCCCATTAAACTAGTCTACATCATGACAGACTGAAAACTGAGGGAGACCAAAAAAGAACCCTTTAGTTTCTTTTCATTTCATTACTTTCATTATATAGCACCTATGATGATTCTTGAGCAGATCTTGACATTTCAAACCCGTATGACTTTCTACCACAGCAAACCCAAAGAAGATATTTTGAAGAATGTCGGTTAATGGCACCAGTTCACTTGCATTGGTTTTGTGTCACTATATTAGAAGTGGGTGTCACTGTTGTTTGGTTACCAACATTCTTCCAAATATCCTATTTTGTTTTATTGCCAATACAATGCTCTTAAGCTAGTTAAAAATAAGATTCTCAACATGTATTAGCCCTCATGTTGTTTAAAATCTGATTATGATTTTATTCTCTGGAATGCAAAATACGATATTGTGAAATGTCTCTGTAGTTTTGTGTCTACATAGTGGAAGTCAATGAGGCACAGTGTGGCTTGGTTACCAACATTCTTCAGAATATCTCCTTTTGTGAACTGCAGAAGAAATAAAGTCATACAGGTTTGACAATTACAAGAGGGTGAGTAAGTGATGTCAGAACTGATGGGTTGAGTCAACTTAACACCTGAAGTGTTTTTCTTTGTCTCTTCTTGTTTTCATCTTGTTTGCATAAGTCAAAAGGTTTGAAAGCATCAGTATGACACACATTCCTATGCCACATTTTTCCTTCCAGAAGAAGGTTTGATTCTCAGCTGTTGTCTTATACTTAGAACTTTTTCCATCATAAAAAATAATTTAATATATGAAAACACCTCCTCTTTAGTAAGATGCTTTCAAACATGTCTGTCCTAATTCAAACGATTTTTCCAAAGCACAACAAAGGATTTCACTCTTGTAGTTTGGGATTTCATGTATACGCATCCGCATACGCAAACAAAGTCTGGAAAAAACGATGAAAACAACCCACATGTCTGCACATGCCAGCATTAGAGAAAGGGGAGAACATCTGATTTAAAGTAATACTTCATCCAAACATGAAAATTCTTTCATTATTTACTTTCTTGTTATTTCAAAACGGTAAGACTGTCTTCTGCATATTACAAAAGAAGATGTTTTGAAGTTGGTAACCAAACAGCAATGGCACCCCTTTACATCCGTTGGTACACAAAACCAATGCAAGTGAAATGGTTCCAGATTCTGTACAAACATTCTTCAAAATATCTTCTTTTGTGTTCTGTAAAAGAAATTAATTTTAATAACTTTAAAAGGCAATTCCAAATGTGTTGTCTTTAACTCAAATATGTATTAAACAAATATGCAAAGGGTATATAATGCAAGGAAATACATGTTCGCCACATATTTTTGTCAGATTCTATAGTAACACATTACAGATAAAAACACATAGAAAAATGCCTGCGCTAACCCAAGCATTCCCTCTAAAAAACAACACTAGGTAGGAGTGAGATGTCATCGCCTCCAGGCCTCCTCTAAGCTTTGCTCATCACATTCAAGTCCACCCTTGTATCAAGAATTTCTCCTTGTGCTTTTGCATTATCACATATCCCATAAACAATCTTATCTCAATTTTATTTTCCTTTTTTAAAAGTGGTGTTCCTATATTTAAGAATCTCTTCGTTTCTCAGTGCTATTTAACCTGTCAGAGGTGAAGAGAGAGAAGAGGATACGCTCGGTGGGCTGACAGGTACGATCTTGTTCTCTCCGCCCTACACGCACCCTCTTACTCTTTTTCTGCTGTAGGTCTTTAACCTGGATCCCAAACGGTGACAAAGCGGATAAAATAATAAACATTTCACTGCAGGGTCATGCTTTATTAAATGTTTGATGGATAACGTAAAATCCCTGAATCATTTAAGCGCAAAACTAAGACACCATTAGGAGCCGGTCCAAGTCAAACAACCTTCAGGGCGGCCCTTTTTTTCTGCGTTTAGGGGCTGGTTTATAATGAACGTGCCTAACCATGTCAAAACCAAGGTCAGAACGGCTGTCGCTGAATGTTTTGGAACACGTATTTTCTGTTTACAGGGCGATTTCCAAATTAGATTCTTTGGTTGGCCATTACAAGCAGCTGTTTGCTATTTGCAGCGTATACTTGAGCATCCCGTGCTTAAAAAGCGATCCAACCCCATTACAATATAAAAAGCACTGCATTTGTGAAATGAACCACATGGCCTTTCATTAGCCAAAGCGGCATTTATTTTCCATGGCCTGACACTTACGCCTCTAAATTGTACCCTCATCAAACCTCTTAAGACTGACAAAGACGGTCTCTCCACAGCAACGGCTTGTGCCAAAAAGCTCAGCACTCAAGAGCACTGAGGAAAATTTACAAGAGAAAAGGTTAAAAATCTATTCCTGCATGAAACAAATAAGAATACTTTTTGCCTTAACTCTTAACACACATAAAGGATGCGAATAAGAAACGACACGATCAACAAATCTAAAGGATATTGCGTTTCCTCCGTTGGAACACTAAATGAGACTAACCGCAAGCTTCACAAAAGCGACTGGTGATATAAAGGAAGGAAGGCGTCTGTCTCGCATCCTTTAACTTTAATAGAACATTGCTTTTTTGCATCTTTGTACATGAAATGTCACCGAATTCTGGACAAAAGACAGGTTCATTCTCATGTCTGATGACATTAGATGCCGAGCCAAACTTTCCTCCGACAGGCAGGCTTTAGGAAAGTAGAAACAAGCCGTTAATGGCATACCATCTCAAGACATAGAAGGCCCTTGTGAGAGCGGCAAAGGTTAAGGCTACGCAGATTTTTACATCTATGAACGGTTTCCCACAAGGTGGCAAAGGTTTGGACTTTCATTCATGTTAGTAGAAAGCCCTGGAGGTGGTCTGTAAGTGAGCCCACACATCTTCAAGCTTTCTGAATGCCAAGGTAATGACTGTGCACATGATATGCTATGCTTTTAAAGTTCCAGAGGCCAAGAAATGCACTGTGTTGCCAGCTAACAAAAGCTTAAAGATAAAGTCACAACTGCCGTATTAATATAAACAGTCAACGTCACAAAAAGTGAACGGCTTAAGCAAAATGAGATTGTGGATAAACAATAACCCAGAGAGAAGGAAACAGCACTTGCTTTTGCTATCAAGACAACTCTCAAATCAAACCCTCCGTCTCTTACCTTCTACACAGTGTTCCACCTCCTCCAGGTTGCGGAGCGTAATCCTCATCAGGCTGGAGTTGAGCATCAGTTCATGCTTGTGGGTGGGCCACATGTACTCAGGTGCCAGGTTGACAAAGAAAATGCGCGTATCTCCGGTGGCTACCTGGTTGTCGCAAATGTGGGGGTCCCCGAAACCGCCGATCATCACTTTGTTTCCTCCGTCCAGCAGAACCTCTCCATTTACATTGGTCTTGCCTTTAAGGTAGCGCCATACCCTGACCTTAAGACAGATGAGCAAAGAACAGTTGGGAAGATCAAGGTTACATCCCAGAGAAACTACAAAAAATATATACCCCTTTTTGCACTGGGGGATGTAAGCCTTCAAAAAATACACATTTGCACCTAAAACTGCATATAAGATATTAGTTTAACCTAATGTATACTTATCTAGACCTTATGGTATATACTAAATTGCCAAATGTATTCGCTCATCTGCATTGATTCGCATATGAGGTTAAGTGACATCCTGTTCCTAGATCATAAGGTTCAACATGATGTCCGTCAACATCATATTGAACAGCCTTGACTCTTCTGGGAAGGCTGTCCCAGGGGTTTAGGAGTGTGTTTATGGAAATTTTGGACTACTCTTCCAGAAGAGCATTTGTGAGGTCACACATTAAAGTTGGACGAGAAGGCCTGGCTCTCAGTCTCCGTTCTAAATCATCCCAACGGTATTCTATCGGTTTGAGTTCAGGCCAATCAAGTTCATCCACACCAGACTCTGTCATCCATGTCTTTATGGACCTTGCTTTATAGTGCACAGTCATGTTGGAAGATGAAGGGCTCAGCTCCAAACTTTCCAACAAAGTTGGAAACAGGGTCCAAAATGCCTTGGCATGCTGAAGCACTCAGAATGAAAGTGAAACACCTGACTTTGAGTATTTGGACGGATGAGCGAATACTTCTGGCAAGTGTATCAGGTCCTTTTTTGAAAGGTTACCATCCCAACGACACACATGTTGACCTCCGGAGGAAAATCAAAGACAAAAGTCTCACTCATGCCAACTCTTTTCGCACTATTCCGAATCAAGCACACATTTCTATACAAACTTGTCCTTCAGCTGAAACTACATGCTGACCATGCAGTTTGTAAGGAAGGACACCACCGTCTTCATCTTAGTTCACAACTTTTGTATTTAAGTGTTGCTTCTTTATTCTTAAATTCTTGCCATTACAAAGTATGAGTTTACTATGGTTATAAGATCTTAATTGTGTGACAAGTGAAGATAATTGGACCTGGAGCTCTAATAGACCTTGAAGGACATGGAGTCACTGGATGAGGTTCAGATTCCTCATGTACAAAGATCAGATTACAGGTGGATCAAAGCAAACCCAAACAGACTGACATTTTTAATTAAAAAGCCAAAATGAATGGCACCAAACAAAGCATTATCAGTACCTGCTATTGTTTCCGTACCAGCTTTATAAATAAATAAACCCAAGATTAAAATGAACATAATGCAGAAGAGCGCAGTTTGCAGATGCGCGCCCGCCACAATGTTGCGCATTCTGTTGCGCAAAGTGTATTGAAAGACATGTGATGTACCCAACACTTGTTTCCTTCATTTTATATTAATAAGTCACCATTTATTGACTTTCACTTTAATGGTCTCCTTACCTTACAAGAATAAGTGTTATGCACGGGATCCATGTTCAGGATCTCCTCGACAGTCCCGGTTAAAACTACATTCGCTTCTTCCTCTCTCTTTTCCAGCTCTTTTTCGGAACAACTTCCATGGCAAAGCTGACCCAAAAGCGCAAGGACAACCAGAAAGGGCCAATAAAGCGCGTATCTGCGAGAAGAGCCCATGATCGACGAAAGTTAGGAAGTGTAAAGGAACCGAGACGCAAGTTTTGATGTCAATGGTCCGGCCGGGCGATGCTCCGAGGGTCCGCGGCGCGCATCCGCCGGCTCGACAAGAAAAGAGTGCGGAATGCGCTTCAGAGGGCTGTTCACCCCCACACATACACCCCTTTACTTTCGGTGTGACGCTCCTCTCACTGCTGTGTGCATGCAATCTGAATTGGTGATAAGAGAGCCCGCGGAGGGGTTGGAGCGCAGGAGGAGTCGCCACCCATTGGAGAGACAGAGAGAGAGAACTCTGCACTTGATCTTTAATTCTTCTGTGATGAGATGCTTTGGAATGGGTTCATTTGTTGTTCTGCATGATTGTGATGGAGTCTGTTATATGGTAGAGTTCTTAATAATAATTGATGATAAAATAAATGACTTGTGAGGTGCACACAAAATTGTTATATTTAAACTTTTTGAGATTAGGTCAATGTGAAATAAAGCTCATTAGGATGTCATGGCCTGGGGTGGAGAGTTGGACTCCTAGGGTTGTTGGTTCAAGTCCCTGGCTGGGAATATCTTGACTTGGGTGCGGTTAAGCAAGGCATCGAACCATCAACTGCTGACAGGGCGCAGCAGCATATATGTATGTTCACTGCTGTGTGTGTGTGTGTGTGTGTGTGTGTGTGTGTGTGTGTGTGTGTGTGTGTGAGTGTGTGTGTGTGTGTGTGTGTGTGTGTGTGTGTGTGTGTTCACTGCGGGTGTGTGTGTGTGTGTGTGTGTGTGTGTGTGTGTGTGTGTGTGTGTGTGTGTGTGTGTGTGTGTGTGTGTGTGTGTGTGTGTGTGTGTGTATGTTCACTGCTCTGGGTGTGTGTTCACTGCTCCGGATATGTTTTCACTGTGGGTGTGTGTGTGTTCACTGCTCTGGGTGTGTGTTCACTGTGGGTGTGTGTGTTCACTGTGGGTGTGTGTTCACTGCTCTGGGTGTGTTCACTGCTCTGGGTGTGTGTTCACTTCTCGGGGTGTGTGTTCACTGTGGGTGTGTGTGTTCACTGCTCTGGGTGTGTGTTCACTGCTCCAGATGTGTGTTCACTGTGGGTGTGTTTTTCACTGCTCTGGGTGTGTGTACACTGCTGTGTGTGTGTTCACTTCTCCGGGTGTGTGTTCTCTGCTCTGGTTGTGTGCTCACTGCTCTGGGTGTGTGACCGCTCCGGGTGTGTGTTCACTGCTCCAGGTGTGTGTTCACTGCTCCCGGTGTGTGTTCACTGCTCTGGGTGTGTGTTCACTTCTCCAGGTGTTCATGGTTGGTGTGTGTGTTCACAGCTCTATGTGTGAGTTTATGGTTTGTGTGTGTGTTCACTGCTCTGGGTGTGTGTTCACGGTTTATGTATGTGTTCACTGCTCCGGGTGTGTGTTCACTGCTCCGGGTGCGTGTTCAGGGTTTGTGTGTGTGTTCAGGGTTGGTGTTTTTTCACTGCTCCGGGTGTGTGTTCACAGTTAATTGGTGTGTTCACTGCTTTGTGTGTGTTCATGGTTGGTGTGTGTATTCATTGCTCTAGGTGTGTGTTCACTGTTAGTCTGTGTGTTCACTGCTCCAGGTGTTTGTTCACGGTTTGTGTGTGTGTTCCCTGCTCCGGGTGTGTTCACAGTTGATGTGTGTGTGTTCACTGCTCTGGGTGTGTTCACTGCTCTGGGTGTGTGTTCACTTCTCGGGGTGTGTGTTCACTGTGAGTGTGTGTGTTCACTGCTCTGGGTGTGTGTTCACTGCTCCAGATGTGTGTTCACTGTGGGTGTGTTTTTCACTGCTCTGGGTGTGTGTACACTGCTGTGTGTGTGTTCACTTCTCCGGGTGTGTGTTCTCTGCTCTGGTTGTGTGCTCACTGCTCTGGGTGTGTGACCGCTCCGGGTGTGTGTTCACTGCTCCAGGTGTGTGTTCACTGCTCCCGGTGTGTGTTCACTGCTCTGGGTGTGTGTTCACTTCTCCAGGTGTTCATGGTTGGTGTGTGTGTTCACAGCTCTATGTGTGAGTTTATGGTTTGTGTGTGTGTTCACTGCTCTGGGTGTGTGTTCACGGTTTATGTATGTGTTCACTGCTCCGGGTGTGTGTTCACTGCTCCGGGTGCGTGTTCAGGGTTTGTGTGTGTGTTCAGGGTTGGTGTTTTTTCACTGCTCCGGGTGTGTGTTCACAGTTAATTGGTGTGTTCACTGCTTTGTGTGTGTTCATGGTTGGTGTGTGTATTCATTGCTCTAGGTGTGTGTTCACTGTTAGTCTGTGTGTTCACTGCTCCAGGTGTTTGTTCACGGTTTGTGTGTGTGTTCCCTGCTCCGGGTGTGTTCACAGTTGATGTGTGTGTGTTCACTGCTCTGGGTGTGTGTTCACAGTTGGTGTTTATGTTCACTGCTCCGGGTGTGTGTTCACTGCTCTGGGTATGTGTTCACGGTTTCTGTGTGTGTTCACGGTTTGTGTGTGTGTTTTCACTGCTCCGGTTGTGTGTTCACAGTTGTTGTGTATGTTCACTGCTCCGGGTGTGTGTTCACGGTTTGTGTGTGTTCACTGCTAGGGGTGTTTGTTCATGGTTTGTGTTTACTGCTCTGGATGTGTGTTCACGGTAGGTGTGTGTGTTCACTACTCTGGGTGTGCTGTATGACACGTCACTTAACTCAAATATGAGAATTCAGTAAAAAATATTGGTTTATTATACAAATTTTAAGCCACATGAAATATATTGTACAGTTTTACGAAAATGCTCTAACCTAAAGTCTGATAAAAAATCATTACAATTACTTATGCTATTATAATCATTCTTATACTGTATTTGTGCATTTTACAGTACATTTAGACAAGTTCTGGTATTTTTATTAATCTTAAAAATATGTCATATTTAAGCTTATAAGCATCAATACTTTTCTCTGTTTTCACATGAAACTATTTAAACTAAAATATGAGTAAATTGAAAAGCTTTGAACTTAAGTAAATATACTGTTTAAATTGTTGTATATGTAAGTAAAGAATAAAAATAAATCACATTAACTGAAACATTTCTATTAGAATTCACCAAATGTTGGATTATAATACAAAAAAATATGTTTATTAAAATACTACATAAACTTAAAAATCTTTGTAAATTGAAGAGAAATTAACTGTTGGATTTTTAAATATTGTTTTCATAATTTGCAGACAAAAAAATCTATTCAATGTTTTTGAAAGATTTTTTTTAATAAATACCTGTTAATTTTTTATATTTATTAAGCCACATTATAAGCATCAACACTCCCTAAACTTACGTAACTCCCTATTTTTTTTACGTAAAACAAATGAAACTGAAAAAAATACTACATTTAGCACATATTTACATATAGCTTTGAAATAAAGTTAATATTCTGTTAAAATAAATTTAACATTAAAAATAAATGTAACATTTATTTTAACATTTACAACTGATAAAATGTACATTTTGCTTAAGATTTTATGAGGTAAATAAATGTGTTAATTTTTTTTTATATTTACCAAGCCATGTAAAACAAATTTTACAGGGAATCAATTACAAGCAGCTTCACACAGTAATTATATATAAACTATATGTTAATCCTTTAAATTACTTGGTGCTTAGTATAATTAAACTTTAAAATGCAGTCTTTAAAGTGACCCCAATAAATAAAAGGCAGTTAACCTTACTGGCACAGTTTACTTCCAGCAGCTTCCTGTTTTTTTATTTGGTCCAATGTATTTTAACATTTTAAGATGTGAGTGATTATGTTACAAATTTAAACATTAAATATGACACACATGACTGATAAAACTCTGTTGCCAGTTCTAAACTTACTGTGCATAAATTTCCACTATTTCTAAAGCTGTAATTTAACAACCAGTCCTTCTATTCCTGGAAAATCACAGGGTGTGGAATCTATGGTTGCACTGATATATATCTGTAGAAATACACTCATTTTAATGGCACGGTGTACTAGCCCTCTCAATACCAATAAATATAATTTATAAGAAATATAAAATAACCTTAAGGTTATTTAATACATTATCATAAAATATTGATTTTTTTTTCTAAAAACTTTGTAACGTAGTGATAAAATTTTTGACAATAACCTAAAAATTATAGAGAAATTAAAATCTAATGCTTAACCACTTCTAGTCCATGTGTCAAGGAAAAGTTTGTCTAGATCTACAAGTTCCTTGTATACAAATATTACATTTAAATCTTTGAATATTTTCAGTCCCCCCACCTGCTCTTGTCCCAGCAACCCACCTTCTCTGTCCCCCCTTTCTGCTCCTATACAGCATAAAAAAGCCCACACAAACCCATTACAGTCAATCTCATTTGAAAAATATCGTTCACGCTTAGAAATATTACTGCAGTAAAATTACTCATGCTGCTTCAAAAACAACTGTGGGAGTTATTATTATTTCTGAAAAAATTGCTGCACTTCAGAATTTAAAAAGAGAAGCTTGAACTACTTGAAAAACACAGACAAGCACCCTCAACAATAGACAAAACTATTGAAATCATTTTACATAAACTGTCAGCGTTTGTCTCGGTGTGAGAGCTTTTGACAGCACCTTTCACCTGCCCACCAAAACTACACCACAAAATTTAAACAAAAAGAAGCATAAACAAGCTGACACAGTCAGTCGTCTTTTGTTATTTAAATACATGTTTGCAAGATTAACTTTTTAAAAATAGGCCTTGCAATATTGTTTACCCTTCTTTATCCACTATAATGTGTGATTCTTATCACACATTATTACCAATAGATATCTATGGATCGTTCTATAATTGCTGGCACTGGAATGTGATATTTTTACTTATTTATAACAATACACTCAAAAATGTGTTACGTTCAACAATCTTTCTCCTACTTAAACCTTGAAAGTTCCTTCCTTAACTTTAACATAGTTGACTATACTAACACATTTGAAGCCTTATAAAAACAGCAGAACATACGTCATACTATGTCATACTGTATACCAAAGCTTTATTCAATATTTACATTTGCATTGATAATATTGTGTAACGGTGTTTACAGTGGATTATTAACAGTAAAAACAACTATTCAATTATTTTTAAAATTATTCTATTTTTAAATAATTGTATTATTTTAACTGTGATTTCTGGATTATGAGAATTCATAATGGGGGCTGAGAATTCCAGCCCCCTCTGTGATAAAAGGGTGATCAAATACTTATTGACCTCACTGTACATTTGTCAAATATCTGTCTTTTGATTTAGTGTATTACTTTGGAATAATACTATTGAAATACATTATAAATTATATATGATTGGTTGTTCTCCAATAAATTTCATACTTATTTGTTGACATGATTTTAACCTTTAGTACAGAACTGAATTACATTTAAAATCTAGTGCATTTACACTTTTAAAAATAAAAGTACAAAAACTTTTGTTTATGAAATTTAGTTGAGTAAAAAGTTCCATTTATTCTTTATGATGTAGTGATATGTGTTAAGAGTAAAAACATAAACTGAAATTTAAAAATGCACTTGAGAGTAAAAAAACCCTAGTAATTTTCACCTGTTTCAGATATTAATACTTCACAGCTAAATAAAAGCAACATTATGATGGAATGAAAATTATGCACTTTCATACATCTTGTTTTCAAATTTGTTCAAAGTTTGTGTATTTCGTGAGGACTGCTCGGGTCAAAAAGAGCGTTGGCCAGGCATATGTTTGTTGCCATGTGAATCTGAACCTCATTTATTCTGTTTCATATGCTTGCTCCGCTCTCTCTCTGCATCCAACTACCCTGAACAGTTCTTCCATTATTCCCTGCGGACAACACAATCACATTCTCAGATTTCTCTTCAGTTCCCTCCAAACATGAAGCATGACACATCTCAGCAACACCTTGTGTCAGTCTAAAGCAAAACACAGACTGGCTGTCTTTTTCTACCCAGAATCCACTGCGATGCCACAATAAAATAAATATCCAGTACACCTGCTCAGAATAACAGCAATATAGCTGCCAACCTAAAGTCCTGTGCCACTTCTCAAATGAACAAAAGTCTTAATGAGTCTCTGTAAAAATCTCCATTCATTAAAAGTAAGTGCGGGTGCCTTGGACGGCATCACGATGACTAAGAGATATCAGAGTTCACAGAGTTAAAGAAACAAATGACAAAACCATGAAGAAGAAAAGTGCTTAGCGACGCTGTAGGCTCCAGACGCAATATACATAATGGGAATCAGAGCAGGGAGCCAGAGCTGACTCTTCATAGTGATAAGTGAAACCACAGATCTGGCCGTTTGTTTGCATTCTTTCTCATCTCGCACACAGCTAAACACTGCAAATACTGAGAAGGAACGGAGCAAACAGACAACGACTGCATCTTACGTCCAGATGTTGTTCTGCGTGGTGGTGTCAGGTCTAAACAGGAAGCTGTTTCTCACACCTGGTGTGTTAAGATCGTTTCTTGGCAAGAACCTCTCATTCAGAGGTCGCTTTTCTCGAGAAAATGACTGCATTTTTAATTTAACAGAAAGAAAAAATCATCTTCTGTGTTTGGTTAGTTGAGATTGACTGGAGATGCGGTGTCTTGTTTTGTCTCTCAGTGTGGTAAACAAATAGACAAGCAGAGCCATCTGGACACATCATGTACTGGACCAGACTGACCATGTTGTTTTTTGCGGCCTGAAAAGCCTGTGGCGGCACAATATGTACCAAACACCAGCAAGAAATACTGTTATGCAGAGGATTAAGCGCAAAACAGAGTTATAAATATTGTCAGAAAACCATATTATATTTCATGCTAAATTGTGCCTAGTTATCATATTGCAATTGAAAAGGACGACGTTGAATTTGTAATCTAATTGACTGATAGAATCCGGACTAATGTATGTATGTGCATAAGAATACATTTATAAAAATTGCTCCAACAGAATAAACACTGTTTCTACCCACAGTATTAAAATGTGTAGAAATGCATTTTGTTTTAACAGGAACATGTTTTAAGGTCGCCGATTTACATGAGCTGTCAGGATGCACAAGACTAAAAGGTTAAAACACACATCAAACTGTACACAGTATATATACTATACTACTAAATGTAAATCTAGGGAGTAGTATGTCCTTTTAAACAAATGCTTTCTCAAGTTCCTTTCATACATTATTCATACTTGCAATGGCACAATAGTCTGTGATGGCCACAATGAAGTCCTGAATCTGAAGAAATGACCTTTTAAAAATGATTGCAAGATTAAAAACTCAGTGTGCAAATGTTGAGCTGGTGTACATTAATGTATAATTTCAAAATCAGCAAAAAAAACATTTTACTAATAAACAGAATCAACTTTAACTAAGTTACTTTTAAAGTGCTATTTGGTGAAAAGTGTTTCTTTGACCAAAGATGATGAACAACCTCTTAGAAGTCCTGCAAGTGTTCAGTAGTCAATATATGTAACGGGTACCATTTAAACACTTGCATCTTTGATAATATCAAAAGTTCTTAGAAGAAAAGTTATCTTAAACCTCGGACTCAAAATTCTTATTCAAAGCACCACATCAAATTAGTAAATTGCAATGGGATGGTACATTTCATTAAAAAATTTGCCATAGATCACCCATTTTTACACAAATAAGATTTTTTTCCCTATTACTGCAGAAAATAATTCTAAGAATAAAGCATTTTTGCAATAAACTTAATATACTTGTTTTGTCATATTTTCAAATGCAAAAGCAAATTTGGTCAACCGTGTTCTCGTTTTATGGACTGAATAGGAAAAACTATACAGCAGCGATAACTTCCAAAATGCCCAGTTTGTGAATTGAATCTGTCAACGTACAACATGATTTATATCACTTTACTGTATTAAAGATAGACACTGTTAGAGTAAAGAGTCAAGTCTGCATTGGATATTCATCCACGTCTCCTGAGGGATATGCAGAAAGCTCAAGGACATGATTTAAAGCATAGATCAGTTTTATGGAGAAATTTATTAACAGAACGTTCGAGCAGAGGGAACGCTTGCATTCAATTAGGAAATTAGTCTGCTAGGAATGCTTCCCTCTCTCTCTCTCTCTCTCTCTCTCTCTCTCTCTCTCTCTCTCTCTCTGTCTGTAAATTACAGCTAATCAAAACGTCTCCCTCGTTGACCTGATGCTGATAAATTGTGCCCTTTAAAAACACAGAAGCACAGCAGGTTTCAGAAATTAATATGATATGGGGATGATATCTTGAGGGTTGTAAACTATTCAGAAATTAACAACATAGCATGCAATATTGTGATTTAAGTAATTTTAAAGAAATCAATAAAATTTGAATTTAAATGAAATTCTATAATTATGATTTTCTTTCCAATGTAAGCTATGATGACTAAATCAAACTTAGTAAAAGGCACTGGGGTCAGAATTTTAGTCCATTCTGCTAATGGGCAAAAGTGCATCATTAGGTTATTGCAAAAGCTACAGAGATGTTGCCTGCTGGATATGATTTCTCTGACTGATTGGTGTCGCTTCTATGATTTGACCTGTGATAAAATGGACATCCTTCCAAGATGTCTTGTGCAATGTGGTGAAAGAAATGTGTGAACGTTGCTGATTGGACTTAAGTATATATTACCAATGGTACATCCCCCTATAACAAAGAAACAGATGTTGCAATGTACTTTTCAGATTTCAAGGAAACAGTGAATCATGTTAACATATCCCTATCATATACAACACGTACCTCTTAATGACAGAGATAAATAAACTTTAGGAAAACTAAAACTGTAAAAAAGTGTTGTTGAAATAATTTAATTTAATCCTGTGGACTTTGATTTATTTAGCTTAACACAAAAATAAACGTCTATATTAACTTAATAAAATCTTTTAATAACATTAAGTTGATTTTTGCATTGAAAAAGATTAGAGATTTATTATTAAAATTCCAACATCTTATCTATCTTTAATTTTAACATAGGTTGTTTGGGTAAATTGTAATAGAAATATTTGAGTTAATCAGATTTACTTATAATATAAACAGCATATTTACCTAATATCAACGCTAAACTAATTGAAACATTTAAGTAAATTGTTTCACGAAAATTAACAGTATTTTTAAATGTACATGGGTTCCACAAATAAATATTAAATATTTAAATAGATAAATGATGAAATTTAAATAATAAGGATAAATTATTTGAGAAACTTAAACTAAACAATAATGACCAATATGAAAAGTTTCCAAGAGGCACTAAATCTTTAAGAAACATTTTTAAATGAAACTTAAGCATAAACAAATAAACTAGCAACATTGAACAAACAAAATCACTTAAATCAATAAATTCACTTTAAATAGATATAAAAATATATTATGTGGAAGATTCAGTAACAGATTAAGTTGTAATAAAAAGTACAATTATCTTGAATTGAATCCAGCAACAAAAATAAAGAAAGCTGTAAAGAGTAGTAAACATTTCACAATAAATAGTAATTATTTTATTTGAAAACCACTACAAAGTGATCAAGTAAATTTAACCAATTTCTGCAGCTCACCCTTGCCACCTGTTGGTCCGGGGTCATGGGTAAATCCCTAGCAGGCCCTCACCTTTTTTGAAGTATACATGAGTAATTTTAATCTTAATAATGACTTTGACCATCTGTCACTCTGTCAACCTGTCTGCATGGTCTGCAGAACAACAGCAGTAGCAGCCAGTTACAGCATGTTCACAGAATATTTGCTCCACGTGTCTTTTCCCACAACTGCAATGCATTCGGAATACACACTCAGACCACAATGCCTGCAGCCCTGATGTCTCAGCCGTAAAAAATGTATCCGGGCCCGTGCCACAGCGGGCAGGCGCACGAAAGCGGCTGTTACACTTCTTGCCTCTACCTTTTAATTTCTTACCCAGAGTCTTTGAGCCGCCAGCTATTCTTCCCAGCATTTCAACACGCTAATAATCCCCCTGGACTCATCTATATTCCACTCCTACAACTTCCACACATCATCTCTAGAACACATAACCCACAATCTGTCAATCAGCACATACATTTTGAAGTTGAAGATATTATCTAGGTATTGAAGGTTTAGAAAAGTTTGCCTTTGTCCTCGGTGTGGATTAAAACACAATTACTAGAAGACATAAGAATATAAATAATAGATTATATAACAAATTTAAAATAAATGTATCGGTCAAACATTTTAAGACACATTTTAGGATACTTAGAAACTGAACAAAATTATGAAATAAATCAAAGATAATTTGGTGAATTAAACTATAACAAAAAAATAAAACATATTATGTATGATCACCTTACTAGTCACCTTTTGACAAGAATTTACAGAGATATTTTCCAGCCGTTTTATAAAGAATTTGTCTGTCCTTATTGGCTATCTTCAATACTCAGTGAAAGTCAATCATGTCAAAAAACACGTTTAAGAATGATATCCTAAGAACTTTGCACAGCAGTTCTACAAATTTGTTAATTCAACAATACTGTAAAGAGACTTACTGTGCAGTCTGGAGATAGAATTTATGTGAACTCTTCCAGGTATCAGGAAGATTTACTTCAGCTTGAACAAACTGCTCTGTTGGGAAACACATAAAATAATATACATTTCAATATTTATAATCCAGAAAACCAAATTATTGTACTTAAAAGCATCCCCACTAAAGAAAAGGATCCCCACGCTCTTCATAAAGAAAGTGAATGAAAGCAATAGAGAATGAGGGTAATGGACCATGCAGTCAATAATGAACATGCTAATGTGACCCTGCCTCTTATTAAACCGAAAATAAAACCTTTCAGGAATTTAAATGATTCTGACTGAAAAGTCTTTGATTTGTTCCATATAAATAATGTCCAAAATATTTCCTTTTCACAAAAAATTATATTTCACACCATTTATTGAGCGTTGCAAGGCCTTAAATAAGGATTCTTCATAATAGCTTCAAGTTTTTACTACAAAAAAATAATACTTTAGAATAATTTACCTGATCTGTTATCAGTAAGCCTATTGGTCATGGTTCATCGTTTGGTCTTAGCAGGGGTTGAACCTAAAACCTAAACAAAACATAATTATTAACATAAAATAGCAACTAACTATATCATTAAAACATGTTTCACATGTATAAAATGTACCCGTATTATTGATAACAACCCTAATGTTCTGATGTTTTCAGGTTCTTTTGCAGGTTCCTTATAAATTCTAGGGACAGAAATGTCATTCTTATTATAATCGGGCAAAAATGTAATGCACAATAATCTTGTTTCTGCCGAGATTTTGAAGTAAAGGTTCAAAAAGATGGAGATTATATTGCACTGAATGTGACAGTAGGCAATAATTTGCCAGTCTTTAATTCAACCACCAGACTATGTCAGATGCCACCTGCGCAATACCCAAAAACCTGCTGTCTGATAATGACAGCTGGGTGGCTTTTTCACAAGTTTTAATTTTTATGTTGTGCTAGTATGCATATATATTAATGCATAGCAAAGAAAGATAAAAACATAATACAGTAAGGAAAAAACTTACTAGATACTACACATTAATAGCTCTTTGCTTCCACCTGGTGATCAAAAACATTCAATGCAGTTTTACTTTTTTGAGAACCCTTTACTTGGAATGCATATTAGTAGTTTTGATAATTGATCAGTGCTATTAGAAATAATAATTAACTAATAATGGGAAGAAATGGTTTAAAGGAATGATTGACTAATAAAAAATATTTTACATTTTATATTGCACAATAAATCCTTTAATGTGTTTCACCTCATTGGAAACAGAGACATTTGTCTCATTAGATGAAGTCTAAGTGAGGAAAATATAATAAAACGCCTGTTATATTGAAGAACACAACAAATCTTCAGAAGTACGAGGGTTCATTCTCACAATATCTTCAATCCGTAGCTTTGGCGCTTGATGGATTGTATGAATGTCCTCTAATCTTGGCAGCAGAATCGAATTAAATAGAAGGTCTATATCAAACTGATGTCACTTAACATTAAGGAAGTGAAATGTTCAGGTGCAAGTAGAGATGACAACCAGAGGCACGGTGCCAAAAAACTGACAGTGACCTGAAAGAGAAACCATAGAGGGAGAGAAAAAATTACAAGCCCTTCAAAAATCCTTTTTACAATGTGCTTTTGATTTGTCTGCCAGCTTGAATGCTCTGTGCATACTAAACAGCTCCCTGAAAGGCCCAGAGCCGAGCTGTCAAGCTGTTTTCTATGTAGTCTGATAGTGAGAGGTTCAAAGCATCAGAGTTCAAAGATGAAATGTTGATGTGACTGACACAAGTGCAGGTAGAACACAAATACAAAAAGAATAGTCTACAAGGTTACTATGGTCATGAGAAGAACTGGAGATATCTGAGAATTCCAGATCTGTTAAGTTTCAGAAATCAGTTTAAATTTGCAAAGGAGTAAAAACAAAGGGGATTTTTTCGGTCCTGAAATTGATTTAAAAAAAGTTCCTATAAAACCAATGTGCATCAAAAAAAGGGACCTATTGCTTTTAAAAGATTATCAAGAGATTTAGCTTTTTACTGTTTGCATTTTATTTGATTTAATAGCAAAAGTTCAAGGAGGATAGTGACATGTTTAGGGACACAATTGAAGATATGTGAGAATATATGATGAATTTGTTTTAGGAGGCCTTAATAGTTTGTATTTTTTGTTGTTGTTGTTGTTTTGTGTTTTAATTCATTTATCTTGAGGATGTGAGTCCTGTACAAATTGAGCTATGATATGTTGTAATGATGCGAAGACAGCAATATGTGTGTATACTGCATTTTGTATTTTTGTTCTTGGTGTGTGTGTAATATATGTTTTTAAAAAGTTAAAGAGCTTTCAAATCACATCAGCTGAATGTAAAACCACCCATAAATTGAATACTTGCTTAAATTCACAATATTTACAAGAAGCAAGAAGCCAGGGGTATACAAAATATGTTGTCAAAGTATTAAATCACTATCAGTTATTTATCACATTTAGGCAATTATCAAAGATTTATTGAATTTTTGTTTATGTTAAAAATAAACATGACAAATTATGTTTTTTACATTTAATCACCTTACATTTTGTCTATTCTTATCTATTTTCTTGGTGAGTGCAACCCAATTTCCAATCATAAATGACTGAAGAAGTCAAACTGTGTAAAATTAAATGGATGTTTTTAAAAACTTATCTAAAAAAGTGATTTGTATGTAAATGTAATGTAAAAATTTAGTTACACTGTATCTGTTCAAACTATCACAAGAGGGCAGCACAGATGCAGGTTTGAGAATACATGCAAGGCCAGCTTGACCACAGTTGCTAAAATAAACTCAATGATAATAAAAAGTGTTAAAAATGATTTTGAAAACTTTGCATTAGTAACCAGGAAAACACGAGTCAAACTATTTCACATAAAAATACTTCTTTACCTCCTCGTCATGTAGGTATAAATGGAGGTAATAAAACTCATCAGAAATCAACCACAACTCTAAAAACTTCTCTAACTAATTTGCTGGAGCATGAATACATGAATCCTGTAAGAAAATATTTATACAAATCAGGATATCCCCTACCTACATCAACACTAAAACTAATATGCTGTGAAGTGTGCTTGTGAGAACATACCTTTTAATATTAAAAAGAAAAATAACACAATGAATTCAAGCAAAATGTACTGCAGTTACTAGTCTTTAAGAAAGCCAATCAACTATTGTTAACTGTGAAATTTGCATTATTTATTCGCTTTTAAACATCCTCAGCTTTACTGGAAGAAGGAAGTTGATTTCTGGAGACAGATGGGCCAGTCACTTTTTGAGGATACAAACAAGCATGCCACCTTCAAAACAATTCTCTTCATCATAGAAATCGACATGTAAATGACTGCTTCAAAAGCAAGAAAATGAACACTGATCCTTCTGCAATAATCTTCACATTATATATTTATATTAATATATATTAATATAGTCTAAAAAAACTATGATCTGGTGTCATAATAGTAGTTTATGTAAACAACCAACTTTTTTGGCGTGTTACATAAAATCCTTCTACATTTCAAAAACACGGCCATGTCAAAGTTTGAAATCATTGTAAATTTAAAGATTAGAGATAATCTTTGATGCTTAATCGAATATTTCTTTCAAACCAATATCCAGAATGTGCTAAGCATGTTCATTCATATTTTTTGTCTCCTCACATCAATAATAATCAGTCTCCACTGGGGCAATACATCATCTCCCCAATATAGTCGGTCATATTACTCAGACTTAAAAACAGGAAAATGTCAGGAAAGAAAACAATTGTGCCCATTCTCAAAAGAAAAAGCGCCTTTCAAAGTTCTGCAAAGATTCGACCGGACACAAGATGATTGAAAGAAGGTTGATTTAATTTGCCAAAGAACGGTTGGAAATGGGCAAGTATGGAAGGAGGGGCAAAGTTTCATAAAAAAGTCAGTTCACAGAGAACAACAAAAAGAGCACATTTCAGCGAATGTATCAATCTGCCAGTAAGCAGCACAAGAAAGAGCCAAGGCATAGGTCTGAATGACGTGTGAGGGTGAGGAAGAGAAAGCAGGTTGTGAGAAAGCTCTCCGGTTGGCTCCTCTATAGAAAAAGCCTCCTCTCTCCTGCTGGGCCCAGCTCGGCTCCTGTCCTCCATCACAATGCGGGGCCCGCCGAGGCCCCCTGCCCCCTGACTGCCCTTGCTATACTGGGAGAGCATTCCCAGCCTGGCTCCAGAGCCCCAGCATATGGAGGCCAGACTGAGGGGGTTGCTTTCCGCTGTGGCCCCCCGACAGCAGCTACACTGTCTAGCAGCGGTGTGGAGCCTATTCCCAGTGCGCCGGACATGAGCTCTTACTGCAAGGGTCGGTGCTTTACTGCAAGGGCACACTAAAACTGTTGTCTGAGACAGCATGTAGAGTGAAAGAAACATGAAATATATTCGGCTCTCATTTTACCAAAGACTGGGGGTCTGATTCGAAACGTCAAACTGTTGATATTTACAACCTAGAACCACCAACAAATTGACCCCCTACTCGCTATTAAGCATAACTCCTGATGTGAATTAAAGAGTTGAGAGGAAAATCTAATGTCAGACAGTCTACACGGGATGAACATTACATTGGATACACTGCCACTGCATTTTTGGTTTCATACTGTTTATTATCTGGTTGAGATTTGTCACAGTTTGCAAATGTATTGTCAAATCACCAGCAAATTACTTTTTTACTAGAGTACAAAGAGTAGAATACAAGTTGTAGTTGCCAACTATATAATTCGAATATCTGGGTCATGATACCAAAAATCGTAACATCCTTGTGCAGGCCTATATACTCACAATGGTAAGATAATGCAAATACATGATCATGAAAACGACATGGATCTTTTAAAGCTCTATATACCAACTTTTAATATTGCATTGAACGTTTTTATTAATGATTTTTCCTACAGTATTGGTTCTGTATCATTGTTTATGGGTAGAGATTGTGTCATTTTGAGAGGTCAGAATAAGGAAAGAAAAACACCTTAAGCTTGGAAATCAGGCAGAAATTTTGAAGTTTTGAATAAATAATACATGCAAAAATATTTATTTTAACAAAATATAACTTAAAAAATGATTGCAGAATAAGAAAATCACCGGGGGTACGATATTGGTATAGCTTTATCAGGGGTCCGGTCAAATCTAGGATCACCGAAATACCTTTTGTGCAACGGCAGTCAACAGCTGCCTCAGACTCGAGCTTCAAGTGTTTCTTTGAAGTAACTCACTGTAACTGTAATGCATTGGTTAATAGCTCCACAAAACAGGCCACACACGCCGTCCCAAGAGGTGCAATCTGTACAACCAAGCACACTTTACTCAGGAGTGCTTTGCTTCTTGGCCTGCCCTCAGCCCTTCAGCTCTGACATTAACTAATGTTGGTTCACTGCAGGAATATGCAGCTATTCTAATGCTAATAGCAGATTTAACCAGCTCCTTATCCACAAAGTCTGAGCCTCTGTTCAACTTGATCTGGGAAAAGAGAGAAGAGAATGTGAAACACATAAAAGGAAGAGAGAGGCAGACACAGAGAGAAAGAGAGAGAGGGTATAAAAAGTGGAGTGTGTAAACTCTTACTGTGAAAGCACAGCCCTAGATGTTTCTTTACTTTGCCTTTTTCATGGTAGAGAAACTGGTGGTCAGCAAAAGCATATATGTTTGACCGGTAATATTTGTTTCATGGTTGGGTAGCAAGACTCATATGTGGGTGACCCATAAGCATTGAGAACCTAGTGGAGATTTACACTCAATGTGAAGCAGCAGAAAGGCCAGGTGGTCATTAAAACTGCTGTAATCCCCTCCATGAATAGATCACGGCTTCTCTCACTGTGAGGAAAGCTACGCATGAGCAACACTGCAGAGAGAGAAGGCTAGCGTTTGATGCCGGGCCCCCAAGGCACTTTAGTACAGTGGCTGAACCGTGTTTCTGAGCGGATGTGTTAACAGTTTCAGGCTCAATGGAGGGAGAAATCCCCACAAAGAGAGGTGTACAAATATTGTGGGAAATCCGTCCACTCTTTAATATTTCATGAAGCCCCACAATCTATTCATTGGACTTCATTCCTTTGGATGGGGCCCTCATTCAAGCTCACTCCACTGACTCAATGGGCAGCTCTTAATTGAGTGCCCGCTCATTTTCCAGCTCCCTGGAAGATTGTTCATGATGAAAAGACCCTGGCTCTTCATCCTCCTCCTCTTCTGCCAAAGAGTGGGAAACAGAAACGAGGACGTGCCTTGCTGGTGGTATGAGTAAGAGGGTGGGCTGAGGCCTGGGGGGTGGCGGATGAGAAATGGCAAGAAGGAATAAAGTGAAGGCGGCGTATGCGAGCAAGTTGAAGAAGCTGAAGAATTATAATTTTTTTCACTTGGGTTGGGGGTTTGTAATCCCTGGTCAACACTAGGCACCCACATCAAGCCAGATGACTAAGGAACCCCACAGGCCACAAAAGTTTCTCCCGTGCCCTGAGAGAGTCAATCCGTGCCAGCACAAGACAAACTGCTGTTCAGAGTGAGGCAATGGGGCTGAGCGATGATTCGGTCAACACATTAGGGCTCCCCGCTGCCCGTGGCTGACAGAGAAGCCTTTCAGCACAGTTGACAGCACCTCAGAGAAATCCCCTATTCGCACCCTGGGAGCTCTGCATAGTCCAGTGTCAGCCCACACCACGGCTTAAAACAGCCGCAAGATAGATGCCGCTGTGCTAATCAGTCGTTTGTGTGCCGTACGGACATCATGCTGGGAATCTCAAGATGCTGAAGAGGACTGAGCACCTTTTTGATCTTTTCAAGTGTTTGTTAGATCAACTGTTTATTTACCACACAGCGAGGCCCCTCTCTTATGCTTTACATCTTGAATGGAGACAACAGTAAAGTAACTTTCACACTTGTTGCACCTGTTTTCAACCAAGACAGAGTTTCATTGATAAAACATCAGACATCAAAGGGATTCTTGCAGACCTGCCAAGGTCCTTCATTGTGGGTCTTTGGTGAATTGTTGGTGGGCTTGTGAATAAGACTCTGAGAAGTAAGACCGAGTTAGAATGAACAATACTGGGAAATGTAAAGAGTCATATGCAAAGTGACATTGATGACTGCTCTTCACACAGGCTTAAAGCTTCAATCAAACCAAGCTATATGAGATTCTGACTGTGTGGAACTGGTCATAATATGAAGGTGGCCAGGCTGTGACCTTGGTCCAGGTCTTATCATGATCCTGGAAGTGTCCAGCTGCAGACTCGGCTCTTGATCTTGATCCCCATGTTTAAAGGTCATCCGGTTATTTCTATTGGAATGTAAGAAAAGCTGAGCCTGGCATGCTCCGGCGGGGCCCACTCGCTCTGCCCTGATGTGTGTCCAACAGGCTTAGAGCGGCTCATGAGGGATGGAGGAAACCTGCGGAGAGGAGTCCAAGGGAGAGGAAAATCCGCCACAACCACCCCCTTCTGTCCGTCTTTACCTCCGCACCATGCCTGGCTTGCCCCTGAGCTCCGCTGCAAGGAGCTCAGAGCTGCAAGGAGCTCAGGGCACAGGCATGTAAAATGGATTTCTCAAAGAAGGCTTTCATGGTTTAAGATCCTTGCCTCAGCATTAAAGACCATCAATTTGTGAAGTGGAAGCCAAGGAAACAGCATGCATAAGTTTTCTAACAGCATGGTTTTTCTTTAGAAAAGGAAAATAAAAAAGCATTTCTTATTTGGCTTAAGGCATTAAAATTCTGAAACAAATTCTATAAGAATGTTTTAATAGCTTACAGAATCATTAGGCACATCAACTGAAGAAATTCCGAGAGTAGAAGTAAACCAGACTTTTTCAAATGCATTCTACAAAAGAAACTGTTGGTCCAGAACATCGGACACCACAACTTAAATTTGGACACAAGACAACATTTCAGAGGCTAATTTGTAGTTTTACAAGCAATGAGGTTGAATAAAAAATAATGACTTATTAATTTTGAGTGATATATTAACATTAATTTGGTCTGTCAATGCAATTTTTATGTAATACACCTAACGCCTAGGTGGCAACATATCTATATGTCTAATCCAGAAATTATTGTAACCTTCAAGAATTACTGTCTGAGAACTTTTAAGTGTCTTAGGAATGTAACTTCAAAACCATTGCCTTGATCCTGAGAGCGATTAAATTCATCCCATGGCTTAATATATCACCACTAGCCCACCCAGCCCTCCATCACTACCATGCTACTGACAAAGCTCACATTTGCTGTAACTTTACAGGTGCTCGAGAGTTAAGAGCCCAGTACAGAAATGAAGGAAGGCAGATTCAAGCACAACCACATGATTCCACCTTGCTTGTTAACCTAACAAGCAGGTGATTAATTTTAGGACCTAATCCTGTGGTACCCTGTTTTGGGAGAAAATACCTCCGGTGGCCTAATCCATCCAGGACAGGCCTGAGGTACTTACTATGCTATTTAGCCGGGCCCTTTGTGTTGGACAGGTATTAACCGACAAGTGCAGGTCTGGCCTGCAATAGTTACCGGCTTGAGAGGAGGCCTTCCTCAAAGACCCCAGAGTGGGAGGGGCAGATAGAGGCCACTCTCTTCAAGCGTTTCTCCTTTTTATATTTGCTAGGCTTGCACTTTCTTTTGGCTTGCAGAGGACATGAAAGAGTCTGGGTCTCAGAGTGGCTTTTGTGTCCCTTTTTATCAGACATCATCTGAATTTGACTGGCCAGACTGTTTGCCGTTCCGTTTTCTCAATAAAGGCTATTCTTTCAGAGCCAGATTTGTTCAAGTTTGGAAACACTGTTTGAAAGTCAAGAAGTTCTTGTGCACTTTTGTTCAATATGCCATTAAATTAAAAACGGATCTGCAGCAGAGCATTCAAAGTGAGGATCGGCATTCTTTCTAAGATGGCTGACTGAATGATTTGACCCAACCAGATTGGGGACCAAGAAATGATTCCTCCCAGTAGCAGTTTCCTTGTTTGGAATATTTATATCCTCCAAAACAAGCCAGTGAGTGACATAAATAAACATAGCAGAGGTTCATTTCATCTGAGTCACAAAGGGTCCGAGTGTGCCACTGCCAAAGGCTGCAGTGAACTTTGACCCTGCTAGGTCACAGAGAGTGTTTGTCCCTCCATAATTGGACAGAAGGGTCCTTTCGCTCTTCATTTAACCTTTTCTGCCTGATTCTTTCTTCCCTGGCAGCCACAAAGCCTCTGGTCCTGACCCAGTTGTTTCTGGCCTATCTTTCCTCCCCCAGCCAAGGCCTTTGAAAGAAGGAGAAAAGCTGGAGTGTGCTTGCCCTGTCAGGAACAATGGTGGAGTTAGTGACCCCTGACCTAAAAGGCTTTAAGATTTCTTCCTGGATCAGGAGCTGCCTTTCTTCATGGTTGGTTACTGCTCCGCAGCTCAGGAACAGAGTGAGAGTAAACACTTGTTAAGAAGTTATTCTTCTCCTTCAACCTTACACCCCCATTCCTTTTTCATTCTCCTTGGTTCTTTTGTGTCCATGTGTTAAAGTTAAGGCAGGTCCTCTTTACTGGCAGCATCCTGACAGTCCATCACTGTCACACAAACAATGTACATCAGTCACAGAACACACAGACTTAGACCACAGATTGTAACTTTTCACATTTCCAAAAACATGACTTCTATGATGCTTTAGAAAGGTTGCTTTGGTTGTATCATTCCATCAGTAACAATAACTTAATGTCAATGCAAATTGCGTTCTCAAATTGTCCTGTATTGCTTTGAGCAGTGTCTGTATATAACTTGGACAAAATAATCTTAAGACGTTTTCTTACGTGTATAATCAAAATCAAAAGGACATCACTAAAAACAATGCAACTGATTATAAAAACAAAAAAAATTCAAGAATTCAAGCCAAAAACAGGTTTACATAATGTTGCTATTCTGTTTTTGTAAATAATACATTTTAGGCTAAGTGATTATAATAATCACAAGTATTTTACGCAATTTTTAGATCACGATTATATAACATGACACATCTGTATAACACAATTATACATTCGTATAATTAAATTAATAAAGAACTAAAACAATTAATTTAACACCACACCTAATCACAAATATATTTTTTTAAATAAATATCATTGGAAATAAATGTTTTTTATTCATTATTTCATATTAATATAATCGATTTTTTTAATATAGATATATAAATAATGCATAAAATAAAAGTCTTAAAATAGTGTAAAAATAGTTCAGAATGAGAAAGTCCTTGAAAAACACAATGCAGCACAATAATTGTTTTATCTCTTTTTTCCTGTTTTTATAATTGTTGGACGCCAAAAATGAAATAAAAAATCAAGTCTTTCAGAGTTTTGCTTGAATTAACTCAAACTTCTCATTCAAAAGGACATCCTGATTGCGTAATACAAAAGTTGATATGAACAACACTAAATATTTTAGCTTTTATTTAAAATTTAAATAAAATATCTTTACACAATTCTTTATAAATATTTCTTGATTTTACATCCGCTTCTATTTGCTCTAATAACAAAACTCTTTACAACACTTCCGATAAGTAAGTGAACAATAGTTTTAAAACATGTTTCATGAATAAGTTTTTTAGGACATCAACCCTTAAAGCCACCACAGGAGTCCTGGTTGTCAAGGTGGCTCATATGTGTCCAGATGCTGAGCATGAGGCTGTACAGCAGAAACAGGCTGTGATCGGCCAGTGAGGGATCTGTTAGTGGGCAGCAACATATGGGCTGTAACAGAAGACCCACTGGGGCTGGCAGCTCCAGGGACCACGGGGGGCTTTGTCTCCGGTCCTGCCCTCCATCCCACTTAACAGTGCAGAACAGCATTGTACAGTATTGTCAAGTGCTGCTTGCCTTTAGTCTATGCACACCCATGAAAAGAGACCTCTTCTGCCTCCTCTTTCACTTTCTTTTGCTCAGTAGGTGTTTTAGTGCTTCTTTTTAACCCATTCTTTTTCCCCAAATCACCTCTCCGCTTCCTTTTGGCCTTATTGTCCAGTTTGAAATGTTCTCTTGACTGATGACCAGAGAGAAACCACATGAGCAGATTTCTTCTGTATGGTCTTAGTCGTGTGTCTATAGAGTTGGTATACCACAACTCTACCATATAGCACCATATACTCTAGAATCTTCAAGAAGTCTCTTACTTTTTATACACATTCCATAGAAGTACGTTTTATGTTTTCAAGCACTTTACATGTATCTAGTGTAAAAACATTTTAAATGAATAAACAAAAAGTGGTACAAACACTTTGTAACCACATCATCAGTACATTAGCATTTTGAACAAAATGTAAACAGATTATACTAGATTTTTTTAACTTAAAACCGCCATTTTAAAAGTTTATCTAATACCAACAAAAACGTATGGGATTCGTGAAGCTATGGTCAGAAAAATACCATGGGACACCAATATTTTTTAGGACGGAACTAACTCTATTTGAATTTTCAACAGACACTGTAAATGATTTCATATGCTTCAGTAAATATCACAAAAATATTTCTAAAACAGTAAATAGATTTTTTTTTCAGTGGAAATGTAAATGTAATACAAAATAAGAATTTCATTAATATCCCCAATATTATATAAAAATTAATTAATCATTTTTGTGAATTCTTTGTGAAATATTTGAGTTAATGAGACTAATTACATTTTTTACCTACATACACAGAAATTCAAACAGTATATTTACTTAATTTTGAAGCTTTTAAATTAATAACTTTTTTGTGTAAATTGTTTCACATAAAAACAGAGTCAAATATGTTTGATTGTACACATCCCAATCGTGTCATAATATTAAAAGGTGGTCAGTTATGTTAGGAGATAACATATTATAAGGACATTGATTTTGTCCTGAATGTAAGGTCACCCATCCCTATTATAGCTTCCTGTCTTGTTGGCCCTATAAAGCTGTCCCCAGCCCCATGAGGAATGAAATACATTCTCATTTAATTGACACATATCCAAAACAGCTGGCTGGCTTCTTTTTACAATATGGCTTGTCTACACACTTTTACTTCTTTATAGTTTTGTGTCTGGGGTGTCACAGATGTGACCCTGTCTGCAGTCGTAACCACACTGTTCTTTACACCCTTTTCTTTCCGAATACTTTCCGCCCCATTTCAGCTGTCGGTGACCCACCCTTTCAGCACACACACACACACACACACGTGGATTAGAGAACACACTGCAGCAGTGGCCGACCTCACTTTTTGGGATCCGTATATCCTTAAACATTGTTTAGGTTGTGTAAGGTTGTGTTAATGTATCCATACGATGGCAGACACCGAAAACTGTTTGTTAAGTTGGAAGTACATTAAAAGTAATTTTTCCCGGTTTCCTTAAAAATTCTATTAATTCAATTTCCTTAATTCATCGAACTATTGAAAAAAAAAATCGAATAGCATCTAAACCTGTGTCTTGAGTTTTAATAAAATTCACATTAGTTTTAATCAAGTACACTAAAAACACTTTTAGCAAAAACAGTCCACTACAATCATCTCTTAAACACTGTAAATGTCTCACAAAAGCAAAGCGGAGTGGAATCCCTCTGAATCTTATCCGTATATTCATTTCCCCTGTCATGTACACAATGACTTCTGTGGCACTGGAATCTGCTAATGGTTAATCATCTGCCCTGCCACACTAAGGTTTTGTGATTATGCTTGAGAACACTGGGGTGCTAATGGAAGAGAGGCTGGGCAGGCCTGACCCTGTCATTACCTTAATGTGAGCATGGGCTCTCCCGCCTTGCCTCCTGCCACCATCAAATGAGCCTCACACATGCTAATGCCAGGCCTTTGATTGTTGCACTAAATGAAAATTAATTGATTCTCATTCAAGTCCTTTGTGAGCTGCCTGTTTTCTCCACCGTGCGCTCTTTCTTTTCGGACCTGGCCACTCAACAATACACACTGCAGACTTGTCCCACACGCATTCTAACACATGGAAATGTACTTGCCGTTGGAATGCAGACTCCGATGGTACAAAAGACTGCGGCCCGAGCAAATTCAACGACTTGTCAGATAGTTATGTATGTGTGAGCATGTTGGCCTTTGGTTTGCGATGCCCTACCTGTAGGTTTTTCAAATTCCCTTTTGTGTAGGCTAACACGCTGAGAGGCGTACAGTACTGGGTGATGGAACGTGATCCTCTGTGGGTCGGCCTTCAGTCACAATGCACAGACCGCAGCGCCCCGAAGAGACCACTTAATATGGATAACTGTGAAACAAAAACAAATTCCGTTACGTCTATGAATCATTTGCAGTCACTCTGCTGACAAATTGCAGTCAAGGATAAAGGGTTGCGATTATGTATTTGCAGAGCATAGGACTGTGTGTTAAACAAAACTATTTCCCTTTTCATATTATGTCCAATAGGAAAAGAAAAAAAACAAGAGATATTTCTGATTCTCTTTCGCTAGAAAAGAGATTTACTTCCCAATGCATATGTGTATGGTTTCCGACACAAGACCTCAACAAAGTGACAAACTGCGCTAAACTATGCATAGAATTGAAACATCAGGAATTTTTATAATACACTGCCATACGTTTATAGAAGTCTATGTCTCTTCTATTTTATTCATATTATTTCATATAGGAATACTTGATCAGCATGCCAAAATATTTTCATGCATCTATTTCTTCCTACCCAAAAGAATTTGACAAGAAATGAGATTAACACTGTGTCCGCATCAGACGCAGCGTGATGTGAGAAAAGAGAATACACCCATTCAAACTCATTATAATTTAAAAAATTTGTCTACACGGGATTGCTGGATGCAATCCTATTAAAACAAGCCGTGTGTCATGTCGTGCCTGTCGAGTTAAGTGAAGACAATTTATACCCAAATTTACCGGTATGAAATGTCTTCCTCTGCTGAAAGTTGTTCTGTCATGAAACATTTTAATAAATTCAATGTTGGTTCCCACCTTTTAAATACAAACATTTTGGCAACTAGCTGAAGGAATCGTTCATCCAAAAAAAGGATATTCTGTGATATATTACTCAATTTTTTGTTTTTCCAAACCTGCTTAAATTCTAATCACATAAAAGAAATTTGGATGACTGCTTGTAACCAAAAAGTTATTGGTACCTCTGACTGCGATAGCAGGAAAAATCACCACCAAAAATGTTGTCACATCCATTAAATTACAAAATTTGTGTGATAAAGCAATTCTCCAACTATGGTGGTCCGGGGGTCCAAAAACTATGTTTACAAGCATACTTCCAAATATCTTTCTTTGTGTTCATCAGAACAAAGAAATACTAACAGATTCAAAACAACTTAAAGATGAGTAAATGACGACAGAATTTTTGTTTTTATCTGTTTTGGGGTAACCAATCCCTTGAAGGTGGCCTCTTCACTTAAGTTCTAATGGACTGTGATAAATTAATATGCTGCAGATACACACAGAAAGGAATCTCCTCAGTCTCTTAGCATTGTCTCTCTACCCTGTTTGTTTTTACGTTGTCGATTACCTTCCATTTTCCCCGTGATTAACCAACCCTCCCCTGCTCTCTATTCTTTTCTTTCTGGGTGAGGGAACCAAATGGAGGGCTGGTGAAACATTAACCAGGTTTTGGTGGCTGACACTGATGGAATGGGACTGGAGTGTGATGGTCCTGTTGTCTACCCTAAGGAGAGACTGTTTCTAGCCCAGGCTCTGTTGTCTGAGGTCATCTCAAAGGTCAGCGTGGGCGTAAAGCCTAGATTAATGCCCATTTGGGATGGGCATGGAACGGAGAGATTGCCAAACCAGGCTTTGATTTATAAAGCTGACAACAACACGGGATGACAATTGATGTCTGGAAAAGTGCTTTTAAAAAGCACAACATTGCATTACTTTTTGTATCTAAAGTGACAACAATAAGGCTGCTTTAATCGATAAATCGATGAGTTTACATAATACAAGTCTGTGTCCTGTACATTACATTTTTGCATTAATAAACGCATACATGTTTATCTGGACATATTTAATGCATTTACTTTTTATAAATTTTATTTAACATTTTTACTTTATATGGACTGTCAACATAAGTTGCATTTATGATGTAAAAACAAACTTTTATTATGTAATTAATTGGATATTCCAAATGTCTACCTGAATTTAAATCCATGCCAATCTTACAGTTGCAATAAGTGAATTATGATGTTTTTTATTCAATAACATTTCAAACATAAAAATATTATTATTTTAACTGTTTACCCACCTGACGGTGATCTCTGCCTGTAATGGCAACCCTATAAATGGTACACTTATTTCTTAATGAGGATTAAAACTGTAATGGCAACCCAGAGTAGACTGCGGCCTCACCTGGAGCCTTCACGACTAATGAAACCAACGGCTGCTGAATCCACTTCACCTCAGTTTGGTAATTTTATCAGCTTTACACAACCAGTAACTTTAATAATGTCACCAATGCACTCGTTTTTATATATTTTTCACTGTTTAGCGAGAGTTTAAACTCAAATATCGAGGCGAATTGCCCGCCGCCACGTGCCCTCTGTGCACTACGGTACCGATCGTGGTGACGTCACAGACTACAACTCTTGACGCTTTGATACAGCATGCTACATATTTTCAACACATAGGAAGTGTTACATCTTTAAGTAAATACAATAATAGTTTTTAAATAATTATTTTATTTAATAGATAAGTAACAAAGTTTTGTGATGTTGTTTTTACATTACATAAACATAAAAATTTATACAAAATTAATTTATAAAATAAATAAGATATACAACATAGTAATGTAATTTTTAAGTAAAAACACATGTTATTGTTGTGTTTTACATTTTAAATAATAAACAAATTATTTTTACCAATGTATCAATTTGTACCAAATATTTAGGACTTAAAATTTAAAAATTTCAATCGAATGTCATTCATTTGTCATTGTGATTGACCTCACACATAACATCTTATATTAACTGACAATATCATCTATCTTAAAATTAAGATATCATAATTTATTATGTAAAGCCGTAAGTAAATTTAAAAACAAGCCCAAGGGATCGTGTATATACTGGATGCTCGATCCGCTTTTGCCATAATGCTCCATTGCCCTCTATGTATTTGGATGGGCAGCATGAGAGCGAGAGAGGTATGAGCGCTGGTGAATGCCAATAAAAGGAACACCATCATTCATGAGTGAGGGTTCCATGCCTCCACAAGCTTGCTCCCAGCTCCCCACACTCATGGCCATTGTGACGCTCTGGCAGAGAGAATCTTCTATAGTGCTCGGAATCAATTCATTGGCCTGACAACACAGCACCAAACCAGGCTGCCGTTTACACAGAGAAACCCCCACGAAACAGCCCCTGCCCCATCTGTCAGGGCCTCTGAGGGACATTGTGCATGTGTGAATGTGCATGGGAGGGAAAGAGGAGGTTAATCAAGGTTTGGATGAGGAGAGAAGGAGAGGGAGGAGGGAAGAGAGTGTGTGACTGAATGTGTGGGAGGGGTGCATGACCATTATGTTGATCTCCCTGTTCTCCTGCTATTCAGAGCCATTAGAAGAATACATTCTTTGGCACTCCTTTGGCTTGGGCAATGTTCTGTCACCTATGCTGCCCATTTTTCAGCAGCAAGGGTGGTCACAGGACAGTGGATTGTGGGAATCGGGTTAATTAGAGAGGACAGAGTGTTCAGCGATGAGAGAGGAAAACAGAAAGTACAGGAAAGCGAGGAGGGGGTCAGGTTGCCGTTTAAAGATAGTCGAATGGCATCTCGCCGGTCCCACCGTGGACCCTTGGCCCGACCTTCTTCTTGTTTAACCAGGCCTGTTGTGATGTTCACTACAGAGTACCTCTTCCTGCTGCCTCCATCAGTGATCTTCAGAGCACCTTTTATCTGGTCTCGCATTCGTCTTTGCGCACCTGCAATGTCTCAGCCTCAGCTTGTTTTCTGTTTTGTTCCCTGTCATTGATGATGCACAAAAGCACGACAAAGCCATCCAGCCATTCGTTTTCCTCCTAATTGGAAAACCGTCGCGATCCTTTGAGCATCCCAAATACGCTGAGGTACGGCCCTTGTTCATTTCTCATTCCTGAACCTGAACTGACGGTGTCGGACTGGGGCTCATGTTGGCTCTTCCGCACAATGGGATAAGTGGTGACCCCTAACCCCGCTGCTGACCTGTTCCATTGCAGGGGTTAGGGAGCGGTGCAGATGTGTGTAAACTTCCAGAGATCTGGAGAATGCTGCACACTTGTTAAATGGCTGTTTTCCCTTTCCGTGTTAAAGGAAAACTCCAAAGAGAAGTGGAAGATGGTTCTAATTGGAAGACATCTTATAATGTGGGGTTCAAATAGCACAGGCACAAAGGCTATGGCAAGACAGATATATTCAGGCGTTTGAGTTGTTGGTGCTAACTAGAGCTTGGAATGAATGGAAAGTTTCAAAGGAACTATACAGAAAGAAAACTTTGCACAATTAATTAACAGGGATCATCACCTCACAAAATGAAGGCTAAAATAACAGCGGCCTGGCTGAGGAACATAAAGGTCCAGTTTATTTCCTGTTCATTCGAGAAGGAATAAAAATGGAAAATGCTTATTACTTTAGCTGCAATTTTGTTATGGAGATGCCTTTGCTTTATTTTACCTATTTTCTTGCATTTGAGTTCACAGTTCTGTGCTTCAGAAGCTTTGGAAGGAATTCTTGTACTTGAAGACCAGAAGGTGGCAGTCTAGCTTCATTCATAGTAGGGGCAAACAGATTCTGTTCAGGTCCACAGTTGTTGAGAGTTTGCAGAAAGTTCTGGGATTCAACATTTGCTTATATGGCAAAAAAAATCGAAAAGTTATTTTAACATGTTTTTTTCCTACAAATTATATACTATATAAATTATATAAATATATTACACTTTATGCATTTTGGTAGGTGCTTTTTTAAAAGAACCATTACATTGATTTGCATATTAATATATATATATATTTGTCAAGTTGTGTTTGTCTTGAAATTTCATTTCATGAACTGCATACCTAAGGCTTTAAAAAGTAGATTGACAAACATACTTTTGTTTTTGGAAGATTGCTGTATAGTTTTCCTTTTGAAATAAGAACTGAGTATTGCAGATCCTTCGATTTAAAGGGATAGTTTACCCAAAAATGAAAATTCTTTCCTAATTTACTCACACACTTGATATTTTATAACTGTAAGATTTTTTTCATTTCACGGAACACGAAAGGATATTTTGAAAAATTTTAAGAACTGGCAACAATTCACTTACATTGGTTTTGCTTCCACACAATAGATGTCGGGTGCCACTGCTATTCGGTTGCAATTTCTTTAAAATAAATTTTTTGTGTTCTGCGAAAGAAAGAAACTGAATCTTTGAAATGACTGGAGTGAAAGTTGCTAAATGATCACACATTTTTCTTTTTTTGATGAACTATCACTTTAATATATAAAATAAAAGGATTTAGAAGCTATATAATAACCACATATGTAAATAGACCATAATGAATATAGTTTACAGTAACTAATAATAATTTTATAATAACATTAAAGAAATGTGAACTGCCTCACAAGTAGATGTATTGCATTGTATCTCATAAACTAAAAATCACAAAATTGACACATGATTGACTATTGACCGTGATGACATCATAACTCTAAATGATTGTTTAATAATGTTCCCACGATATATGTCCATTTAACTATCTTGTGTTTTAACCTGTTCAGAACTGAGAGGGGTGGTCATGCAGAGAAAGTGAAAAAAAGCCTGGGAAAGCTAATAACATACCATTTAAATCAAGTAAATGGGACAGAAGGAGTCTCCCTTTAAACTTTCTCCATGTGCACCTCTTAAAAATGTGAAGGTGTCTGTCTGAGCAGCCCCGTCCTGGGGAGTGAGACAGAGATACGCAGAGCTCCAAGGCTCGGGAATGAGGCTTCTTTTATTTTTCCATTGCACCAGCATCATAAATGTCCTGTTTCCTATTGTGTGAGAACTCATCTTGGACATTGTCCCTGTGGATGTGGACACTGGTAGCCAATAAGTGGAACATGGTCTCCCATGGGGCAGGAGTCTAGCATTCCTGGAATTTCCAGTCGTCTGTGCTGCATCAGGCACGGAGAACCGGTGTAGTCATCAATGATTGTGTTTGGATGTTTCTCCTGGTGTGAAGCACATGTGCGACCTGCGGTGGAATGTCATTGTTTTTTCCTGACCTGTCTCACTCTCTGGCTTTTTCATTAACAATCTTAGTAGTACACTGCTAAAAAAAGCCTGTGACGTTTGGGCTGGTTTTAAAGGGGTTTCTGCCACAACTGAACACTAGTATAACTGTTGACCTAGTAGACCATCTTAATCCAGCTAAGACCAGCAGTCCAGCTTAGGCTGCTTTAATTTGTTTTAACAGGAGAGCATATCCACTCAAATGAACAGCCACAAACGAAGATTCTGTCATCATTTACCTACTCTCTTTTCATTTAAATTCTGCATGACTTTCTGTCTCATAACACAAAAGAAGATATTTTGAAGAATGTTGTTAACAACAGTGGCACCCATTCACTTCTACTTTATGGACACAAAACAAATGCAAGTAAATGGATGCCAGTTACCAAAATTTTTCAAAATATATTATTTCATCTTCTGCAATATAAATAATTCACACAGGTTTTTTTAGTTCAGTGTGAGTAAATGTTTGAACCATTTTCGTTTTAGGGTACTTTACCCTTAACCCCAAAGACCTTCTTACTCTATCTTCAAAATATCTTATTTTATGTTGTACAGAAAAATACAAGATGCTAATACAGGATTTAAAAGCAAGATTGTTAGTAAATCTTGACATTGTTTCCATTATTGGGTGAACTATCGCTTTAACTTAGACCATGTTAGCCCAAGACCAGCAAACCAGCTTAAACTGTGTTCCCTTCATGTCATGAGAACACTTCCAGTCAAATAAGTGAAAATCTGTTTTTTATCTATACAAGCTATTACCTGCCCGTTAAAGTATTTGATCACTTAAACATTTGAATTCTCTTGTCATTTCTTACCGGTATGACTTTTACCTTCTGTTTAAAACCAAGAAGATATTTTGGAGAACGGCGGTAACCGAACAACATTATAAAGAAATTTATTTTGGAATAAAAAATAATACAGGATTTAAAAGACATGTTACAGTAAATGTTCCATTTCCATTTTTTTTACTTTATATGCCACTGATTTACCTTTTCTCGGTTTTCCATGAATCCAGTAAATATTGTTGCTAGTATGGTGCAAACATTATGAAAGGAATGTTGGGGCAATGTTTCAGTTTACAGCGGCTTGTCATGGCGGCCATATCCTTCAGGTGAAGAATTTGTCCTGTACAGTGAGAAGTTGGTTCTCACAGCCTGTGTTTGCTGTTTAGTTGGTGTGAATTCTACTCGCACTATTCTGGTGCCCTGTAGGGTCATGGTGAGATCAGCCCTTCTTCACAAAACTTCTTCTTTCCCACACACACACCTCTGATCAGATAATCATAATAATGATATGTGCATATAAAATGTATGGTTTAAAAATATTAAATATTTAATAACAGTAGGAAGCAAAATGGTTTTCTCGCAACATTCCTAGGAAGAACTTGAGATCTCTGATGTTCCACTGTAGATTTTATTACCTTTAAAGATCTGTTCATTGTGTGTTACTTACTTCTTACTTTTGCTTTTTAGATCTCACCACCAAAACACTCAAGGTCCCCATCATCACCTCCGTAGGGACCAACTGTCACAGCTGCATCAGAACCAAAAGAGGTATGAGATATGAGAGATGCTGTGCGCTTGTGTATGTGTGCATGTTGCATTGTGTTTCAGAGCAACCAAAGGCCACCAAGCACACTAGGGTCCTGACGCGCCGTTCTCACTGGAATCTCCCAAATCACTCATACAGCAGGAGGTAAGCAGCACATTATTGCTCTTTACTCTTTCCCAGGAAGGTAGGCAGGTCTCCTACGATTTACTTTAATATACTCGACAACAGGGACCTAAGCTGCAGTTGTGTAACTCTCTCTTCTTTTTTTTTTTAATTAAATATGCCCACGCTGACAGTTCATTCAGATCATTGCCATTCATATTCACTGTATTTGTGTTTTTTCTCAACCAGGTTGATTTTTTGGTAACATTTTACAATAAGGTGCCATTTGTTAATATAAGTAAATGCAATAATTAACATTTGTTATGAACAATTTAGTTTTTAGCATTTATTAACAATGTAGTTTACATCAATCCAGTTATTCATGTAAGGTCATGGTGCATGATGTTAACAGGCACAACTTGGGATTTTAAGAATTTGTTATACTGTCGTTAAATACTGACATAAATACTGACGTTAACATAAACTGACATTTATAAATGCTATAAGTGTTGCCCATTGTTAGTTTAGTTTAGCTAATGCATTAAGTCATTATTAACTAATAGCACTTAATTGTAAAGTGTTACCATTACCAAATATTTTTATTTGTTAGTTTGGATGACAATATATCGTATAGCAACCGTACATTAGAATAAATATGTATGTTTGCTATTTGCAAATTCTGGTCACTAAATGATCATAAAGACTACAAACATCAAATGGTGGGTCACACAATGTACACTATTGTGTGTTGTGTGTTCCTTATCAACTTAATACAAATAACACAAAATAGATCAAACTAATTTGTTCTAAAAAAAATTGTGAAACCCCAAAAAGGAGCATAAGACGTCAAGAGAAAAAAAAATACTGGACGCTGACTATACAGAAGATGCTAAACTTTTATTTGACTGTTTAGATTTTTTTGTCAGTAATAATACTCATTTTTGCCTCTGTGTCATTCCACGTTTATTCTTCTAAAATTTAAAAAAAATACCAATGTAATTTCAACATTGTTTGACAGGTATCGTATAAATAACAAGTTTTGTAATTAACAAAACGTATTTATTTGTAACATACACAACATAATACAATTATACCTGGTACAGCGTGTAGGAAATTGTAAGTCTGAGACTACTTTGCAAGTAATAGAACGTAAAGGAAGACTTTAAATGCAGAGAAATGCATTGTGAGAATCCTCCTGTCTCTGGGATGTGTGTCCCAAAGGAAATGATTACCCGGGATGATGTAGGCTTAGTCAGACATTTGACTGAGTGCAATTAGGAGTGGAGCCGATAGGAACCTGAAAACCTGCTGTGCTCGGAACTGCTGTCAAACCGCACACTGTTATATTCATTCAGACTCTAGACACTCACTCCAGCGCCTTTCAACCATTTCTCTTAGCCCTCCTGAATGACCACCGTCCACAGCAAAACTACTGGACAAGAACCTGAATATGGATTATTCTGTCAGATTATATACAGGATGGTTCACCCAAAAATGATCAGTTCTGTAATCTTTTTCTTACCTTTGAGTTGTTCTAAATCTGTATAAATGCCTTTGTTTTGATGAACACAGAGAAACACAAAATGTGATATTTTGAAGTATGTAGGACAGCAAAAATTTTGGGGCCATGAACTCTTTCCTGGTAGTAAGTGGGGTCCGAGAACTGTTTGAAAAGAAGACCAAACAAGAGATGAATACAGTTTGGAACAACTAGTGAATAATTCATGACAGAATTTGTGTTTTAGTAAACGATCACTTTAATTGATTAAATAGAAAAAACATTTTACAGATTTGTCAAATGTTGTCTGTTATGCCCTTTAAATGAACAGTGCAAAATGGACCTTTGTGTCTAATTTCCATTAACCGCTCTATATAAAAGTATTAGGATGCACTACAAAGAAACAAAGCTCAACAAAACTAATATGCTGATGTGGGAATTCTCATTATTTAAAGATTATTAGCCTTAATCTAGCAAAAGGAGCGTGAAGTCTCAATCCCCCTGAAGGCTTCTTCAGCTTTTTTGAAACAATGGAGGAATTCATTAAACTAGAGATGACCCATTGAGAGAGAAAGAGAGAAGTTTCTTCACAACCACTTTGCTTAGTATTGATCCAGACTGTTCAACAACTTGGATCTAGATTCAGTCCTACAAAATCACATGTGATGTCTGAATTAGACAAATAATTTCGTACGTAAATGTAGCTCTTTCTTTGTGTGGGTTTGTTCGTAAAGACTGATTTTACAGGGATTTTTGATGGAGCACTTTGTCACCCGCTGAGCAGAGGCAGGTGCCTGAAGGAAAATTCTGCTTAATTTCTTTGAACATTGGCTAAGCTGAATAATAAGGCTTTCCTCTCATTATAATTTTTATTAGCATGTGTCGCACAAGATCAATATTAATTAATATTTAAATATGTCTATGTCCAATTTTTTGATCTGTTAAAGTTACATTTCAGTGATGGCCTAGGCTGTGCTTTGAGGGATTATCTGTGGCTTTTCAGTGGAAGTTGGTCACCGTGCTCACCTCTCAGTGGGGAGAGGTTCACGGCCCAGAGGTGTCGACGGGGAGCCTCACCTGAGGCCGTGCTTAGTCATCAAACAGACCAGTGAGCTTGATGAGCTGTTCTTAATACACCATTGTCTCCTCCCCGCTGTTACTTTCAATTCAAATCTGTCATCATGCAGTTAGTGAGGAGGAGAGAGTGCAAAGCTACTGTTAGCATCTGTTCATTAAAGCCCCTTCACGCTTCTGGGGAGATGTTTTCATGTTGAGAGGTTAACTGATGTAAAAATAACCAGAAGCAATGATTTAGGGCGTTGGATAGAATAAATATAAATTGGCAGTGCTGTTTGAGTGGGGTAAGATTTAAGTTGTTTAGTTTTTTTTTTAAGTTTGGGGTTTTTTGTCTTTAAAGGCGAAGCTCGATATTAAGAAATATTAAGTTCAAATAAAAACATAATTCTTGTAGTTGTTGCTCATTTGAATGTAATAAAATATTTTCTGGTTTATAAAAATGCTTATCAGAAAGCAAAATTTAAAGGAAAGCAAAAAGTTTAAGTAGTCTTTAATTATTTCATAATTGTTGTCAAAGAATATTACAGTAAAGATGTTTTTACATCATTGTACTTTTTAATACTATGAATACGATTTTTTTCGGTTTTTAAATATAAAAAATATTTAATTATTATTGCCTCTTAAGGCGAATTTGTACAACATTATTTGCAAGTTATCCTGAAGATTATTATTACAATATGACTGCAAATTATACATATTAACACAATTTAAGTTATCACGGTTAATAATATATAATATAACAATTATTGACGTATATAACACACCTAAATATGTATCCTAAAACAAAATAAGTCCATGAATGGTGTAGATATGTATTTATAATATTCTTAACTAGTTCCTGCATTGTTTGTAAATATTTCTAAATTTATATAAATTACGCAATGCTTATATAATTATTATGATTCTCTATATAACAGTTTTTTTCCTTTTAATTTAAAAATGTCTTCCAGAAATATGTTAAAGTGCACATGTTGTTAAGATTCACTTATTCATATCTTATCTGTTGCTATTTATAAAACTTTATGTTGCAGCCATCCTGAAATATTTTAAAAGTTATTTTTTTTCTTTTTTAGCACCTAGTCAATACAATATGGATATACACATCATACCCTTTTGTGAACTCACACATGTGAATCAAAGTTAAACCGTACATTTTAATCTGTCATAGGGAAGAACCTTGAAAATTGGGACATAAAAGGCGCACTAAGTGAGCCACAGCTATAATTTTAGCAATTTGGGTGGAGCAACACCATGTAGTTGAGGAGGCGTCTCTTTATCCCACGGTGCTGTGTTGTGGTGATGTCTGGGACGGTCTGCTGGCTCCAATCGGACCTTGTGTCACAATATTGCTCATAGCCCACAGATCAAGGGTCTGGTCACCGTAGGCTGCCTGCTAGCCTCCAGGTGGGCACACTAATGAGTCAGGGCCCCAGTTCGACTGCAGCTACCCCTGGCAGGAGGGGCTGTAGTCTGAGGGCTGCAGGGTCACTTGCAGGGGGTTTGAGCTGTGACAGACAGATAGTTCATTAGATTTGGATGCTTACAGTAAGGCCTATACAAAAGATCTAGTCACAGATGCAGGAATTGTGTTTGCGATGGCTGATGATGATGTGTCAGCATAAAGGCTTACTGGTAATTCTTCAAAGCATGCACATGTGCCATCTTTAAATTCTCTAGTGGTGATTGTCTGTCCTTTGTCCCCCCACCCTCAGGCTCAAGCATTGTAAACACTACATCGCTGAAGAGTAGAGAAAGGGTGTGTAAAAGTAATGGGAGTGTTTGTGTCCTCTGTCCAGCAGAGCCTTTGTTGCTCTGATCTTACATGAGTTTATTTTATCTGGTGGCTTCATGGTGTTTTGAGGAACACAACCCATCTCCTCAACGCCGTTTGGCCCAAAATAAGATAAAAGACGAGAGGAAATGTTCGGTGGAACATCAATTTCACTGCAGAGTCAGTATATAGACATAGAAGTTTATTTCTTTAAGAATGGATTGACATGGTGCAAATCCGCAGCTAGTGCTATCTTGTCTGTGATTTAGTTCCAGAGAGCACAAGATGAGAATGGGTCATGGCCGTGGATTTCGTGGTTTGTTTAGCAGGCCTTTCATGGGGGTAAATGGTCCCGGTTTGGCTGAGGCACCGATAACACGTGGTGGGTGTCCCGCAGCGCTGGTCAGTCAGAAGGGAATAAACTCACTCCATACAATGTGCTGCCTCCATAAAGGCTTCTTTGTCATCGGAGAGAAGGGTCAACTCATTCCTCCAGCCAGCTAATAAATGCCCACATTCTCCACCTTTTTGATTTTGTTTTGGCAAGTAGGCACGGACAAAAGTGGAAAGACGTTTAATTATTCACAGGGAAATAGATAAAAGATTAATTTGCATTGATTTTGCCCCTCGACAAAGAGAGTCGTTTTATGGGCTCTAGAACCAGAATGCAGACCATTTTCTTCAACCGACCCAATGGAACAAAAAGATAAATGGCACTTTTTGCATGGTTATCAATGACGAAAACCTGGAAACTCTTCTTTTGAGCGATATTGGTTTTTGTGAATTCTACACATCAGTGAAATGCGGGTAATTAAGCACAAGAGAAAACCAACCGAATTTGAATAATTTTGTTGTTTCGTTCACAATGCAAGACTTCTCTATCAATCGCAGGATTGATGATTGCATTCAGAATGTTAAAGCAGTGACAAATGCACTTTTTTCTGGTCCATTTTTAGCTTTTAACTCCTCTAAATGAATTAACCAAAGCATGTGAAAAATTTGTTTAACTTGTTGGTTTGTTTAGTCAGACACTGAATGGATTCAGCGCAATCTTACATGGATTAATAGTGCGTGGTTGGTTATCATTATTTGGGCATAAAACAAACATGGAAAATAAAGTTTCCTAAGTTAAGAAATATTTAAATGGCATGACAATATAACATAATGATTTATTTCGTTTGATCAAAGACAATGTCATTTGAAATGTTATAAGAAGTTTTTTTTTTTGCTTTAGATTAATCTATAGCAAAGCTTTATGATCTAACATAAGGTCCTTTTTTTAGTTTCTCACGTTTCAATGTCCATCACAGGGATGCCGGAAAAAAAAATTGGTCTATTATATCATTCATGATTATTATTTTTGTACTTTTGTACATTTACAATTCACAACTTTAAATCACTTTTTTATTTTTTAAAGATATTGAATTGAAGCAAAACCACACACCTGCCTTGAAAATCATTCGACTTTGCTGCTGTTTTTCCATCCTCTTTGATGTATTGTTTTAACTGCGTCACTCCGAGTCCTCCAGGAATTTTCAACCGGAATGGGGTGGGGGGTAGACATGCGGACAGGCGGGGGCCTCTGTACAGCGAAGGCATGCTGCTCTGCGCTGGTCTTATCTGTCTGCACAAATTTCCAATTTTTATATGTTATACAAAAGAAGTGCACCAGTGTCAATCTTTAGCCAATTCCTCGTAATGCATTCATATCGCAGGCCACAAGATCCAGGATATTTCCCTGTAGTCCCAATTTAAACAGCGTGCCTCCTTATCTGAAGGGAGGTCTGTACTCATTATGTCTAAAGGCTGTTATTAGTGCATGGAGTCGAATGATATCCAGCACATCTAAGAGCTCACAGGTGTAAGATCTGTTCTTAATTGGAATTCTACTTTATGCTCGGATGACCACAGGGCCGGAGGACACCAAGACTTGAAAGATATATCTAGGGATGATGTACAATTATAGGCCTTTCCTTAAGACACTTCTTAAGCTGGTTAAGTCACAAAAATGACACTTTCTTAAAGTGAATAATTATGTGCTATTGGGCAGGGCTGTTATACTGGTATTTACGTTAAATTGATTCTAGCCTGAAAAGTAGAAAAAAGGTTTTGCCTGGTCTTTCATGCTCTCGTGTAACCATGGTAAAGTAGCATAAGCAAATGTCGTAAAGTGGTGTGAGTTTTTAATGATACTTGGTGTACTTAATGGATATTAGAAAAACAATGTATTTCAAATGCAGATTGATGCAACTGTAAACAGGAAAAAACGAGGCGTTCTTTTAGAGTAAATGCGTTTAAAAAGGAATTCTAATGAATTCTCGGTTCTAATGATCTTCACCATATGCATCTCTAATGAACATCTCACAAGTTTTGTTCTAAAGCACATTACAAGCAAACATGAAAAGTCTGATTCCATGTCATTGTTTTAAAATGAAAAGGGCATTGCATTAGCGTCATCGTTCTTGTAAGCTCCAGCAAACATTTATTTAAGAATCGAATTAAGGGTTCCAGCGATTCTCCGAATTCAATTTGCTGTTTTGTGTTTCCACAATCTGTCTCAGTCCACCCGTTTACACAGACATCAGGAAGAATGATCAAATGTGTCACTGCACAGCTTTAAAGCGCTTGGTTCTGGCATTGCTGTTAAGTGACCCATTCCAAGTAACCCATATCAGTCTGGAACTGGGCTGTATAAAGAGTCTATTGGAAGTCACTCTCAAAAGATTTTTCGGTGGGAAGCCACGCTGAAAAGTGCCCAGAGAGAAGATAAAGGAAAAGTATTTTGAGATATCAGCAGGCTCTCTGAGGGAAAACAAACTATACCGACCAATGTGAGTTGACTTAATCTGATTAGGCTAACCTCATCAACGGCCCTCTTAAAAAAGAGAATAAAGCCATGAATTGGTCCAAATAGCTGTGAGATGGGGGGATGCTCTTACTTGCTCTAAGAGAACCAAAGGGTTTTGATGAATGCATCACATTGTAGTAGATATGCTGGTTCAAGGATGGTAAATTGACAACAACGAAAATGAGAAGCAAACACAAGATTTTGCAGGTGAAAGAACAATATGATGAGATTAAAAAAGAAAGTTTAGAGATGCTATATTTGATCACCCTATTGGTATTAATGTTAAGTTTTGGGAACTTTGAAGACACCCATTCAAAATCCCTGCAGTTCATATTTTAATGAATTCATGTTAGCTATCAGCTCTGTTTTGCCAACAGAGAAATAATAAAAGACAAGAGTCATATAAGTTACTAAAAGCGATATGACACATTGATGCATTCAAGCACTACATTGGTTTATAGAAAGCCTTAGCAAGTTTTTAAACAGAGCAACACATGTTCTTCTGAAAAGATAAAGTCTTTACAACTGTGGCGAAAATTATTTATTTGAATCTAAAACAACCTCACATTCAGCTGTTTAAGCAGCAAAAATTAAAGCACAGAGACAAATTACAACGCATAAACAAAAAAAGGTAGCGTTCATATGTTTGAAATGCCTTTGTTTAACAGATGCCCTGTACTGGCAAATGGATCTGTTTTATTTTTAAATAAATCTTGTAAATTTGTTATAATGTTGTAAATTTAAAAAAATATATATGTTTACTACATTTCACTTACAAATATATAATGCAAACATTCCTATTGTTGTATATAGGGCTATTGCAATATATGGTATGGAGACTGGTCTCCTCATCCTGCATTGTGACTCTATAGGGTTATATAATATTTTACAAAGCAAAATTAAGTCATTTGAGATTAAAATAACTTTGATTCTTAAAAAGACAAATTACAAACATAGTATGGACAGAAATATATGTTTTGCTTAATAAATATATTTGGTAACACATTAAAATAAGGTTTTTATGAAGGTATTTGTTAAAATAAGTAAATGCATCAGCTAAAATGAACTATTTATGAACCATACAGTTTTTCAGTACATATTAATTCTTATTTGTATTATTAAATGTACAAATATTCATGTCAGTTCATCCTGTTATTACTTCATGTATTAGTAAATGCTGAAATTAACATCAACTAGAATTAAAACATTCTCAACAAGTACTGTTTATTGTGACATGGTACCTTATGCATTAACTAATTGTATTTGTATTACTTGTATTCAAATGCTAAATTAACTCGATATTACGGGGTGGTCAAATCTCTGAATCAAAATGTCCCCCTATTCTTTTCTGGGATGTACTTTCAGAAGGTTGCCAAACCTGAGACCGGAACTGAGTGTGATCAAAGATCATGTAAGGGGATTGGTTCAACAACAGCAGCTAATGCAGACATAATTGAATGTGTTTTCTGCATTCTGTGCTCAGATTTGGATAGGGAGTGAAACTCATTACCCAACAACAAATTAACTTTTCCTCAGGGCAAAGAATCCACTGAACACACTCTGATCTTGGAAAGTGAACTGGTCATAGTAAAGTCTGCTTACAAAACAATAAAAGCATTGGTCTTTTTCCATCCTTTATTGTCACATCCACATCTTATAAATATGTGTGGAACTTATTGTGTTTGAGGTGATCTATATTTTAAAGATTGTTCATCAGTGTGTTTTTATTGCTATGTTAATCACAAAAGTAAAAAAACACAATAATAAAAAAGTATTATAATGCTTTTGTTGCTTTGTATTGGACTTTGAGTTTGAGAAGTTACGAAACAGTTGTGTTTACCAAATTAAAAAAAAAACAAGTGTCTTGTTAATTTGTGATTATTAATTCCTTCTGATCTGTTTCTGAACTACCACAGAGGAGGTATTATAGAGGTATAACACGTATAGAAAGAGGGATTTAGGCTTCATAATATCTCTCAATCCCCAAGCAAATAGTGCCAATGAGCACAGCTGGCCCCTGAGACCTCAGGATCCTGGGCAAACAGACTTCCAGCATGCTCCAGCTAGTCTCTGAAACACAATATATCTCTTAACAATGGTCAACAAGTGGCTAAACATGCGACTTAATAAATTCTCATTTCTTTTCCTCGGTGATACAAGACAAGAAAATGTAGACTTTTGCCACTTGAAGTTGTACAGAACTGGTTACATTTGAAAAGTTTGATTGTGTTGCTTGTGTATTATTAAAAGAAGTCATGATCATTTTTAATCAATAATTATTGTTACACTTTTTAAGTTTAAATGAAACATTGTATCATATATAAAGTATATAAAGTTAATAAATAAAGTTAAACAGAAAGAAAGCACAGAAAACTTGGGACAATTTTCAAATTGTCCTGTCAAACTTTTTTGACTTTTTATATTGTTTTCTTTAGTTAATCAAGTTTTTTAGCAAGTGAATTTAATTGCACAGTTTAGGACACAACTTATTGCCTCCTAGTGGCCTAAAATGGTGCAGCACGACACGGACAAAACTTCCAATAGATGGCGCACGACTCTTATAAATTAATTCGTAACAAAGTCTTCTCTTTGCTGAAAAAGTATTAATTCAAATATATTTCTATAAACGCAGTATTTAATAATAAATTACTGTAATACACAAACAAGTGCATTACAAATCACACAATAAAGTATTTATACAAATATAAAAACTAATACAAATATAAAAGTTAAATATATTTAAATTGTTTCATATTTTACTAAACATCTAAAAATAAATTTTACTAAACATCTAAAAATAAAAGTGTATGTTGGGGATATCAAATATGAGTCAACTCAAATGATGCATATTCACTTTGTTAAATCTTGTAATATATCGAAAACCCAACAGGGAAACGTGCAAACTTGATCCATAATTTCGCAGAAACACAAAAAAGCGAATCTTGCTCTCTCAATCCCCCCCAAAAAAGAGAGAGAGAGTCGAGAAACGGCACGTGCTTAGGGGACGGGCGACGAGACTGCTGGCACGCGGCGTCCCGCGCTGCTGGAATGATTGACGCGTAAGATGTTCGCAGCCAATGAGACGGCGGCCCGCCTCATTTGCATAAAGTGCGCAGCGTTCCATTGGTCCTCTGCGTGCGGCACTGAACCGCCTCGCGTGCCTGCGCTTCTTGTTTCCCTTTGAACACTGTTTTATGAATTATAATTATTTTATTATTTACTTTACAATGTGAATATAATAAACACCCTTACATGTTAAAATAAACAACAATTTTATATAAATTCTTTTAGAATTTTTTTATAACGTGTATCGGAATGTTCACATTCATAATTCAGCAATTGAGGAAATTTGGAAGGGTGAAGCAAGAGAACTGCCCTAATTCCCCTTCTCACTTCACATCGGGTCTTTGTTGTTTGCCCCTCCAGGGCTGATTGAGCAGCGCGTGACTGACAGCCCGCGGGGGTGTTGTCCAATCAGCAGTCTGTCCGCGCCCAATGGGTGAGTCCGCGCGCCTATTGGCTGAAGCGAGTGTGGGAAAGAATGCAGAGAGGGTTTCACACGAACTGGGAGCATGCGAGCCATCTATAAATACCGCTGGCGTGTGGCAGTGGGTGAGTCGATTTGCCACCAGAAGCGCCACGCCGCACA